>WAAF01018254.1:14488-167525 GCA_013400475.1 Tricholaema leucomelas | reverse complement strand
TCCTAGCTTGGTGTCATCTGCAAACTTAGTCATGATTAGGCGGTTTTGTGTGAAGATTTATGATGACAATAAAGACTGGGATACTGAGTCCTTTCTCTACATATGAATAAATATAGGACAAAAGAAAACAGACATAGCTATACCAGGGCTCTCAACAGTGTGGGAATCTTTTGCAGAACAGGTTATTTTCAATATTCTCCCTGTCCCCCCATCCAAGTATTTTACAGTTTGAAAAAAGAAAAAAAAAAAGTTCTTCAGTTTAATTTCAGTATGACTCTCCACACTGTAATTAATGCTATTATTCAAAGCCTGAAATAAGTAAAAAAACTATTAATTTTTTTCAGTGATGCTTCTCTGGTGCTTGTCACCATAGTATCTCAGTCTAACAAACACTAATAAATCTATTTCCCTAATGCTCTTATGAGATAGCAACTGTAGAGAAGAAAAGGAAATAAGCAAATAAAACTACTTCATTTTCAAGAGCATCTTTTGAAAAGGTCTTTACTCATTTACAATTTAGAGTATAAATCACAAGCATCCAACTGTTACCTAAAAAACAGGGACTCTTATGCATGGTCATTATGAGTCCACTGCAAGCCATTGATTTATTCATCCACATCCTGGGGTGTATTAGGAAGAGTGTGTCCAGCAGATCAAGGGAGGTTCTCCTTCCCCTCTACTCTGCCCTGCTGAGACCTCATCTTGAATATTGTGTTCAGTTTTGGGCTCTCCAGTTTAAGAGGGACAGGGATCTGCTGGAGAGGGTCCAGCAGAGGGCTACAAGGATGATTAGGGGACTGGAGGGCATGGCTTATGAGGAGAGGCTGAGGGACCTGGGCCTTTTTAGTCTGGAGAAGAGAAGACTGAGAGGGGATTTGATAAATGTTTATAAGTATCTGAAGGCTGCCAGGAGTGGGGGGACAGGCTCTGCTCACTGCTCCCTGGGATAGGACAAGAAGCAATGGGTGTAAATTGCAGCAAAAGACGTTCCAGCTCAACACAAGGGGGAACTTCTTTACTGTAAGGGTCACAGAGCACTGGAACAGACTTCCCAGAGAGGTTATGAGATCTCCTTCTCTGGAGCCTTTCAAGGCCTGTCTGGATGTGTTCCTCTGTGATCTGTTAGATAGTATTGTCCTGCTCTGGTAGGGAAGTTGGACTGGATGATCTCCTTGTTTCCCTTCCAACCCCTAACATCCTGTGATGCTGTGAGCCTGTGATTAGCCTCCTAAAATACAGAGGTACTGCTATTACCTTTGCATGAAGTTTGTAAGCGGTTGCTTCAAGGTGACCTATGAAACCATTCTGCAACCTTTACCAAAGATGTGTTAACAAATCCTTTAAAAGTAGGAATATGGAGCCATTTTGAGGAGATGGTGCATGAAATCATAACTGAAGCATTACTTCCAATAATAACATTGACCTTTTGCAAGCACTGTGATAAAAAAAGAGCAGGGTCTAGAAAATCATAGAATCATAGAATGAGTCAGGGTTGGAAAGGACCACAAGGATCTAACCCCCCCTGCCAGGGGCAGGGACACTATCTTAGATCAGGCTGGCCACAGCCTTATGCAGACTGACCTTAAACACCTCCAGGGGTGGGGTCTCAGCCACCTCCCTGGGCAACCCATTCCAGCCTCTCACCACTCTCATGCTCAACAACTTCCTTCTCATGTCCAATCTGAATCTCTGCACCTCCAGCTTTGCTCCATTCCCCCCTAGTCCTGTCACTCCCTGAGAGCCTAAAAAGTCTCTCCCCAGCTGTTTTGTAGGCCCTCTTCAGGTACTGGAGGGCCACAATAAGGTCACCTCACAGCCTCCTCTTCTCCAGACTCAACAGCCCAAACTCCTTCAGTCTGTCCTCATAGCAGAGCTGCTCCAGCCCTCTCATCATCCTTGTGGCCCTTCTCTGGACACACTGCAGAATCTCCATATCCTTCTTGTAATGGGGGCTCCAGAACTGGATGCAGTATATATATCTGCTAGAATCACAACTCATCTTGAGGATACCTCTTCCAGATGCCCCTTGTCTGCGTGCTAATGTGTGTGCATATTCAGTACAAGTAATCTCAAAGGAGGATACCTTTGAGACTATAGAAATGCACTGATTTAGTATTGTGAGTATACAACCTTCATGTGAAATACTCCTCAGTATCCCTTAAAGATGTTCATCAAGCTATGCTACTTCTGTTTGTGACACACTGCTGACAAAAAAAAGCCCAAACAGGTATACAGCAAATACAAGCCCAGAGAGGTAGACTGTGCTCAGTGATATAATTCTGTACGTATAGTATTGTGCTCCTCTTTTTTATGACAAGCATGAGAAGCCTAATGTGGAATTATTTATTGCTGGCTTTGCTTTGTTCTGTTGAGGTTTAGTTTAGGTTTTGGGGTGTTTTATTCCCTGTAAATGTATCTTACACTTTGTACTTCTTACCCTGCCCTTACGAAACACAGGAATCCTTTCCTTGAGCTTGTCCTAGACTTTATAGACTCAAGAGCATAGAAAGAGGAAGGAGAAAAAGAGAATTTTGTGGTTGCACAAGGTACAATCTTTATAGCACCTCATTCTTGCTGCCATAAAAGGGCTGTTGGACCTTCTTTCTTTTTTTCTTTAACATTGGCACTATAAAATATTATTTGAATGGTTTAATGCAGCAGACATTGTAAGTCACTCTAAGAAGAATTTCTTATACCTCCTATTCAATCAATACCACAGTTATTTTTCTCCACGTCTACTGTATTCAACTGAAGTGAATCTTAGAATGAGTTTGGAGTTTGGAAATTACTTAAGGTAACCTTTTCTTCTCTGTAAGGAACTGTGTGCCTGATTCAGACACCCACGTTCTCTAAATCAATTAAAATAGAATCAGAGCAGGAAACTCAACTTAACATTCTCTCTTCATCTCTTGTCTAACATGCTCACTGTTTTCTCTAAGTTTACTGTACTCAACTGAAGTGAATCTTAGAATGATTTTGAACCCAACTTACTATTCTCTCTACATCTCAGGTCTAACATGCTCACTGTCTTCTCCAAGTCTACAGTAATCAAAAGTGAATCTTAGAATCATGTTGGAAATTACTTAAGGTAACCTTTTCTCCTCTGTAAGGAACTGTGTGCCTGATTCAGACACCCACATTCTCTAAATCAGCCAAAATAGAGCAGAAAACCCAACAATATTCTCTCTTCATCTCTTGTTTAACATGCTCACTGTTTTCTCCAAGTCTACAGTATTTGACTGAAGTGAATTTTAGAATGAGTTTGGAAATTACTTAAAGTAACCTTTTCTTCTCTGTGAGGAACTGTGTGCCTGATTCAGACACCCACATTCTCTAAATCAGCTAAAATATACTCAGAGCAGAAAACCCAACTTAATATTCACTCTACATCTCTTGTCTAACATGCTCACTGTTTGCTCCAAGTTTACTGTACTCGACTGAAGTGAATCTTAG
Organism: Tricholaema leucomelas; assembly: GCA_013400475.1. NCBI lineage: Eukaryota > Metazoa > Chordata > Aves > Piciformes > Lybiidae > Tricholaema lacrymosa > Tricholaema leucomelas. The sequence continues at coordinate 164,072 of WAAF01018254.1, read as the reverse complement.
AATGATTTTGAATGCAACTTAATATTCTCTCTTCATCTCTTGTTTAACATGCTCACTGTTTTCTCCAAGTCTACAGTAATCAAAAGTGAATCTTAGAATGAGTTTGGAAATTACCTAAGGTAACCTGTTATTCTCTGTAAGGAACTGTGTGCCTGATTCAGACACTCACATTCCCTATATCAGCTACAGTATCCTCAGAGCAGAAAATCCAACTTAATATTCTCTCTTCAGCTCTTATCTAACATGCTCACTGTTACAGGGCTGTGGAGATTTTCTCTGCTTTAGACAATGTACAGAATAAATACAGCAGAAGATGTGGAGATATATTTACCATAAAATACCTGGCAGAACTGGTGTTGCCTTCAGAGAGAAAAGGTAACTATTTCAATACCTGCCTCGATGCAAGAAGGTATGAAACCTTCTTCAAGGTATGCTGGTTGAGAAAGACATGACCTGTGGGAGGGGCTCCATTACTTCTTAATGTATAAATTAATCTAAAATCTTTTAAGATGTAGTTAATTTCTGACATAATGAATACTTGATTTGGTCAACATACAACTATTTTATAACTCACAGAAAATTCTGGAGAATTTGGTTGGGGAATAACTTTGTTTCTTCATTTTGCAGCTTTCTATAGCAGTAACAATGCCCACATTGTGTTCACATCCGGTATGAGAAATAGCTTACAAGTAGAGTTATGATCTTCCCCCGTAGCTTATCTCTAATGCTTTGGTAATCTAACACTGAGGAGATCAGCAAAGTACTGCATTTCCAATGGGATTATGAAAAAATAGACTAAGATGTATATATAAGGGGGCACATTTAAATAAATGAGGAGTCAAAATTAGCTTTGAAGTTCTGGATATTCTTCCCTGGTCTTTTCTTCCATGCATTGCCCAATGTCAGAAAACAGCAGGACCTGAAGCTACATAACTCACTCTTTTTATCCTCAAGCAGTAAAGAAGTGTTGTGGTGTTCACAGGGGTTTTCACCTGTTAACACCATTCAGACTTGATGTGGCTTGTACATATTCTTGTGATTATTTTTTGGATTTAAGCTAGGAAAGGGAAAGAATAAATCTAATATGATTAAAAAGTTCACTCAGATACATGAAATACACTTGCTAAACTCATACAATCATAGAATCAATCAGGTTGGAAGAGACCTCCAAGATCATCCAGTCCAACCTAGCATCCAGCCCTAGCCAGTCAACTAGACATTGGCACTAAGTGCCTCATCCAGGCTTTTCTTGAACACCTCCAGGGACAGAGACTCCACCACCTCCCTGGGCAGTCCATTCCAATGCCAATCACTCCCTCTGGAAAGAATTTCCTCCTAACATCCAGCCTATACTTCCCTCTGCACAACTTGAGACTGTGTCCCCTTCTTCTATTGCTGATTGCCTGGGAGAAGACACTGACCCCCACCTGGCTACAGCCTCCCTTCAGGTAGTTGTAGACAGCAATGAGGTCACCCCTGAGCCCAGAACTGGACACAGTGCCCAAGGTGTGGCCTGACCAGTGGTGAGTACAGGGGCAGAATAACCTCCCTTGTCCTACTGTCCACACTGTTCCTGATCCAGGCCAGGACGCCATTGGCTGTCCTGGCTACCCAGGCACACTACTGCCTCATGTTGAGCCTCTTATCTACCAGTACCCCCAGGTCCCTTTCTGCCTGGCTGCTCTACATTGTTAGATTTATGTTTAATTTATCCATTTAGGAGGCAAGCATCCTAAGAACTACTATATCACTGAGTAGTACACATATAAGCACAAGCTGACAGCAGTTCTTTAAACTAGCCTGGTTTGGAATGTAAGCTTTTCTGCTATAATGCAAGTTTTCCTCTGTACATCAAACTGGACAATACTTTCAGTGTAAGATTTTACCTGCATGAACTTCTAATTCACATAAAGCTATTTCCTTTTCTGAGCTCTCTGAATTATTTTTTTAATAGATGTCATTAGTGGGTCTTGAGAACTATTGTTATTCTGAAAAGGGAAATATTGGAAAGAGCTTGGACATCAGAACATGACATATAGCTGCTGTGTGCATTTTTATCCTTGAAATTACTCTTTTTTTGTGCTCTCAAGGAGCTACAAATTCATAATCTAACAGCCTAATATCAGACATGATAGCCTTCTTTCTGCCACACTCTCTTGGGCAGGGTAATTAACGTAAGCATATGAGAAACCATAATTGACATTCTGATCAATAAAATTCTGCTTGGCAAACTTGCAAATGACATTGAAGTAAGTTCCCAGGAGCTATTCAACAGAGTGGTACATCAAGTGTATGCCTTCAGCTGATTCACCACTCCTAAACTGTGATACAGTAGGTCATTAAGACTCCAACATTTTTATCTTCTTACATCTGTAGCGGGTTTCCACCTGAAGAAAACAGCTCAAACTAGTTTGTGCTAGTTTGAAGCTAGCTAGAATGTTTTGGTGAGAAGAACTAGATAACAGGCTGGGAAATGAAAACAATGGTGTTGTCTACTTCGCTCACAGTCTTGCTGAGGTGTGTAGAAAGAAAGGCAAAAAAAAGATTAAGTCACTTGCTTGCTCTCTTTGCTGGGAGCTTTGCCTGCTGGGGAGAGCTGGGTCTGCTGGCTGAACTCCATCTTGCTTTCTAACCTCACCCTCCATTTGCTTTGGCTGATTTCACCTTTGCTTCTTAATCCTCTTGGCCAAACCTCCATTCTTCCTTGGGACTGGGGTAAGGTTGAGAGGGGTAGGGGAAAGGTGAGGGGGTGGTTGAGAGCCCCTCCTGGGACTCAGGTTTCTGGGAGGTGAGTTGTGTCTGTATTACCTTTTTTTTACCTTGTATATTTCTGTCTATAACTGTATCTACTGTAAATATCTGCCTGTAAATTGTGCCAGCTGTAAATATAAGCTTCATTCAAATTTCCAGAGCCGACTGAGTCTAGTCTGGGTGATTTCTAAAGTGGGGGGGGGCGGGGAACACCCAAACCATCACATAGTTCTTTTATCACAATAATATGCAGACATATATTAGCATAATGAAATGGGGCTTGCTTGTCATAGAATCATATAATAGAATCAATCAGGTTGGAAGAGACCTCCAAGATCATCCAATCCAACCTAGCACCCAGCCCTAGCCAGTCAACTAGGCCATGGCAATAAGTGCCTCATCCAGTCTTTTCTTGAATACCTCCAGGAATAGTGACTCCATCACCTCCCTGTGCAGCCCATTCCAATGGCAAATTACTCTCTCTGTGAAGAACCTCTATGCTACAAAGCAAAATCACTAAAAGAAGGAAGCACTCTACTGTTCTACCTGATGAGATAACACCCCCTCCAGAAGACAGTGAATACTACAGCCACTATATCCCACAGACCACCTGTTTCAGTCTTGACTCTAACAGCAACAACTTTAAAAAGTGAGGCACAAATGTCCATTTGTAAGATTTAAGGATAAAAAATCTCTTTCATGAATGTTTTTCATCAGTGAGTATTAATTTCATTTTTAAAAGGACCACCTATTGTGTGTGTAGCTAACAAAAACACAGGGAAAGATGGGATTGAAAAAAGAAAGAACAATGTTTAGGCATACTTGATTAAACACTGGTGTAAAAGCCTCAACTGATACAACCTTCTCATTTCCCCTTATGAGCAAAAAGGTAGCAGAAAGAATTAAAATAGAAACATAGAATCATAGAATCAGTCAGGGTTGGAAGGGACCACAAGGATCATCTAGTTCCAACCCCCCTGCCATGCCCAGGGGCACTCTCCCCTATATCAGGCTGCCCACAGCCTCATCCAGCCTGGCCTTAAACACCTCCAGCCATGGGGCCTCAACCACCTCCCTGGGCAACTCATTCTGGGCTCTCACCACTCTCATGCTCAACAACTTCCTCCTCACCTCCAGTCTGAATCTCCCCACTTCCAGCTTTGCTCCATTTTCCCTAGTCCTCTTACTCTTTCAGTCTGTTCTCATAGTAGAGCTGCTCCAGCCCTCTCATCATCCTAGTGGCCCTTCTCTGGACACATTCCAGCATCTCCACATCTCTATTATAACAGAGGCTCTGGGACTGGATGCAGTACTCCAAGTGGGGTCTCAGCAGAGCAGAGCAGAGGGGGAGAATCACCTCCCTTGGCCTGTTGGCCACACTTCTGCTGCTGCAGCCCAGNACACTTCTCCTGATGCAGCCCAGGATCTGGTTGGCCCTCTGGGCTGTGAATGCACACTGCTGGCTCATGTTGAGCTTCTTGTCCAGCAGCACCCCCAAGTCCCTCTCCTCAGGGCTCAATGCCTCTATCCATGGCACTCACAAAGATGTTGAACAAATTGGTCCCAGGACTGATCCCTGAGGGACTCTGCTTGTCAATGGCCTCCATTTGGCCATGGAGCCATTGACAACCACTCTTTGGGTGCAGCCATCAAGTCGGTTCTTTATCCATCTTGTAGCACACCCATCCAACCCCTGTGTCACCAGCTTGGAGACCAGGATGTGGTGTGGGACAGTGTCAAGCCCTTGCTCAGGTCCAGGTAAATGCCATCAGTTCCTCACCTCTCTTCTATTAATGTTGTGGCCTGTTCCTAGAAGGCCACCAGGTTTGTCAGGCAGGATTTGCCCTTGGTGAAGCCATTCTGGTTGTACCCAATCACCTCTTCACTATTCTCCTGTCTCAATACTGCCTCCAGTAGGATCTTCCCCATGATCTTACTGGTCACAGAGGTGAGACTGACTGGCCTAGAGTTCCCTGGATCCTCCTTCCTACCCTTTTTGAAAATGGGGCTTATGTTTCCCCTTTTCCAGTCAGTGAGGACTGCACCAGACTGCCATGACTTTTGGAATAGAACAGAGAGGGGTTTAGCGACCTCATCTGCCAGTTCTCTCATATGAAGAGAAACTCAACAAATACATCACACAATAAATGCTAAATCCCAAGCTGATGTTTAGCAGCAGGACATGCTGAACACAGAAGTACGATGAAAACTGTGCACAGCAGAGAGTTGTTCATGACTTGCACAGTTACAGTCTCAGCAGCTCTCTCTGCTGAGATTCCCTCACCTGTCCTTACTGCCTGCTCCAGGCTTCAACCGCAGCCTGGTACCAAACATAAAAATGGTCAGGGAAGTCGCTGTTTTGGGGATAATGGAATCACAGAGGATGCAAATAACAACTTAATAGATGCAAAATACACAGAAGGGGCTTGAATTGAAGGGGTGAGCTGCTTTTTAGTTTTTAATCAGCCTGGGAAGGTATGGGAATAGGGGAGTGCAGGGTTTCAGATGTGGAATGACCTGAACAATGAACTGGGGACAGCAAAGCATTTAAAGGTGAAAAAGTTGATTGTAGAAAGGCAAATGAAGAAACCACATGGAACAGAGAGAAGGAAAGCAGAGCTACTTACTAGGCATAAATCAATGTCTCAAAAGTTCTGCTGGCCTTCCTGGGATGAGGAAATTGAGAGTTTCCTTCCTGTCACATTACTACCATGAAATGGATGGTGTCTCAGCTTTTACAGGGCTGCTAGATCCACTCCCTGGTTCTGCTGCCTGAGCCTTTTAAATTCTAATAAATCAAAAAATAAAGTGACATTTCTAAAAATAGTTCTTTCACCTATCCTGAGATAATTACAGCCCAGGAGAATTAGAAGCATTATGCATACATGAAGCTTCATGAAAGCCCCTGGGGTATGATTCATCTTGCAATAACCACACCCCTCTCCTGCCTCGTCCCAACTAATCATCAAATATCTCCCAGTTTCTCCACCTCTCTATTCTTCATCTCTCTTCCCTATCCTGTAGAGGATACCTGAAAATTGAAAGCTGGTACAAAAAATGGGAACAATAGCTTAAAAATTCCCATTGTTCCATTTCTGGTGGGAGAGTTCCTGAGTCTTGTAGAGCGAGAGAAAGAAAATCCCCAAACGCTCCTCTGACTCCTTGTTGACAGTCTCACAGCACTGAAACAATTTAGGCACAGCTGGGAGTAAATACAGAAAATGGTAACAAATGAAGGATTGAAAAATGGTAATGCAACAGGAGAAAACTATCTGGAGTTTTATTTTGTGCAAGGATGAGTGCTGGCTCCAATGGAAGCTGTGGGAATAAACACTATTTAAAAGAATCTACTCTGTAGAGAGTTTCTTTTGAAATTGATTTCCCAAGAAGTAGATGGCATTTTCAATTTCTCTTACCTGAAGGAAGGTTTTGTGTTGCAGTAAAGAGGACAACTTCTAAAATATGGGTTCTGGTCTGTAAGGGCAGTCTCTCTACTCTTCTCTGCTGAGACCCCACCTGGAGTACTGTGTCCAGTTCTGGAGCCCCCATTACAAGAGGGATGTGGATGTGCTGGAGTGTGTCCAGAGAAGAACCACTGGGACGATCATAGGGCTGGAGCAGCTCTCCTATGAGGACAGACTGAAAGAGTTGGGGCCGTTCACTGTGGAGAAGAGGAGGCTCCCAGGTGATCTTATTGTGACCTTCCATTATCTGAAGGGGGCCTACAAAAAAGCTGGGGAAGGACTTTTCAGGATACCAGGGACTGACAGAACTAGGGGGAATGGAGCAAAGCTGGAGATGAGTAGGTTCAGGCTGGATTTGAGGAGGAAGTTCTTCACCATGAGACTGGTGAGAGGCTGGAATGAGTTGCCCAGGAAGGTGGTTGAGGCCCTGTCCCTGGAGGTGTTTAAGGCCAGGATGGACGAGGCTCTGGCCAGGCTGATCTAGGGTAGAGTGTCCCTGCCCATGGCAGGGGGATGGAACTAGATGATCCTTGTGATCCCTTCCAACCCTGACTGATTTTATGATTCTGTGATTTTTTTATGTTGGCACATGGGAGAGTATAGCTAAAGCATCTTATACTACAAGGGTCTGTATCACTGAGAGCAATATTAATTGCAGTGATGTTTGTGATTACTGGTTCCACTTATGAAGTTAATGATTAGGGAAAAAAAGTAGGACTTTCGACCACTGACTGGGAATATAATTGATCAGTAACATTAACAACCACCTGACATATTTCTCAGCTCCCCAGTTCAGGAGAGACAGGGACCTGCTAGAAAGAGTCCAGCAGAACAACCACAAGGATGACTGGGGAACTTGAGCATGTCCCCTGCAAAGAGAGATTGAGAAACCTGGGGCTGTTTATTCTGGAGAAGAGAAGGCTGAGAGGAGATCTGATCAATGTCTATAAATATCTGATGGGTGAGTGTCACATAGCACAGTTCACCTCAACATGAGAAGAAACCTCTTTACAGTGAGAGTGACAGAGCACTGGAACAGGCTGCCCAGAGAGATTGTGGAGCCTCCTTCTCTGGAGACTTTCAAAACCTGCCTGCATGCATTCCTGTGAGTACTACCCTAGCTGATCCTGCTTGGCAGGGGAGTTGGACTCAATCATCTCTGGAGGTCCCTTCTGACCTCTAAGGATCTGTGATTCTATGAGTTTACTGAGTACTAGGGTAGAGGCACCAAATACTCTCTGATCACCTCCACAAACACTCCACACTACTATTCCTGTAAGTTTGTAGCCTCTGCAGGTAAAACATCCCTTACCCTCCTTTCAGTATTGATCCTTGCTTATGAAGGACATGGACTCTATTTGCCAGTGGTTTAAGGTCAAGTCTCTGCAGAATTATGATGAAGAGAATGGGATAGGATAACTTATGGACTACTGAACATGTACCAATACTAATTAATCTACTGTGACAACCTAGTCAAGTTTCTCTGTACTGCTTATCTTACCTGTCTTTATTTCTTTCATCTATTCGGTTTTAAAGAGAGACTGAGAAACCTGGGGCTGTTTAGCCTGGAGAATAGAAGACTGAGAGGAGGTCTGACCAATATATATAAATATCTGAGAGGTGGCTGTCAAGTGGATGGGGCCAATCTTTTTTCAGTGGTCTGCAGCAATAAGACAAGAAGCAATATACACAAACAGGAATGTAAAAGGTTTCACCTTGACATGATAAGAAACTTCTTTACAGTGAAGGTGACAGAGCACTGAACAGGCTGCCCAGACAGGTTGTGGAGTTTCCCTCTCTGCGGACTTCAAAAACCTGTCTGGATGCATTACTGTGTGAACTACTCTAGGGGATCCTGCCTTGGCAGCGGGGTTGGACTTCATGATCTCTGGAGGTCCCTTCCAACTTATAAGGTCCTGTGATTCTGTGATTCAAATTTAAAGTTGTTCAATTCTTTATTTATGAAGAGGACAGCAATATTATCTGCCATAATTGAAAGGATAAGAGGGGGGGAAGTGCATTTACACAACGTAGGATAAAGATTTAAGGGCAAACAGCCTTATCCTCAAGACAACAGTGAATCTTTTGGACATATGTTCTCAACTGGAAATCCAAAGTTGTCTGTTATGGTGATGTGGTACTTATCACTGGACTAGCTGCCAGCCACCATGGCTGGAGGCACGGTACTGCTTTACATAAACCCTTCATCTGTTCCACAATAACAGTTCAGCTGGCTCCAAGAACTAAGAACTTGTTATTACTGTAATAGTAAAAGGTATCTAATTAATTCTCTCCATTCTCTTTAATATTACATATAATAATTACTTTAGTGTTGTATCGAGTTGTTACATTTCTAAATGTTAATTCAGGAACTAACTTTTATCTTCCCATCTTCATTCTTATCCTCACCCACATGTTTATGAAGAAGTTTTGGCAAAGTGTTTTTCTAAACTGTTAATTAGACCACCGTGTATAGAATATTATTCCTTCATTACAGGAAATTGCAAGTACATTCTTTTCCAGTAGAGACAGATGAGTGACTTCGTTGCACACTTTCTTCTCTTTATTTGCTCTAGGAATAGTTTTCAAAACCCAGAGGAGCCAGGAAGCAGTAACATTGATAATGCAATGACTTCTTTGCAGTTAGACCTAGATAATCAAAAAGCTATTACTGAACTCAAGCTGAGACAGCCAAATCTGCTCAATAGCCACATGTCTAATGACTAACTTTGTGTTACCAGTTTAGATGTTCTGACTTTCAACTAGATGACTTGAATAATGCAACTCCATTAAATTAGGAAGAAGACAGTCCATTCCTATTTCTGGATTCTCTTGCAAAAACCTTTGTGAATAACACTGGGAGTAAGGGAACAGCTCTGAGGTATTGACATTTAGACTAACTTCAGTATCTGAAGGCAAAGTGTCTAGTGCAAACGAAGCTCCCTTTACTGACAATAGAAAAGACAGCCAACTAATTCCCAATCTGTTTAACCATAAGTGAGTTCAATATGGAGTCCTTCTCTTCACAGAGAACTTTCTCTGTTTACTATTCCCTATACAATTTGCATGATCTAAACTTTTAATACATCCTGGTGGTAGAGTTTAGAGTGCTGCAATGATGACACTTTCTATACGCTGCTGTAGTTACAAGATCTAAGCAAATGTGAGCCAGATAGTGAAGGTATAGAAACTACTGTAAAACTACTGCACAAAACACATCCTTTTGCCTCTCTGAAAATGTTATTATTTTGAATATTTCCATGCATGAGAATGAAACATGGTTGTGGTGAATAAATGTTAGGAGGAATTTCTTCTCAGAGAGAGTGATTTGCCATTGGAATGGGCTGCCCACGGAGGTGGTAGGGTTGCTGTCCCTGGAGGTGTTTAAAAACAAGACTGGTTGAGGCACTTAGTGCCATAGTCTAGTTGATTGGCTAGGACTGGGTGCTAGGTTGGACTGGATGATCTTGGAGGTCTCTTCCAACATGGTTGATTCTATGATTCTATATTAATTTTAAGCATTGTAAAATAAGTCTCCAAACCTCAATATGTTTTTTTTTGTGTGATCAGACACGAATGAAGTAATTACTTAAGTTCTGATTCTTCCCTAAAATATCTATTGCTTTACATTTTTTACAGTCAAATATTTAGTCAAAGATTAAGTAAGTTAGCATTTAGAAGGGGGAAAATCAGCACAGGATCAGGAATAACTAATAATAATAAAACCAGGGTTATCTCAACCAGAAGCAGAGCCTCAATCCTTGTTTAGGAAATCCTCTGTATGCCTTACATAATCAAATGTTAAGCATACCTAAACAGGAGGGGAAAAAAAATAGTACTACATCAGTCTGTAGAAAATGCAGCTGAGGAAAAACTAAATATTTTAATCAAAAAGCAGTGTTATCATAGAATCATAGAATCAACCAGGTTGGAAGAGACCTCCGAGATCATCCAGGCCAACCTAGCACCCAGCCCTATCCAGTCAACCAGACCATGGCACTAAGTGCCTCATCCAGGCTTTTCTTGAACACCCCCAAGGACGGCAACTCCACCACCTCCCTGGGCAGCCCATTCCAATGCCAATCACTCTCTCTATGAAGAACTTCCTCCTAACATCCAGCCTATACTTCCCCCAGCACAACTTGAGAATGGATTAATTTCTTTTAGCTGTGCACAAAGGTTAGTATTTTAGGAACGATTTTACAAAGCCCAGGGAGTCAAACTGGTGTTGAGATCCACTGGTTGCTTTAGAAAATCTCAGCTATACCCATTTCTGTTCCAGCAGGGTTGTGTGTGCTATGCTCTGTTTACCTTCTGACACCACTGATGGAAAAACTTTGTTTATTTTTGGGCCAGAGGTAAGGCTGTAGTGGTGTGATGAAATATGCATTTCCATCTGTTTGATCAGAATAATCCTCTTACATCTATAATGTATTCAACATAAACGTTATGTATCTTTAGCCATTAATTCCCTTGATATTAAGTGTTTGGGATTTAAATATAAGGCAGCAAATTAGTGCAAGGTTGCACTTAGCAACTATACTTAGTTTTCAGTAAAAACTGTTTAACCTTTTTTTTCCCTCATGGAATTTCCCAGGTTTGGTTTCTTTCCTTAAATAAAACAATGATGAACCAACTTAGTGAATAAAAATAAAATCAAACCTGCCAAACTAGCGATGATAAAGCAAACCAGTGATGATAAAGGCCAACCTCATGACGTTCCACAAGGACAAGTGTAAGGTCCTGCATATGGGTTGGTGCAATCCCAAGCATAGATACAGGCTGGGAGGCAAATGGCTGCAGAGCAGCCCTGAGGAAAAGGACCTGGAGGGTCTGGATTGATGAAAAGCTCAACATGAGCGGACAGTGTGCACAAGCAGCCCAGACAGCAACCGTGTGCTGGGCTGCAGCAAGAGAAGTGCGGCCAGCAGGGCAAAGGAGAGGATTCTGCCCTTTTACTCTGCTCTCATTAGACCCCACCTGGAGTTCTGTGTGCAGTTCTGGAGCCCCCAACACAAGAAGGACATGGAACTGCTGGAGGGAGTCCAGAGGAGGGTCAGCCACAAAGATGCTCAGAGGGATACAGCACCTCTGCTATGAGGACAGGCTACAAGAGTTGGGGCATTTTAGCCTGCAGAAGAGAAAGCTTTGAGGAGACACTGTAGTGACCTTCCAGTATCTGAAGGGGACCTACAGGAAGGCTGGGGAAGGACTATTTACAAGGTCTTTTAATGACAGGACAAGGGGTAATGGGTTTAAATTGGAAGAGGGGAGATTTAAACTAGATGTTAGGAAGAAGTTCTTTCCAGTGAGGGTAGTGAAACAGTGGAACAGGTTGCCCAGGGAGGTTGTGGATCCTCCTTCCCTGGAGGTGTTGAAGGTCAGGTTGGATGAGGCCTTGAGCAACCTGTCTTAGTGGGAGATATCCCTGCCTATGGCAGGGGGTTGGAGCTGGATGATCCTTGAGATCCCTTCCAAACTAAACCATTCTATGATTCCACATTTGTTTCCCTTTTCAAATATTGAGGTCACCCCTGGAGAACTCCATAGCTTAAAAGACACTGCCTGCAAGTGCAGAGCCAGCATACTCTTCATGTTCTGTTGCTGGTTGCCAGGAAAAAGAGATGGAGCCCAATCTGTCCTCCAGGCCCCTCACCAGCTTTGTTGCCCTTCTCGGGACATGTTCCAGTATCTCAACATCTCTCTTGAATTGAGGAGCCCAGAACTGGACAAAGCACTCAAGGTGAGTACAGGGGCAGAAAAACCTCCCTCGTCTTACTGGCCACACTGTTCCTGATCCAGACCAGGATGCCATTGGCTCTCCTGCCCACCTGGGCACACTGCTGCCTCATCTTCAGCTACTCTCTACCAGTACCCCCAGGTCCCTTTCTGCCTGGCTGCTCTCCAGTCACTCTGTCCCCAGCCCGACGAGGTTGTCGTGGCCAACGTGTAGAACTCCGCACTTGGCCTTGTTAAATCTCATCCCATTGGCCTCTGCCCACCCATCCAGCCTGTCTAGGTCCCTCTGCAGGGCTCTCCTACCCTCCAACGATTCCATACCTGCTCCTAGCCTGCTGTCATCTGCAAACTTACTGATGCTGGACTGAATCCCCTGGTGCAGATCATCAATAAAGATACTGAAGAGGACTGGCCCCATCACTGATCCCTGGGGGACACCGCTAGTGACAGCTACCAACTGGATGTGGTACCATTCACCACTACTTCATCTCACAATGTTCTTACAGGCCAAAACCTTGTTCAACTAATTATTTTCTTACAGAAAAAGAAAAACAACCAAACAAAAAACCCAAACAAAACCCCAAACCAAACCCACAAAAAACCACCCAAACAAACATAAAAAGTGCAGTAATGCATTGTAGAACTCCTGCAGTATCCCTGACTCTAGCTTCCACATGTTCTCAGGTTTGTTCCTGAAAAACACCCAACATCTATCACTCTTAAAGGCCTTTTCCCCAGCAATAATTTGCATTTGTCTCTGCATTCAAGGGCATAATAAAATCATGTTAACAGTTACGTGATTTCTTGAATCCTGCATCATTCTTGCACGCATTTTTAGTCATTAGAGATACTCTTGGAGACTTCTTTGGTTCTCTGGTCCTTAGCAAGATCCTGACAAAAGTAAGAAGCTATATAATTCACAAGGAGGTTTGTTTGTTTCTTTGTTTTGATTTCTTTTTCCTACAATGTAAATGAAGCTTTACAAGATTTTAACAACTCATGTACTTCTTGCCAGAGGAGATGAAACAGCAGAGCGACTGGCTCCAGAAACAAGTTGTAATTCCCTTTTTAGTCTACCTGAAGCATTGATAGCATCATCAATACTGTCAGCACAGTAATGGGATTCGTAAGTTAACTTCTCTGCAAGCTGACTGGCTATGAACTGGGAAAATATCTTGGCATTGCCAGTAAAAAGCATCTATTAGAAAAATACTTGGTTGACAGTATCAGTATTTTAAACAAAGAAAGATAAATCTCATCAGAACAAAATGCTGATCTTCTCTTCTGCCTCTGGAAGATAATACTGTCTTAAACAGTTACTTTAATGTAGCTCCTATGACTTCCACTGCAGTCTTCTATGGATTTAACTAAAGGTCATATGTGGTTGGTGACCAATTTTTACTGGTCTCTTGGGTAGTGGCTTAAGTCAGGATTCATTCTGTCATACTAGGTAGGTCAGACTTTCAGGGTCGAAGATAATTGCTAGTCTCCTTTGAAAGCAGGGCACTACCAAGAAGTAAAAGGCAGAATTGTGAACACAGCAAAGAGACAAAGCACTTATTGTCCATTTTTCAAGCCACAGAACATTGTTTGCTCCTTAAGCACGTGCTGAATAAACAAACTGGATGCATATATATACATATATATGACAAGGGAGGTTATTCTTCCTCTCTACTCAGCACTGGTCAGGCCACACCTTGAGTGCTGTGTCCAGTTCTGGGCTCCTTAATTCGAGAGAGATGTTGAGATACTGGAATGTGTCCAGAGAAGGGCAACGAAGCTGGTGAGGGGCCTGGAGCACAGCCCCAAGAGGAGAGGATGAGGGAGCTGGGAGAAGAGGAGGCTCAGGGGTGACCTCATTGCTGTCTATAACTACCTGAAGGAAGGCTATAGTCAGGTGGGGGTTGGTCTCTTCTCCCAGGCAACCAGCAACAGAACAAGGAGACAGTCTCAAGTTGTGTTGGGGGAGGTACCCCTGGTTGATTCTGTGATTCTATACATAAAGGGGTAGAAATTTTACAACCCTACCTTTCAAAGAGTATGTCACAATGTTTTATTTGCTTAGTCTACAAAAGCAATTCAATAATATAAATGCAACTCCCCTTTAAAAGCAACACTGTACAAAATCCCCCTGACTCTTGTGAGAGGAAAGCAAACTAGTCTAGTGAAATATGACTATTAAGATACGAGAGCAAATATTATCCATTATTATTGTGTCAGTCTTCTCAGCAAAATGTAGATGAGTATATATTTTCCCTAGACAAGTCAATTTTCATCAGTCATTTTTGCAGCACAAATGTTTGTTTATGAAGGCTAAATATTAGGTGTTGTATATTTCTAAGAAGCCAAAAGATTTTTTTCCCTCTTATTTGTTACTTCTATCTTTTTTCTTCTCTTTNCATCCAGTCTGAACCTACCAACCTCCAGCTTCACTCCCTAAATGGAGAATATATTCATACATGAGGATATTTCTTTCCAATATAAGCTACAATTTAGCATTTTTTTTTCTTTTGTCAAGGAATATTAGGAAATTAGATTTTTTTCCCAACTGTGCTCATCGTATACATCGTTTATCATTTCCTTTATCCAAACTGTCCTCACACTGTTAGTTCAAAATGAAGATTCTTTAAAATTGTTGTGATAACAGAGCCAATAATGTTCTATCAAACCTATTAAGAGTTGTACATAAGAGACATACTGCTGAGATGTGCAGTAATAACTTCTTCACCGTGAAGCTGTATTAATTTTTAATCATTAGCAATGTAATTAAGAAGAGAGATTGGCACAAAGTTATTTGTTGATATCGGAGGTTTGAAAATTGTGGTAAATAAAAAACACACTGGTGCATCTGAAATTCAAATTTCCTGTCAGGTTTCATATTGAATCAGTGACTAAAGACAAATAGCTTGAATGTCTCTACACCATTATCAGTTATTTTGCATTGTATTGCACGAGCCCTATGAGAAGAGGCTGAGGAAGCTGGGGTTGTTTAGCCCGGAGAAGAGAAGGCTCAGGCGTGACCTCTTTGCTGTCTATAGCTACCTGAAAGGAGGCTGTAGCCAGATGGGGATTGGTCTCTTCTGCCAGGCAGCCAGCAATGGAACAACGGAATACAGTTTCAAGTTGTGCCAGGGGAGATCTAGGCTGGATGTTAGGAGGAAGTTCTTGGCAGAGGAAGTGATTGGCATTGGAATGGGCTGCCCAGGGAGGTGGTGGAGTCACTATCCCTGGAGGTGTTCAAGAAAAGACTGGATGAGGCATTTAGTGCCGTGGTCTGGTTGATTGGCTAGGGCTGGGTGCTAGGTTGGACTATCTTGGAGGTGTCTTCCAGCCTGGTTGATTCTATGATTCAGTACAGTTAGCCTCCTTTTTTTCTTTCTCTTGAAATAAGCGAAACTTTTGCCACTTAGTACCTGACAGATCACAAAGCCATGGGCTAGCAGATTGGACAGGGCTGGGTGCTAGGTCGGACTGGATGATCTTGGAGGTCTCTTCCAACCTGCTTGATTCTATGATTCTCTAATTCTATGATTTTTTTTTTTTACTAAAAAATATAAAATCTGATGCTATGAATCAGATGCCCAACACCAACTAGTAGTAACGTATCTATTAAAAGATAACAAGGACATAAGCAGACCAATTATTTTCTCAACATATTTCACCAGCCTGAAGCCGTTTGTGAGTTCCAGTGACAGAGTTTTCACTTAGATCATCATATTTAATAGTCACTGCTGATCTTGTTTTCCATGAGTTTTCTAATTTATCTCACACTTATTTGTGTCCCTGGTTTCCCCAATATCCTGTTGCACAATTTAATTATGCAGCATGTGACAAATAGCTTCATTTGGTTTAAAAACTTCTTGAACTTTAATGATACAGTGAATATATTTTCCTTGGTGACCTTTTGATATCTCTCAGTGTGTTGTCCTTATTTCCTTTGATATTGTTGAAAGAGACACACAGGTGGTAGAAAGAAACTCAGTGAACCCTCATCTGCCCTGAACTTTTCAGGGGCTTGTAAGATGTGGTAGCTCTCACAATGAGATACAGCACTGAAATTGATAGGAACAGTGTGAAAAGCTCATTAAACTTGGATGTATTGGAAAAGTACATGAAGAGAAAGAAAAAAACCAAACCACAGACTGCAAAATTAATGCTTCCAGCTTTGCTCACTCTTGAAATTATTTGAAAAATTAAGTGACTAATGTTGTGCCAGCAACAGAACAAAGACTCAAAGCTGACTTTTGTGCTGAATCATAACAAGATGCATCTCTGAACTGATCAATTTTTGGACCTGTATGAAGAAGGATAGTGGAATTTTTTTTTTTTTTTTGCAATATAAACAAGATTCAGGCTCACAGACTTTTTTTTTTTTTTATTAAGCTGTAGTATTTTTCTGTCTGGTTCAGCTGCAATTTTCCCCAGCAGAAAATGAGAAATAGGAGAGAAAAGAAGGCAGCCCCACCCTCATCCATAAATAATTGTAGTAAGAGAATAATTTGTATGTTATTTCTGTGAAGGATGGAACCACTTTCCATGAACACTTTGGTAATCACCTAAAATTCATTTTGCATAGAAAGAGTCAAAGAAATACAGAACACAGCCCTATGGGGAGAGGCTGAGGGAGCTGGGGGTGTGCAGCCTGCAGAAGAGGAGGCTCAGGGCAGAGCTCATTGCTGTCTACAGCTACCTGAAGGGAGGCTGTAAACAGATGGGGTTCAGTGTCTTCTGCCAGGTAACCAGCAACAGAACAAGGGGACACAGTCTCAAGTTGTGCTGGAGAAGATCTAGGCTGGATGTTAGGAAGAAGTTCTTTGCAGAGAGAGTGATTGGCATTGGAATGGGCTGCCCAGGGAGGTAGTGGAGTCGCTGTCCCTGGAGGTGTTGAAGAAAAGCCTGGATGAGGCACTGAGTGCCATGGTCTTGTTGATTGGCTAGGACTGGGTGCTAGGTTGGCCTGGACGATCTTCGAGGTGTTTTCCAACCTGGCTGATTCTATGATTCTGTGATTTTATGTGTCCCAACAGATGTATGTAAACAATATAAAACTCAATGAACGTGGGAAAAAAATACAATATGCAGAACCTCATATATTGCTAACAGGTGAGAAAAAAATTTGGTTGGCCATGTTAATATTGCTCTAAGTGCTAACATCAGCTGGGCTGGACAAGCTTTTGAAAGGTTAGGGAAAAAAAAAAACCAGAAACAAACAACAAAATAACTAAATGTTAGTTAGCTTGCTTAGAACTGTAAAACAGTTGTGAGTGAAACCAAAGAGAGAAAACATTGCACCTGATTCTGCATGACCTTCAATGAAGGTACTCACATTTGGTTTTAAATACTTTCATGACAGTCTTCTACTTTATCTCGTATTTATTCAGGATTGTACTGCAGAATTGCTTATCTGGACTTTAGTAAAGCTTTTGACACTCTCCCACTGGAGAAACTTGCTGCACATGGCTTGGATGTGTGGCTGCTTCACTATGTTAAGAACTAGTTGTATGAGTCCTTGAGCTACCTGTTCTAGTGGGAGGTGTCTCTGCCTATGGTGGGGGGTTGAAACTGGATGATCTTTGAGGTCCCTTCCAACCTAAACCATTCTATGATTCTATGAATTAAGATCTTGCTGTGCTGTTACTGCTATTTGGGTTTCCGAGTGCCTGAGTTTCATTATACAGGTAATATTTTATCTATAGTGCCTCACCTCCTTGCTCAAAAATAAATTACTTCTTGGCAAGTACAATCTGTCTTTGAGCAATTAACACATTCAGTTATTTTCCTATTGAAATAAAAAGTACATTGCTGACTAGAAGGACTTTGTATTCAGAAGGTCTTCAGCAGTGCTTGTGAATAAAAGAGTTTTCACTGCAATACTGCTAAAAGTAGCTGAGAAGCTAATATGGTGGTTGCTATATTATTATTGTCTATGTGTCTAGGGCTGCACATCATTGTGTAAAAATATTGTATGTAAGCACGCAAAAATGTAATTAAAATTGGTTTAATTAGAGAACACAATTATGCTTGCTTATGTTCAAAAAGGAAAAGTAAAACAAAGCACTGTAGAGGCCTCATTGATTCACACAATGACAAAAGTCATTAACTGAGCTATAGTTAAATGGCACTCATCTTCTTCCAGAGGAAATGGGCCTGTGTTGTAGGTCTCTGATATATTTCAAAGTATTTTGCTTTTCATGCATGATGAGCCTGAAATGTGCATTCCGTTGACTGGTAGCACAATCAGCAGGATGCATTTTGACAGCTAAATGGAAATGTAAATATGCATTTTGGTTTAGTACAGTGGGACTTTTTTATTTCCCTCTTTCTCCCCCCACCCTCTCTGTGTAATATAACGCTGCTGAAGGTGTCTGATTATAATCCATGCTGAATATCTCATGTGGCTTACCCATAATCATAGAATGAGCCAGCTTGGAAGAGACCTCCAAGATCATCCAGTTAACCTATCACCCAGCCCTAGCCAATCAACTAGACCACAGCACTAAGTACCTCAGCCAGGCTTTTCTTCAACACCTCCCTGGGCAACCCATTCCAATGTCAATCACTCTCTTTGACAACAGCTTCCTCCTAACATCCAGCCTAGACCTCCTCTGGCACAACTTGAGACTGTGTGCCCTTGTTTTGTCGCTGGTTGCCTGGGAGAGGAGACCAAATCCCACCAGGCTACAGCCTCCCTTCAGGTAGTTGTAGACAGCAATGAGGTTATCCCTGAGCCTCCTCCTTTCCAGGCTAAACACCCTCAGCTCCCTCAGCCTCTCCTCACAGGGCTGTGCTCCAGGTCCTTCATCAGCTTTGTCATCCTTCTGTGGACACACTCCAGCACCTCAACATCTTTCTTGAATTGAGCAGTCCAGAACTGGACACAATACTCAAAGTGTGTTTCACTCTCTGCATCTACATATGTATCACTGATCTCCATTAAGTGTAAGTTGAATGTGCTGCTCTGTTATGATGTATTGTCTCAGGAATGTCTTTTGACCTCATCACACAGTAATTGTCATACCCATTACTGCTGTAATGCATAGACAAAGTAAATTCAAGGGACTTGGAACTTTTCCTTGTCTGGGAGGACAGAGTATATTTTATGTTTAAGTGGCCAGGTCAGTTAAAATGTTTGGCTTTGCATGAAATTTACTTTGTAGGAAGACTTCACTCTTCAGTTTTAGTGGCTAATTAAGAAAAAATCTATTAGAAGATATGACATAGCAGATTTTTAATGCTCATTACCAAAAGCTTTCAAAGCACTTTACAGATACTGGAATGGTTCTTCAGCTAGCAGGATCTGCTTTCATGAATAGATTTCATGGAATTATTTTAATGAAACTGTAACAGCATTATAACATATTTAAGAAACCACTCTGATGTGAGTGTGGTTGGTGTCATTATGTCCACTTTGCAGTAGAGTGGAGTGAAGTGGAGATTGGAAATCAATGCTAATTTCAGTAGATGCTAGGAGTAGACTCCAGATTAAGATCAAAATATCTAAATTTAATTTTAGTTCAGCATGGGGTTGAGTTACACACACATAAGAGGCAGTATAGTAACCTAAGATATCAGACATCCACAAGGAGCTGGCAGAGGAATAATGAAAGAGTTATCTATTCAAATGATGCCTGATGAGGATGAATCTCAAAAGTGCTAGAGACATGTGTTTGTGATTTGATTTTCACCATAGATATTTTCACCACTGAGATGAATTATCCTATAGGTGGAACTGACTATATGCTCAATGGAGTTGTCCAAATGCCAATTGGATGAATGATGCCAACTAGGTTTCCCTAGTGGCTTTCATCCAGCAGGCAGTTGCCACTGCAAAGTCTAAATCTCCCTTTCCTCTCTGTCATTTCTGAAAGGTCTGTGCAGATTTCCTGGACACCCTAAGGCAATTCAACTGCTTGGTTTGCATTTTGAATTGGACACCTAATTTATATCTACATTTAGTATCTGGAGCTTAGTCACACACAGAACTTTACATTTGAGGCATCTAATTTGAGGTTCCATAGTTAATGGAGAACAATAATCATTTCTGGGATGTGAATATTCTATTCAGCTTATGTACACTTTGGCCACAGCAGCCCCTTACAGTGCTACAAGCTGGAAAGCAGTCAGGCAGAAAGGGACCTGCATGTGCTGGTCAACAGCAGCTGGACATGAATCAGCAGTGTGCCAAGGTAGCCAAGAAGGCCAATGGCATCCTGGCCTGGATCAGGAAAAATGTGGCCAGTAGGACCAGGGAAGTCCTTCTGCACTGGTCAGGCCAAACCTTGAGTGCTGTGTCCAGTTCTGGGCCCCTCAATTCAAGAAAGATGTTGAGGTGCTTGAATGTGTCCAGAGAAGAGCAATAAGGCTGTGTGAGGAGAGGCTGAGGGAGCTGGAGTTGTTCAGTCTGGAGAAGAGGAGGCTCAGAGGAGACCTTCTTGGTCTGTACAAGTACCTCAAAAGAAGTTGCAGCCAGATGGGGGTTGATCTCTTCTTCCAGGCACCCAGTGACAGAACAAGAGGACACAACCTCAGCCTGTGCTAGGGCAGGTTTAGGCTGGTTGTTAGGAGGAAGTTCTTGGCAGAGAGAGTGATTGGCATTGGAATGGGCTGCCTGTGGTGGTGGTGGAATTGCCATCAGTGGAAGTCTTTAAAAAGACAGTGGATGTGGCACTTAGTGCCATGGTTTGGTTCACTACAAGGTGCTAGGTGATAGATTGGATTCAATGATCTCAAAAGTCTTTTTCAACCTGGTTAATTCTGTAATTATATATGTTAATGACTTCCTGAAAAATCTGTGTGTTGTGTAATTAATGTCTATTAAAGTACAGTACAAAGATAGATCAGTCTTGAAAAGTGTTACCTGAGCCATAAGAAACAAAATTATATTGAAGACAGGAGGACAAGAGAACTCTTTGCTCCAATTGCATTGTTAGGTATGGTGCTTGTGATGCTTCTAAGCTCCAAAATGAGTGTGATTAAATTCTTCATGATACTTGTCTAGATCTTTTCTTGTCAAAATGTGGATATAATTGCATTTTTTTATTGGTCATTTCCTCCTTGATTACACAATGAAAAGCTGGAAGGTCAACAGCATATAAATATAAGGACACAGCAAGGTTTTGTAGCGCACTACAGAAACAGACATTCTTTCTTTAAGTTATAATTTAGATGTCAGAATTCCCAGCATTTGGAGGAGGTGAAAATTAATAAGAAACATAGGTTTTGAAATTAATATCAGCCTCAATCAGAAAAATGGGGAACAATTTTCTCCAATCAGACCTCTTTGTTCACATCAAAGTAATAGCAATTACAGTCTCTCCGATGTTATTCAAAACATTATCTTGCTCTTCACAACACAGTACACCTTAAAAGACTCATTGTAAAGTTTATGTGAGGTTTGACTAGACAGAGTCAACCCAAAGAACATCTCTTTCAGGAAATTAAAAACCATGATTATTGACATCCTGGCAGACAAATATCTCCAAAGCTTTGCAGTTGATCTACTGCTACGGACTAAATCACACAAAATTTGCTTATACTTCAGTTATGTTCTGTCTCTTCAGAAATGAAATGCATATTTCCAGGTCTTTAATGATGCTTTGCCTCTCAGGTCTGAAATCACTCAGCACTGAAGGCTATGCAATAAGGTTGCTGTACCAGACTTTTCAGCAAGCAATGAAAAGGTGGTGATACATTCAGACTTGCCTTTTCATTTAGAAGATAATAATTTCAAGATTATGTCAGCATTCTCAGCATTTTCCTTGTATATTTTGTAGGTAAGTAGAAATTCCTTCAAATACACAAACAAACAAAATCTTGGTGCTATCTCAGAAGGAAAAAAAAATGAACAAGCTTGAACTATGTTAAAGAAGATTAAAATTATATTGAAGACACATGGGAAGGTAAACTTTCATCATTATTACTGCAGGTTGCTTGGGTTATGTATTAAGGGGAAAGCCAGAGATAGGAAGCCCAAAATGAATACATGCAAATACACAGATAGACATTGTTTGGGCACATTCTCATGTCTGTGTTCTGGTAGATGCTGTTTACACTTTCTATTGCAAATCTTTTCCCTACTGCAGGAAGCCAGGCTGGGATTTATCTCATTAAGTTTCAAGCATCAGCATTACAGACATTTAAGTGTAGGGCAGATATGCAGAGGGTGATTGATTTACTGCATTGAATCATAGAATCAACCAGGTTGGAAGGGACCTCCAAGATCATCCAGTTCAACTTATCACCCAGCCCTGTCCAATCAACTAGATCATGGCACTAAGTGCCTCATCCAGTCACATGAATTGCCTTTTTTTAACTTTAAAGGGAGTATAGTGACTATAATACCTAGTAGATACTTCAATGTCATCACATTAATCTCACCTTAAATAATGGTAATGAAAGTCATCATGATATGCAAATAATACCCAGTCTATGAAGGGAGTCAAAAAAATGACTGAAATTAAAAGCTATTCATAGAATCATAGAATCAGTGAGAGTTGGAAGGGACCACAAGGATCATCTAGTTCAAACTCCCCTGACATGGGCAGGGACACCCTAGCCTAGAGCAGGCTGCCCACAGCTTCATCCAGCCTGGCCTTAAACACCTCCAGGGATGAGGCCTTGACCACCTCCCTGGGCAAGCCATGCCAGGCTCTCACCACTCTCATGGTGAGCAACTTCCTCCTCATGTCCAGTCTGAATCTCCCCACCTCCAGCTTTGCTCCATTCCCCCTAGTCCTGTCACTCCCTGAGACCCTAAAAAGTCCCTCCCCAGCCTTTTTGTAGGCCCCCTTCAGATACTGGAAGGCCACAAGAAGGTCACCTGGGAGCCTCCTCTTCTCCAGACTGCACAGCCCCAACTCTTTCAGTCTGTCCTCATAGGATATTGGTATTCCTATTTGGAAGATAGGCCTATATACAGTTCAATCACCTATTCAAAGCTTTTTTTTTTTCTGCAGATGTGTCAAACTGAAAAGGCCTATTAGCTTATGAGTTTATTTGTCCATAATGTTTTTATTGTTTGCATGGCATTAGTAGAATTTTCTCCTTCATTTTTTAAAGGTTGTAACAACCAAAGATGAGTGAACTCCGATAAAACAAGCAGCACTCAGGGAACAGTATCTGACAGTACAAAGAGCTCATTTTGCTGGGTTCCTCAAAGTCTGCATGGAAAAAACACAAGCTTATACCAATATGTTACATAGAAGAGGTCAATCCCTTTATTGAAGCTAAGACTGACACTTACATAGTGGATTAGATACAGATATGTGTACTTCTGATAGGTTCTGTAACAGAAACATTCAGCCATTCCCAGGGCTGACCAGCCTGCCCCCCTTCAAGGCCACCTCACACAGCTCAACTACAGATAGCAGCTAACTTTCACAGCTTCTCTGCTAGCCTTCCCAAGGCTGCTTCCCTGCAGCTGTGCTCCTTATCAGAATGCCCTTAGCATTACCCTTTTCTTCTGAATTCTGTCCAAAACCCAGCACATTTAAATCTGTGAAGTTTCAAAGCATGCAGCACTAGCGCATCAGTACCTAGCATCAAGCACCTGATCAACTGAGTCCACTATGGAAAAGCTACTATAAGCCAATAACAAGACTTATTCTTTTCCTACTATTATTTCATACTTTGGGTTATAACTTGCTAAGCATCAGCCCAATTTGAGTTTGACTAATAACTTTCCAGTCATTAGTAGCACAAGAATGATGCAGAGTAGACTCACAAAGTTTTCTATTTTCCTTGTTCTTTAGGAAGAATTGAAAGCAGTACAAAGATGAAGCCATTACCAAGGATGGAAACAAACTCTCTTCTATTAGTCTACCAAACCCCTAAAAAAAAATACAATCACATAACATAAAATAAAACGAGGTGAGAAAAGAGTTTCAAAGGGAAAGTTAAGAAAATTGCTGATCTTTGCCACGTTCTTGGGGAGGCAAAAGTACAATCAAGTGAGAAAAGAAGTCACGTTGTAAACCACAAAGAAATGCCCTCAAGCTTTGAAATTCAGTATTTCCAGTTTTAAAATTGCATTATTTTTCCTTTTATTCTAATTACAAAACACTTAAAAATATGCAACAATCAAAAAAGTTTTAGAAACTATGGGAATTCTACAGCTGTGTTTTCTCAGCACTGCAGTGCAAAGTACAGATCAGTACAAAGATGATAGATGATCACAAAGTCAACCAGGTTGGAAGAGACCTCCAAGATTATCCAGTCCAACCTAGCACCCAGTCCTAGCCAGTCCACTAGACCATGACACTAAGTACCTCAGTCAGGCTTTGCTTGAACATCTCCCCAGACAGCAACTCTACCACCTCCCTGGGCAGCCCATTCCAATGCCAATCACTCTCTCTGACAACAGCTTCCTCCTAACATCCAGCCTAGACCTCCCCTGGCACAACTTGAGACTGTGTCCCCTTGTTCTATTGCTGGTTGCCTTGCAGAAGAGACCAAACCCACCTGGCTACACCCTCCCTTCAGGGAGTTGTAGACAGCAATGAGGTCACCTCTGAGTCTCCTCTTCTCCAGGATAAACACCCCCAACTCCCTCAGCCTCTCCCATCGGGTTTTTGTTCCAGGCCCCTCACCAGCTTTGTTGCCCTTCTCTGGACATCTGCCAGTATCTCAACATCTCTCTTGAATTAAGGAGCCCAGAACAGGACACACTACTCAAGGTGTGACCAGTGTTGAGTACATGGGAAGAATAACCTCTCTTGTCCTACTGGCCACACTGTTCCTGATCCAGACCAGGATGCCATTGGCTCTCTTGGCCACCTGGGCACACTGCTGGCTCACTTTCCTAATGAATCTTAAGCATATTTTTATTTGAAAAGAACCTTACCACTTGGTATATTTATATTTAGTGATATACTTAGAACTGCCTGTTCTGGTGATCTTAGAATACTAGGAATGGCTAGTTGTTAAGAAAAAAAAGCTTTTAACTTTTTCCATTAAATGGAACTTTGCAGGATGTTTGTTCCCAAAATGTTAGATGTTTACATCAGCATCTTGAAGACACAAGCCTATGTTTTTAGCTTTCTAAAGTTAATGTTTGGAGTCTTTTAAAAGACTACTGTTCAGCAGTCAGATATACCCTTGATGAGTTAGTATAACTCTTTGGCTAGCTATTAATGCCTCTTATTGTCATCATTTTAATACTCACATCCATGTGCTACTAGTAAGATGATGTGCTTTCTAATAAGAAAGTATAAAATGACTGTCTCTTATTACCACACTGTCGTAAAATTGATACTAAATATATACGAAAACACTAGGAATAAGGAAGTTCTTCCAATAGCTTTAGTTCAAAGTCAATGGAAAATGCTCTTCATTGAAGCTCAGCATGATTTGTTTCCACAAATGATACTGCCACATGCAGGGAAGAAGAACTTATGAAAGATTGATAGCCTTTTTACCAGGGGATGTAAAGAAGTTCCACTTATTTTCTCTAAAATCCCATGCATATAAATGTCTTTTCCTCCAAATTCAAGTGCTATATTAATCTTTGGAACACATATGCATGATTTTTAAAGACTGAGTTCTCATTCTTAAAGACTGAGTTAGCTTTCACAAGTTTGGAATGGAGAAATGAATGCATTTGGGAATGGAAATCATCTCTCAAAGTGCTTGCCCCACCCTTCTGCTGATGAGGGAAGCAAGGGCAGAAGAAAAACAAAGGCTTGGGCCATTATGTCCCCTCCCAAAGTGATAAACAGGTACGTACAGGTGTTTAGGTACTTGTTGGTGTCTTGCCCAAATAAGGGTGAGCAAGCCCTGGGGTCACCTAATATGGTCAGTTTTGCAAATGCAGTTTTAATTGGTGAATCTCTGTGGCCAAAGGAGTCATTATTACACTTGGGCAAATAATATAAATGGAGCTAAGTTGCAAGCAGTTGTGCTGCTTCTGACTTGCTGTCTCTGCCTCACAGAGCTGCCTCTGCCTTAGCTCTTGGACAATGTGTTCTGCTCTGCCTCATGCTTCAGATCAGCTTAGCCCTGATGTTTTGAGCTTGAACTACCTGGAAAATTAAGTGCCTCAGGTTTCCCAGGAGAAGGCATTTAAATGCCTCATGACATGGCAAGAAGAGTCACCAACATCATGCTCTCTGCACATCTGCAAGAGATCCTGTCTGCACCTCTGCAAACAAACAAACAAACAAACAAAAAATGGTAGTGGAGTCTCCATCCTGGTGGTGTTCAAGAAAAGCCTGGATGAGGCACTCAATTCCATGGTCTAATTGACTGGATAGGGCTGGGTGATAGGTTGGACTGGATGATCCTGGAAATCTCTTCAAACCTGGTTGATTCTATGAGTCTATGATTCTATGAGTCTATGATTCTATGAAACCTCTGTGCCAAGAGGAACCAGGATCAGGGCAGAGACTGTCTGCCTCTTTCCCAGCACCCTGGGAAGATCTAGAAACCTTTCAATGGCTGAGCAGTTCCAACAGTGCCACAAAGGAGCCAGGGACTATTTTGAAATTCCTACTCCACCGCAGTGAGCAGCACAGAGTTGCCCTAGGGCTCCAGGCTGCCTGTTTGTAAGTGAGGCAAAGCCATTTTGTGGCTAAACATTTCCAATTTTCTGATTCTCCTAAAGGAATGAATTGCCCATAAGCATCCTTAGAAAGATTTTCACCACCAAATTAGAACCCAAATTTAACTAATTTGTACATAGTTGTGGGCAGGGCTTTCTAAAAATAAAAATAAACTACATATTTTATAATTCCTGCCTTGTTAATTGACACAACTGAATCAACAGTCCACACTAATATCTCACCCCAAGATGAAAGAGCAGAGCTGCTTTTCGTTTTGAATTGTATCAGAAGAGTTCCAGTTTCTCAGCATCTGTAGAAGACAAATGTTGAAGGCCCCTCCAACTGTCTGTGTGGCACTGGTGTTACTCAGGCATTTCACAGAATCAGTCAGGGTTGGAAGGAACCACAAGGATCATCTAGTTCCAACTCCCCTGCCATGGACAGGAACAATCTCCCCTACATCAGGCTGCCCACAGCCTCATCCAGCCTGGCCTTAACACCTCAGGGATGGGGCCTCAACCACCTCCCTGGGCAACCCATTCCAGGCTCTCACCACTCTCATGCTCAAAAATTTCCTCCTC
Source organism: Tricholaema leucomelas (assembly GCA_013400475.1). NCBI lineage: Eukaryota > Metazoa > Chordata > Aves > Piciformes > Lybiidae > Tricholaema lacrymosa > Tricholaema leucomelas. The sequence goes on along the minus strand of WAAF01018254.1, from coordinate 137,000 downwards.
ACCTCCAGTCTGAATCTCCCCACCTCCAGCTTTGCTCCATTCCGCCTAGTCCTGTCACTCCCTGACAGCCTAAAAAGTTCCTCCCCAGCTTTTTTGTAGGCTCCCTTCAGATACTGGAAGGCCACAGGAAGGTCTCCTCGCAGCCTCCTCTTCTCCAGACTGCACAGCCCTAACTCTTTCAGTCTGTCCTCACACCAGAGCTGCTCCAGCCTCTCTGGACACATTCCAGCATGTCCACATCCTTCTTGTAATAGGGGCTCTAGAACTGGATGCAGTACTCCAGGTGGAGTCTCACCACCAATTGCAATTCGTTTCTTGATCAAGGTTCTATCAGTGCTCCTGCAAGCAGAAGGCTTCAGAAACTGTCATTCAACACAGCCCTTCTGTTTTATCTCACTTCTAATTCAACTCAGCAAATGATAAATCAGCTAAAGAGGTATAAATGAAGGCAGATTAACCTTTGAAACTGCCACTAGGAGCTGCTGATTTCCTTATTCAAGTCAATGATTCTTTGCTGGAACCTGCATCATACAGACAAACGTTTAACATCAGTAGTTTGAATGTGCACATATAGTTGCATGCCTGTGCCATCATTTTTTCCCCAATGTTTCATTCAACTTTTGAAGATTTTTTCCTTTGGGGGGACATTTTTATTTCTTTTGTTTCAATGTATTGGGAAAGGGGAATTGAGACAATACACTTTTTTCTTCTTCAAACTATAAATAACCCCTCAGCAATCATAAGGTTGGTATATCATGCAACAATATTAGAATATACATATACCCTTATTTTTTCTACTTCTTTGAGGTCTGGAAAACATCTGTATTTATATTGTACTCTTCCTGGTGACATCTATGTCAAATGACTTCCTTTAGCTTAACAGGAATGAAACTGAAGTGCTGATTATTAGCCCTCATACAAATTGCTGCTGACTTTCCTTTTCAATCAGCCCTTTTCTCTTAAAGAGCTGCTGATGAAGCCTGACTGAAGACTTTGACAGCTATTCTATTTTAAAACAATTCTATTTATATACCATATGATTACATTTATGGATACACATGACAGAACCTATTTTCTTATGATTAGCAAGTCTTGTACGAGAGCAGGACTTTGCTAGTCTGTGCTTTCTTTCAGTAAAGTGTCTTGCACATAACACATCCTCTTCCCTCTCTGAAAATATTATTTCAAATACTTCCATACAAGAGAATGGAATATGGTTGTGGTGAATGGATGTTAGGAGGAAGTTCTTCCCAGAGAGAGTGATTTGCCATTGGAATGGGCTGCCCAGGGAGGTGGTGGAGTCGCCATCCCTGACCATGTTCAAGAAAAGTCTGGACAAGGCACTTAGTGCCATAGTCTAGTTGATTGGACAGGGATGGGTGCTAGGTTGGACTGGATGATCTTGGGGGTCTCTTCCAAACTGATTCTATGATCCAGTTGGTGGGCAGTTAGAAGTGATGTCCCTCAAGGCTCAGTATTGAGGCCAGTTTTATTTAATATCTTTATCAGTGATACACAAGATGGGGTCAAGTACACCCCCAATGTATTTGCAGATGACATAGAATCACAGAATCAGTCAGAGGTGGAAGGGACCACAAGGATCATCTAGTTCCAACTTCCCTGCCATGGGCAGGGACACCTCACACTACATAAGGCTGTCTAGAACCTCACACAGCCTGGCCTTAAACACCTTCAGGGATGAGCCTTTCCCCTCCTCCCTGGGCAACCTGTTCTGGGGTCTCACCATGCTCATGGTGAAGAACTTCTTCCTAACATCTAGTCTGAATCTACCCATTTCTAGCTTTGTACCATTTCCTCTAGTCCTATCACTATTAGGCATCCTAAAAAGTCCCTTCCCAGTTTCCTTGTAGGCCTCCTTAAGATACTGAGAGGTCACAATATGGTCACCTCAGAGCCTTCTCTCCATACTAAACAGCCCCAATGCCCTCAGTCTCTCCTTGTAGCAGAGGTGCTTCAGCCCTCTGATCACCCTTGTGACCCTTCTCTGGACAAGTACCAGCACATCCATATCCTTCTTGTAGGATCTGAATTGTACCAGAAGACTGGATGTGGTGCTTGGTGCAATGGTTTAGTTGATTGGATGGTGTTGGGTGATAGGTTGGACTTGATGATCTGGAAGGTCTTTTCCAACCTGGCTAATTCTGTGATTCTGTGCTAATAAAGTGTTAAAAACCAAATGCTGTGTGGCAGGAGGACTGGGGGCTGCTATTCCCCCCCGGCATAAAAGAGGCCTTCAATCAAAGAAGAAGGAACAATTGCTGATTATTTCTAGACAATGAATAATTAGACTGTACAATACACAGCTGCATGAAACAAAGGAAGACTGGACAGTTAGATGACTAACAATACTACTGACTTAATGATCCAAGTTTTGTGTAGGGACATAAAACTCCTTAATTTAAAGCAGTAGCTGTTAGACATAAATATTACTTTTGGAAGTAATCAGGCTTTTCTATCTTTTCTTTTTCTTCAGCACACACAGTTTTGTAGCTACTTCTCTGCAGCTACTATTGAAAACAGTAGAAGATGTGGTGAACAATGGATTTGATATTTTATAACTTGAAATGCTCCAGCATATTTCACCAGAATATGTGACAGACTTCTTCCAATTTGGGGTACAGTTCATTGCAAATATATTGCCCTGGGAACAAGACGTAAAATGATCAGGTTCTGGTGGAATTATGTAGAACTCAAAAATCTCTTATTAAATCTCAAACTCCTAACTGCTTATCCAGCATCAGAGACACAGACATCCTCAGAAGTAGCACTTTCTGTCATAAACTGTATAATTAAAAGGGAGTGTATGTGATGAAACTAAGGGTTAAATATTCCTGCAGTCCTCTTCTTTCAGTTTAATGGCCTGAAACTACTAGATTACTCAGCTGGCTCACTGTACCTACATCCTCATCTGACCTTCAAGCCACTGGAGATACTGATTTGCCTGCTGATTTTGTTCAGAAAAAGTCAACCTCTGTGCTGCATGTACCATTCAGACACACTCTGCAGCAGCTAATATGGGTGAGCTGAGAGCTGTCTTAATAAAATCCACTATTTTTCTTGGTGTTGCTGACATTTCCATGGGCCAGGAGTTCTAGGAAGTGAGTTTCTCATACTAATTCACTCCAAGGTATGGATTCTCCCAAATACTTGCGTTTCTGAAGTTCTTGTTCAGCAGAAACTTATGAGTCAGAAAGCATTCTTATAGTGGCCTTCCAGTATCTGAAGGGAACCTACAGGAAGGCTGGGGAAGAACTATTTACAAAGTCTTGTAATGACAGGACAAGGGGTAATGGGTTTAAACTGGAAGAGGGGAGATTTAAAGTAGATGTTAGGAGGAAGTTCTTTCCAGCGAGGGTGGTGAAACAGTGGAACAGGTTGCCCAGGGAGGCTGTAGATCCTCCTTCCCTGGAGGTGTTGAAGGTCAGGTTGGATGAGGCCTTGAGCAACCTGTCTTAGTGGGAGATGTCCCTGCCTATGGCAGGGGGTTGGAACTGGATGATCCTTGAGGTCCCTTCCAACCTAAACCATTCTACAATTCATTCTGTAAGTTCTGATTATTTAAACTGTTCAATTCCATGTTCATAAATACCCTTCGTACCACTACTTCCTGCTGACTGAAAATCCAAGTATCTCATGGAATATTCCAGATTTAAAAAAATATCTATAATAAACCATTAATATTCACACATATATTAATATTCATAACTGATTTTTAATTTCTACAACAAGCTGTTGTTCTGTCACTGCTTGGCAAAAAGGAACAGAGCAGCCTAGATCTCTGAGGATTAGAAAGACCCTTGGATAGTGAATCACTTATTAAATTGGCCAGACTCTACACCATGCTGGCTTTAAGTCCATAGGAGTTCAATGAGCATTATTCCTGCAGAATTAAACAGCTGGCAAGCTTTCACACTGCTCTTACCCTTCAGTAACCCAAAATGCGGGGATTTTTGGGCCCTATTTCCCAAAGCAGCCTTCCCACGTGGAAAGACCTAAATTTCTCTTTCATAAAGACAGAGAGAATTAGCTCTCTACATCAGTATGTAGGGGTGGGTTCATTGAGGAGGCCACTGCTACCTCAAGGGATGTAGCAGAGTGGTTGAAGCAGAGTTTATTGGAGTTTTTTTTTACAGATAATGGTTTTCATAGAATCATAGAATGGTCTAGGTTGGAAGGGAACTCAAGGATCATCCAGCTCCAACCCCCCGCTACAGGCAGGAACACCTCCCACTGGAGCAGGTTGCTCAAGGACTCATCCAAAATGGCCTTAAACACCTCCAGGAAGGAAGCAGCCACAACCTCCCTGGGCAACCTGTGCCAGTGTTTCACCACTCTCACTGGAAAGAACTTCCTCCTAACATCTAGTCTAAATCTCCCCTCTTCCAGTTTAAACCCATTCTTCCTTGTCCTGTCATTACAAGACCTTGTCAATAGTCCCTCCCCAGCCTTTCTGTAGGCCCTCTTCAGATACTGCAAGGCCACTATAAGGTCTCCTTGAAGCCTTTTCTTCTCCAGACTGAAAAGCCCCAACTATCATTTCAATCTTTCCTGGTCCAAGGACAGCTCACTGAAATGTCACAGAAAGCACAAACATGTTGACATCTTCTACCTCCTCTATGTAAAAACTTCAGTCAACGTTGAATGACATTCACGTTAGTCACTTAAATTGCCTAAGGAGATTATGGAGTCTTCCTCATTGGAGGTATCTGAAAGCTGTCTGGATCTGATCTCGGGTTAACAGCTTTAAGTGGCTCTGCCTGTGAGTCAGGGGATGGATTGGACAGGGTGACCTCCAGGTTCCATTTTGAACCCAAATCATTCTGTGATTGTATATAAGCAAAGACAAGGTGGTTATTATAACAGGTTTCTTACAATCTGTTGTGGGAATATGCTTTTCTCTTTTATCTTCACCATTTATTGTGATAGCACCAAGGTTAAACCCCGTTGTCAGAAGTGATGTCAAGAGCTCTTGGTTTGTGTACCCCTAAGGCCAGGATACTGAAGTTCACCATTTCGTCACTGACACATTTGTGGTTATAAGATCGGGGGAGAATCATGTCCTCATGTCCTGCTGCTCCTTCCACATCAGATAACTGCACATGCATTACTATTCAGTTGCACAGTGCTCCCACACAAAGCCAACATTTCCCCCATCAAGAGATGGGTGAAAACATAAAATCGTAGAATCAAGCAGGTTGGAAGAGACCTCCAAGATCATCCAGTCCAACCTAGCACCCAGCCTTAACCAATCAACTAGACCATGGCACTAAGTGCCTCAGCCAGGCTTTTCTTGAACACCTTCAGGGACGGTGACTCCACCACCTCCCTGGGCAGCCCATTCCAATGCCAATCACTCTCTCTGTGAAGAACTTCCTCCCACCATCAAGCCTATATCTCCCCTGGCACAACTTGGGACTACGTCCTCTTTTTCTGTTGCTGGTTGCCTGTAGGTGTCCTTCAGATACTGATACTTGATGTCTTCCCAAAAGAATAAGGTCTGCAGGAAGGAGACACAATTACCCCTGCCTTCTTTGGAAAAAAGCTAGTAAACTGTGTGTAACTCTGAACAACTCACCCCTAAAGACCAGTAAATTTTCGTGCAATAGCATAAAAATTACCCTGAGCCACAGCAGAGCAATACCCTGTTAAAGCGATACTAGTTCAAGCATCAGGTCCTACAAAATTACCAAGTTACTCAATTATCTAGCACCTGTTGCCAGAGACAATATTGTTTGATAATTGTGACTTCTAAATTCACTTTTTAATCAGTAATTAATCTTTCAAAACCAGAAAGCATGTACAGAAGATGAATGCAGTTGCTCTAATCAAAACTGCATTTATACGTTTATACATGTGCAAATGGATGAGATCTCTTAGGAACACACCCTGGCTATTAAATACAGTCAATAGTTTTGTAGTGCAAAATAGTTGCAACAAAGTTCTCATTTAGTTTTGGTTATCTGGGCCAAGATAGTTTTACAAGTATGAAATGCAAAAGTTTCCTTGATTGGGACTCTTTTTCTCAGTAATTTGGCTCAAGATTGAAATATCTGATAACTATTTTGTTGAGCTGTTTTGCAACAATGCAAAGCCACACTGAATACCGTGTAATGTGCTCTTCTGAGGTCTTTCTAGGTCCTTTGACCTGCTATGTGATCCTAAACAACATACTCTATGAGGAGAGGCTGAGGGAGTTGGGGGTGTTTATCCTGGGGAAGAGGAGACTCAGAGGTGACCTCATTGCTGTCTACAACTCCCTGAAGGGAGGGTGTAGCCAGGTGGGTTTGGTCTGTTCTTCCAGGCAACCAGGAATAGAACAAGGGGACACAGTCTCAAGCTGTGCTGAGAGAGGTCTAGTCTGGGTGTTAGGAGGAAGTTAGCGCCAAAGAGAGTGATTGGCATTGGAATGGGCTGCCCAGGGAGGTGGTGGATTTGCCGTCCTTGGAGGTGTTCAAGAGAAGACTGGATGAGGCTCTTAGTGCCGTGGTCTAGTTGACTGGCTAGGGCTGGGTGCTAGGTTGGACTGGATGATCTTGGAGGTCTCTTCCAACCTGGTTGATTCTATGATTCTTTTCCCATGCTTCTTCTTCCAGACATCCTTCTTTGTAAATGCATTTTTTGTTCAATTTCTCATCTATCATATATGTTGTCCTGTTGCACTTGCCCTGCATCAATTATTTATAGTACACATATTATAGACTGTTGCTTTCAAGCTATAATTCTTTGTCTTTTATCAAGTAAGCTTAGTCTTGATAAAAGAGCTCTAAAACCTATTATTAGTCAACCATCACCTAGAGATATAAAGGGAGAATAAATTGGAGAGGGTGGAGTTGCATACTTTCAGGGGCAAGCTGAGGTGGAAGTAGGGGAAAGAAACTTCTTCCAAGCTTTATAGATTTTACAACTAAGTGTAAATGAGACTCTGATTTCAGTGGGAATTTCTGGATGCTATAGTTACAGACAAGTAAGTATCATTGGATGTACAATCTCAAGTTACTTTGCAGGTTTAGTATTTTTGGGCTATATATGTGGCTCTCATAACATTTTCTTCATAGTTTTTTAAGACATTTATAATTAGCTGCCAGAGTAGTTTTAGTCATTGACTCAAATCTCCCAGCAATGTATGTAAAAATAAGCAGTAGATCATGGGATCTTCTCTCTATGGAATCATTTGCTACTATGAGAAGCAATCTTAATAGGATCATAGAATCATAGAATCAGCCAGGCTGGAAGAGACCTCCAAGATCAGCCAGTCCAACCTAGCATCCAGCCCACTACCTGTGAACATACCAAGTCTGATGGAGGCTTTTTTGCACCCTTGGTTCTGAACACAAGGAATTGTTTGCCTATACACCTTTTCATGCTGTTTGTTCTATTCCATGAGTGCACTCTTCACAAAAGCACATGTCCAAACACATATATGCACAGCTAGTGTATGCACACATATACATAGAAAGCTAAACATTTGTGACACAGAATTTAAGGCCATGGATCAGGAGGAATTAATTGGATGTTTCAGTTAAAACCTAGATATCAGGTCAGGGCAATTTTTAGTTTCTTTTCTATCAGATCTGAAAAGTCAAAGTGGTGGTAGTGAGTGACCATGGAACCAGGGCTCTTGTTCTACTGCACACAGGAAAAGAGAAAGTTTCCTTGATCAGATCAGAGGAGTCTGGATTCTGCCATATAGGATGCAATTAACCACCTCCACTTCCCTAGCTGTTTTCCATGCTCACAGCAAACTCCAGCATTAGTTGAGACAGGACTCATCAGTCTTCCAATATCCATAGCCCCTGCTAACCCCCACCTTCACCTGAAGAAGTGAAGAGCTAGCAAATCTCCTTTTCTGCCTCCTTCTCTCCAGCCAGCTCTGCACTGCAGCCACATTTCTCTCTAATAGAATGTTCAGCCTGTGAGATATCCTGAGGAGCGCTGAAGCAGCAAATTCAGGCAGCCCAGCAGTGTGCAAAAAGGTCAGAAAGGGCACAAACAACAAGGAAAGACACATTCAACATAAACACACTTGCCCAAAAGGCACTGTGGATTACTCTAAAAGGTAAGAGGACAGATATACAACATGCTGCCTTTTAATTACAGAATCACTGAATGGTAGACATTTGAAGGGACCTCTAGGTGATCACCTAGTATAAACTCCCTGCTAAAGTAGGTTTGCCTAGATAAGGTTGCACAGGAACATGTTTCAGCACCTCAGCATCCCTCTTGAATTGAGGAGCCCAGAACTGGACACCACTCAAGGTGTAGCCTGACCAGTCCTGAGTACAAGGGAAGAATAATCTCCCTTGTCCTACTGGCCACACTGTTCCTGATCCAGGCCAGCATGCCATTGGCTCTCCTGGCCACCTGAGCACACTTCTGGAAGCACTGTGTGCTAGTTTGAGCCTAGCTGGGATGTTTTGGTGAAAAGAATTAGATTGTAGGCTGTGAAAAGGAAACAATGGTGATGTCTACTTCACTCATAGGCTTGCCAAGATGTATAAGAACAAGAACACGAACATAGATAAGGGAGTCGCCCTCTGTCTGGGGCTGCATGAACTTCTCTCTAACCTAACCTTGCATTTCTGTATTAAATTTTAACTTGTATACTTCTGTATAAATACTGTAACTATCTGCTTGTATATTGTGCTAAGCTGTAAATATAAAGCTTCAATTTCCAGAGCTGGTGAGCCTAGTCTGGGTGATCTTCCACAGTGTAACACCCAAACCATCACATAGTGAAAAGAGTCTGGCCCCATCATCTTGACCCTCACCCTTTAGATATTGATAAAAATGAACAAAATCCCCTCTCAACCATCTCCAGAGTCCCAGGTCTCTCCGCATTTATTACAATTACATAATTTCCCTTACTTAAAATCTAAGGAAGAGGGATTTTTTTTTTTCACATCAAGTTGGCATAACTAACATTTCAGCAACTCTGTCTACCAGGCTTCAACAAATTTTTACTCAGATCCCACTATAAAAGATTCATATTGCCTAGGAAAGCCCTCCATCAAAGCCTTAAGTATGTGTTCATAGAATCAACCAGATAGGAAGAGACCTCCAAGGTCATCCAGTCTGACCTATTTTACATAAGGTTGGCATTGCACATCTATGTCTACTGCTCACACATAACTTAGCAATATGATTCTATTATTGAGTCTACTCATGTTTAAGCAATTATGTGCAAGAAAACAAACTAGACACAGTAAAATCATGCCTCTGGGAGAGTGGAGCGAAGCTGGAGATGAGTAGGTTCAGACTGGACGTGAGGAAGAAGTTGTTCAGCATAAGAGTGGTGAGAGCCTGGAATGGGTTGCCCAAGGAGGTGGTTGAGGCCCCATGCCTGGAGGTGTTTAATGCCAGGCTGGATGAGGCTGTGGCCAGCCTGATCTAAGGTAGCGTGTCCCTGCCTGTGGCAGGGGGGTTGGAACTAGGTGATCCTTGTGATTCTTTCCAACCCTGACTGATTCTATGAACTCTTTTCCAGTCATTTCCCAGGCACTCACACTTTTTCATCCATATATTATCAGTCACTCAATGGACAAGAGGAAAAACAGGGAAACCGACGGTGATTGAGAGAAAGGACTCCCAGTTGATGCAAGTAGAAGATGATATTGATGTATCAGCAGAGTATTTATACACTTACAGCTGCAAGCAGAATTTTCCATTACTTGCTCAATAGTTACATTGTTGTCTTGCCCAACCTCCTCAAGACAATAGCAACATGTTATTTTTCATGTTCCTAGAACTACATCTCTGTTTGCTGTTCCCAGGGCTTTCTTCCTACCAGAGTCAGAATGTTCATATCTTGCATCAGCAGTACAGACCTTCTCGCTTGACTACCCAGGTGCCCTCCCACAGGAAACCTCTTGAGATATAAAAGCATAATTCAAGTGCTTAGATCTCTCCTAATAAGTACATAGCAATTTTGCACAGAAACTAGGTGCTGTAATGAATGTCCAATAAAACACAATTGCCATATCAAGTGCACAAGCAGGCATTGAAGAGGCTTTGGGTGAATGGATACCAGCCAAGAGCAAGTAACAGAGGAAACAAAAAACCAATGATACTTAAGTGAAGTATTTGTACAGGGTTGGACTGTCAAGTCTGTGCTTTTCTGTGCATGCAACAATCTACCATTTTGTTGAACTTGCAGCTACATCACTTGGTGGCAAGAGAAGGTGCTCTACATGCCCAGTGTTGATTCCTTCAGCTTCAGCTGATTGTCAATCAGCCAGATGCAATTTACAATCAGTTTTCAAATTGCTTATCATTTCCTGCAACTGGCATGCTGACTCTTTGACAGAACAACAAATTATGGCCCATAGCAATCAACAGCATAAACTGATTTCAAGCTATCTCCCTTTGTTAAGCAGCAGTGTATATCTCCCTATGTCTTCCTGGAGAAGCTGGCCACTTTAAGCAGTGGAAATGGACACAATGGTAGTTTATCCACACTAATAGCATGAATTATTTGATGTAAATACACATACCATAGTATTTACATTTAACAGTGATAAATTGAATCTCCATAAACAAGTTAATTATTTCCCAATGGAACTGATAGAATCATAGACTCTTAGAATCAATCAGGTTGGAAGAGACCTCCAAGCTTATCCAGTCCAACCTATCACCCAGCCCTAACCAGTCAACCAGACCATGGCACTAATTGCCTCATCCAGTCTTTTCTTGAACATCTCCAGGGATGGTGACTCCACCACTTCCCTCTCTCTGGCAAGAACTTTCTCCTAACATCTGATAGAAAAATAGTAAACAAAAATAGTAAATAAATAAAATAGTAAAGTAACAAAAGAGTAAACAAATATAGTATCAACTGGTAGAAAAATAGTAAACTTCTCTAAGGAGTAACCTGAGAGGCAATAACAGGGCATCTTTCTGATTCCACTGGCTGGAAATCAAGTTCTTGCAGTCCCAGATGGAAGAATATTTCTTATCTCATATTTCTCTTATCTCATATACCACAATATCTAGTAATGGTCTCAGTGGATGCTGACAGGTACATGACCTTCTGCTTGCAGAATATTTAGCCTAAGGCTTCATGGAGGAGAGGCCTGATGGTCATATCCTCATCATTTCTAGCAAAACTACTAGTATGCACCTACAGCAAAGACATACAATATTAACATCTTAAGTTAATGCATTAAGCACTATCATTCCCTATAACAGCATCCTACCTGCTAGAAATCCCCCACGAAACAGTAGTAACTCGAAGAGGCTACTACAACACCAAAGAGCTGGCAAACTTGAGTTAGAAGTGGACAACAATTATAAGGAGTTGCATCTATATTTGACCAAGAAAGACTCTTCTTTTAATACTTGAAATGATTTTATATCTTCATGCATTCAAAGTGTGGTTCATTCACTGTGTGGGGAGTTTACCTTCTTCCAGAGGATAATTTTATCTGTACTGTGGGGGAATGAACATGCAAATATTTCTGCTATTGCATTCTAGTTCTCTACCTCTTTTTTCCTGAATCTTCATTTGTCCTACTTTGGAATCATCTTCTAAGCATTAATAATTTAGATTACCTAAACAGATACTTTATTTTGAAAGGAATTAAGACTTTGATAAATAAAACAGAAGAGTCAAATCATTTCCTCAGTCCTCTGATTTGTTTTGAGATATGTCTGACAATGCAGGGAACACCTTGTACAATGAACTGCAGTGTTTAGGTGTAAACTCTCTGAAGTCAATCGAATGTGAGCCAAGAAAAAGTTATTCAGGGTCATTAAAACAATTCAATGCACAGGTAAGTATCTGGGACATCTGCTTTATTTGCTGCAGGTGCTTCAGGCTGGAGGTATGCCAGAACTCTATCTCCCATAACACTCTTTTAATCTATATTAGAAAGGATACAGTCCTTTTATATATACATATACACACAAGGATATAGTCCTTTTATATATATATATATACACACACAATCCATATATATATATTATAGAATCATAGAATCATAAACTCACAGAATCAACCAGGTTGGAAGAGACCTCCAAGATCATCCAGTCCAACCTACCACCCAGCCCTAGCCAGACAACTAGACCACAGCACTAAGTACCTCAGCCAGGCTTTTCTTGAACACCTCCAGGGATGGCAACACCATCACCTCCCTGGGCAGCCCATTCCAATGCCAGTCACTCTCTGGGAAAAACTTCCTCCTAACATCTTGCCTAGACCTATCTCAGCACAACTTGAGACTGTGTCCCCTTGTTCTGTTGCTGGTTGCCTGGAAGAACAGACCAACCCCCACCTGGCTACAGCCTCCCTTCAGGTAGTTGTAGACAGCAGTGAGGTTGCCCCTGACCTCACATGGTCCAGTACCTCACCATCTCTCTTGAACTCCACCACCTCCCTGTGCAGCCCATTCCAGAGTTGGGAAAATCAGCACATCAGGATGCTTCAAATGCTGAGGGAAGCTCTAATGATTCCATCCTCCTGGATCATCAGCAATAGCAACAGCAGCTGTGGCTATGGTCAATAAGACATTTGTCTAATAGAATGTTAAGCTGCTTTGCTTTACAATTATTATGCAGTTGACTGATTCAGATGTTTTCACATAATTGCTTTGTTTGACAAGGAGTTCATTCTTGTCTCTACATTTAAGATAATTTCTCTGCCAACCATATGGACAGGATTTGTTTGTTAAAAAGCTCACCACTCACATCAAAGGTTTTTGGAAACAGCAACATTGTTCTTTGTTTATTTGTTTGAAGAAGAGATGAGGTAGGACAGGAAAGCATAATTTGTTGTTTCTCAGTAGTTCAGCCTGATATTTTGGTCAGTTTTGTCTGGTGGCCGGAGATTTTTGATAGAATTATGAAAAAATAGCATGATGTTCTGAAAATCAGTGTACTCCAAAACCAAATAAATCATGCCTAAAAATTCCTGTAAGAATGGGAATCCTGCTGTTGCCAAAAAGTATTGTAAATAAGCTGTGATAAGCTTATAAATCTGAATAGTAAGAAAAAGCCTGTAGTAACATAGCCTAGGCAGGAGAAAACAAAAGAAATTGTGGACATCTCAGAATCACAGAGTGTCAGGAGCTGGAAGGCACCTCAAAAGATCATCTAATCCACCCTCCCTGCAGAGCAGGATCACCTAGACTAGATCACAAGAACATATCCAGGCAGCTTTTTAATCTTCAGAGAGGGAGACTCCACAATCTCCCTGGGCAGCCTGTTCCAGTGTTCTGTCACCCCAACACTGAAAAAAAAAATCTACATGTTTACATGAAAGCTTTTATGCCTCAGCTTCCACCCATTGCCCCTTGTCACATCACTGTTGTGCTGGGAGAGGTCTAGGATGGATTTTACGAGGAAGTTTTTTCCAGAGAGAGTGATTGGCATTGGAATGGGCTGCCCAGGGAGGTGGTGGAGTTGCCATCCTTGGAGGTGTTCAAGAAAAGCCTGGCCGAGGCACTTAGTGCCATGGTCTGGTTGACTGGCCAGGGCTGGGTGGTAGGTTGGACTGGATGGTCTTGGAGGTCTCTTCCAACCTGGCTGACTCTATGATTCCATGAATGTAAACCCATCTATACCTCATAAGCAAGTCACAGCAGACTACTGTCTCCTAAACCTGCATTTTATTGTGCAGTAATTTTAATACAGAAAACAACTTTTTCTTGATTCCTTCACTCTCAACCCTTCACAAGGGCAAATCATCTCTGATGCACCACCCACAATGTTTTCCAGATGAGCACATTCCTGTTAATTATTTCTGTTCTGACTAGTGTCACAGACAAAGCATGACAACATTGACACCACTAATAATCCTCTATCTCTCATACTCTGCACGTGATAGCTGTACCCACATTAAAGCTTTTCATGTGATGTATTTTCCTTCATTATATTTTCTCTTTCATTCCCTCCCCCCTAAGGCATCAGGTAAACATTCCTTGAGAGCTCCTCCAGTATCACCCTGATGTTAAAGCACAATTTTACTCTCAGCCGTCCTCGCAATTATATCCTGAACCAGAAGGCCTTCAGCTTCCACTTTATCTCTCAAGCATGAACAAGTGCAATCACTACAAGAAAATGAGTATTCTTGTCAGAAGCAACAGGATCCTCTGTCCTTAAAACGTTCTTTCATGCTACTGTCACTTTCCCTAGACTGCAACACACCCTGAAGGGGTGTCTGGTGTCCTGGGAATCTGTCCAAGTTATTTTTAGCAAGACTGAAAAAAGGCTTCATACATTGAAACAATTTATTCTAATGGATGAGTCTTTGTCATGGTAGACCTGATGGACCAGAAATAGGCTTATACATGTCCTGCCTTGCCCAGGCACATTTTTCTCCTGTGGTAAATTGGACTGGATGATTTTGGAGGTCTCTTCCAATCTGGTTGATGCTATGATTCTGTGATTCTATGATTTTGTGATTCTATGATTCTGAATATGGTACACAGGCTTCGCTTGTGCCTGCCTTATGCAAGGCCTATGCTTTTCACAAATTTGGCTAAAGCAAGCCTATGGTTTTACCTACTATAGTCAGGCTTGGCTAACTGCCATTCTGACTGGCTATTCTGTAAATCAGGGGATGTTCATAGAATCAGTCAGGGTTCGAAGTGACCACAAGGATAATCTAGTTCATCCCCCCTGCCATAGGCAGGGATACCCTACCCTAAATCTGACTGCCCACAGCCTCACCCAGCCTGGCCTTAACACACACACACAATTAACCAGGTTGGAAAAGACCTCTGAGATCATCAAGTCCAACCTCTCACCTAACCCTTCTAACTAACTGAACAATGGCACTGAAGGCCTCATCCAGCCTCCTCTTAAACACCTCCAGGGATGGGGCCTCAACCACCTCCCTGGTCGTATTTGAGTATACCCTTTGAGTATTATGAAATACTCAAAGTAGTAGTGACAGCCATATAAGTATCTCAAGGAGCAACAATCCATCTTAATGATGAGCAACAGCAGATATGTTCATTATACCATGGATGTGTCTAGTGCCATAGGCTTTTGTCTGTAGAGGTAATGTACACTGCATTTCCATATTTATCTACCCAGTAAGACACCCTATTTGAGGAAACCTTTAGGTGCTCTAATGTAAAGTAATAAACAGAATAGAGATCAAGTAATCAGTAAAGCTGGAGAAAAATCCTTGCAAAGATGCATGAGGCCCAAATTAAATTAACAGAGCTGAGATTTTCCCAGAAATATTCACTTTAAGGAAAAAAAAAAAAAATCAGCTATTTTTCCCCCAAAATATATTTACATCACATTGAAGTTAGCAAGACAGTTTTCTGCTGACAACTTACTCAAAAGAAGGTGATAAGAGAAGAAGTAATAATAAAAACAAATAAGTCATTTATAGATAAACATATAAGAAAAACAACTTAAAGGCAGAGGTAAAATTGATACAAATTAAAAGCAGGCAGAAAGAAGCATTAATTGGAATCAATATGCAGCAGTGAAAATGTTTGGAAAACTTTAATAATTACAAAACTTGATGTTGTTGTGTTCATTGACAAAAGGTCACCTAATTAAATTGTCTTAAAGCGAACAATAAGGAGTAAAAGTCGCAGCTTTTAAAGATGTTGGAGCAGAATGAAGACAAGTGTGAGGATGCAAATTACTCAATGTCAAGAAAATTAGACTCTGAAAGGAGAACACTATGCAAATTGACGTTTTTTTGAAGCACTTAATGTAAACCCCTAACAAAGCAAATTACCAGCAAACTGAAAATTGATAATTTACTTGGCTCAAGTGATTTGCAGGTTCAGCAGACGTTACGAAAAATTGTCTCCTAATTCACAAGGGTGCTGGCAATTACCAAAGACATGAGACATATTGAATCATGTTGGGGGTGTTGATGGATGAGAAGCTCAACATGAGCCAGCAGTGTGCACTTGCAGCCAAGAGGGCCAACCAGATCCCGGGCTGCATCAGGACAAGTGTGGCCAGCAGGGCAAGGGAGGTGATTCTTCCCCTCTACTTCGCTCTGATGAGACCCCATCTGGATCCAGTACTCCAGTTCTGGAGCCCCCATTACAAGAAGGATGCAGATGTGCTGGAGCATGTCGAGAGAAGGGCCACAAGGATGATCAGCTCTGCTATGAGGACAGACTGAAAGAGTTAGGGCTGTTCAGTCTGCAGAAGAGAAGGTTGCGAGGTGACCTTCTTGTGGCCTTCCAGTATCTGAAGGGGGTCTACCAAAAAGCTGGAGAAGGACTTTTTAGGCTCTCAGGGAGTATCAAGAGTAGGGGGAACGGAGCAAAGCTGGAGGTGAAGAGATTCAGCCTGGATGTGAGGAGGGAAGTTGTTCATCATGAGATGCGGTGAAAGCCTGGCATGGGTTGCCCAGGGAGGTGGTTGAGGCCCCATCCTGAAGGTGTTTCAGGCCAGGCTGGATGAGGCTGTGGCCAGCCTGATCTAAGGTATGGTGCTCTTCCTCATGGCAGGGGAGTTGGAACTGGATGATCCTTGTGGTCCCTTCCAACCCTGACTGATTCTATGATTCCATGATGCTCTTTACTCTCCTTCCATTTGTAGTTTCCCAGTCAGTTTTGGATAAAGCACAAGTTTGTTGGAGATGAGGGAAAGTGAGAATTTGTTTTCTTTCTGGGAGGTAGCAATGGAAGGATGAGAAAATGTAATCACCTTTTAAGAGGGCTTTTGCTTTTCTAGCCTTCCTCTAATACTCAGCCATGTGCATACCAAATCAGTCTATTCAGCATGCTTCTGGGATTAACAGACTTAATTGAAATTAACAGAACATTAGTATTAGTATTGATGGTTTACACTGGTACAACCTCTCTTCAAGGGATTCACCCAAAAGACTCCACTACATTTAAAGAAGGCCAAATAACTTTTGCTTGAACTGGAGAACAGCCCTATAAGGAGTGACTGAGGAAGCTGGGGGTGTCTATGCTGGAGAGGAGGGGGTGACCTTCTATGACTATCTGAAATTAGGTTTTAGACAGATGAGGTTTGGTCTCTTCTCCCATGCAACCAGAGACAGGACAAGGGGACACAGTCTCAAGCTGCACCAGGGCAGGTTTCGGCTGGATGTCAAGAAGAAGTTCTTTGTAGGAAGGGTGATTGGCATTGGAATGGGCTGCCCAAGTAGGTAATGGAGTCCATGTCCTTGTGAGTGTTTAAAAAAGGGCTGGATGTGATACTTGGTGCCGTGTTTTAGTTAATTAGATGTTGTTAGGTGATAGGTTTGGTTTGATGATCTCGGAGGTCTTTCCCAACCTGATTAATTCTGTGATTCTGTGCAATTTATTTTTTTTTGTTTTTAATGAGTTTTGTACTGTCTGCCCCCTTGCAAATGCCTTCTGGTCAGACCACACTGCAGCTTCTGCTGCCAGGTTTCATCTAGTGAAAAGGGAGGGAGGTACTGACTTAGACATCTGTGTCTATCTCCAAAGGAATATTGCTTAGATTCAGCCAATGAATTTTAGTGCATTTGAGCATCACTTAAAAGTGAAGCTTATGAATACCCAGCTAGTGTACATAATAAACTGAAACAATTGACATTCTACAGTAAAATAAAATATGGATTTTATTTATTTAACTGATTTGTTTCACAAGGTATTCTTTATAATTTTGGGCTTTTTCAGTGAAAAAAAAAAAATCCATTAGTTGGAAATTATGGCCACTAGGACAAGGGAGGATATTCTTCCCTTGTACTCAACACTCATTAGGCCACACCTTGAGTACTGTGCCTCAATTCAAGAGAGATGTTGAGATACTGGAATGTGTGCAGAGAAGGGTGACACAACTGGTGAGAGTCCTGGAACACAAACCCTATGAGGAGAGGCTGAGCTGGGGGTGTGCAGCCTGCAGAAGAGGAGGCTCAGGGGTGACCTCACTGCTGTCTACAACTACCTGAAGGGAGGCTGTAGCCAGGTGGGGTTGGTCTCTTCTGCCAGGCAACCAGCAACAGAACAAGGGGACACAGTCTCAAGTTGTGCTGGGGGAGGTACAGGCTACACCTCCTATAGGTATAGGATGTTAGGAGGAAGCTCTTCCCAGAGAGAGTGATTGGCATTGGAATTGGCTGCTCAGGGAGGTGGTGGAGTTGCTGTCCCTGAAGGTGTTCAAAAAAGCCTGGATGGGGCACTTAGTGCCATGATCTAGTTGACTAGATAGAGCTGGGTGCTAGGTTGGACTGGATGATACTGGAGGTCTCTTCCAACCTGTTTGATTCTATGACTGATTCTATACTGTAGAAAAGCACTGTAATGGTTACCACTTGTGAAACAACTATGTTTAAAGAGAGTGAGGGTAAGCTTAATAAGGCTACATTTAGAGAATATGGCAGTTGAATTCAGTAGCCTGTTCTGGCATCCTATACTCCAGTTACTCACACTGGAGAAGCTGGAATTCTTCAGGTCTGCCTTTTTTCCCTGCACCTTGACTCTAGACTATCTAGACCCAATATCTGGGAAACACCTCATACCCATAAATGAGTGTTGCTTCATTGTCATGAACTTCAACTCTTGTTTCTGCTGCTTCAAGGGTGAGTAAGACCGTTGGTTACTCAAACTTCCAGACTTCATTAAAAACAGATACTCTTACTTTAGAAAAGAGGAAAGTCAGCACCAAACAGTGTCAGACCCACAGAAATTTTCCCTCCTGGATTCCTTGAACCATCACACAGCAGGTTATTGATCAGTATGTCAAAATGCCAATTTCTTGCTTGGAATGTTGAAAGTGAAAAAGAAAATCAATATCAGGAAATGTCACTGTTTCAGTTAAATAGTTACAATTGTTTACAGAGTATGGGAGAGAATTAATGACAACAGTTAAACGAAGGTGAGTGTTTTTGTTGTTCAGAAAACAGATAATGTACTCCTTAAGAAGTTCTACACTTCAGCTATTAAAAAAGTCTAGAGACTTCCTTTCAGTTCTAAAATAGTTTGCTTTAAGCAAAATTGTGAGGTCTGTTAAGCTGTGGGTAAAAGGAGGAATTTATTACTTTTTACTTTACTCAGTTCCACTCAAAGCATTCCAATGGTCTCTATTTTTTGAGCAACGATAAAGCATTCATTTATAGAAGACTCCTGCCTTAACATGGAAAATGGTTTATGAGATATAAATCTCCCCACTATGCTGGAGCCACAGAACTGATTTATATGCTGCTGAAAATTTGGCCAAGGGAATAAGAGGCTTTAGGACAAATCAGAAAACCAAGGGGGAAAAAGAATAACAACAACAAAATCCAAGCAACCAACCAAAAAACCTTAACCAACAAAACAAAACAACCACAACAAAACCAAACAAACACACTTCAAATTCATCTTCCACAATGATTCAATTCAAGAAAACTCAGAACAGTGTGATGCAAAAGAAAATCAAACTGTGAAATGCATTGGAGTTACTCTTTCTAAAGCTAGAAATGAGATAATTTGGATTCTCACTTCTTAATTTTGAACAAGCCATTGAACTCATCCCTGCCCACTCACTGGAAGTGTTCAGAGGGGACTAGAAAAAACAGATCCAGTGAAAGTAGTGAAAGCTGAGGTTGGATTAGATGATTTTAAGGGTCTGTTCCAACCCATATCATTCTATGACTCTTTTCTCCTTGATATACATGTCTCTGTGTGATGCAATGTTAGAATAGAATCAACCACGTTGGAAGAAACCTCCAACATCATCCAGCCCAACCTATTACCCAGCACTATCCAGTCAACTAGACCATAGCACTAAGTGCCTCACCCAGTCTTTTCTTGAAGACCTCCAGAGATAGTGACTCCACCACCTCCCCAGGCAGCCCATTCCAATGGCAAATCAACCATGTTGTACTTCATGGTAGCAAACCAAAGAGGAAATTAAAATCCTTGGGGGCAGACAATGCATTCAGGTTCCAGCAAACAACTAGATAATGTCATGGACAACACAGATTAGAGATACATATCCATAATCTCTCAGATGTGATGCTGAGGATTGGAGGAAGATTGTGGACCGTCAGGTATACTCTTCCTGTATTATGTCTCATACCACCTCTGGGAGTGCAGAGACCTAGATCATACAATGGTTTGGATCAGATGCACCATTGTACACACTGAGTGCTTTACATTTGTCATGATGTATGTACATCCATGTCAGCAACATTACAGCATCAGGTCACATTCACCCTCTTTATTTGCTGTGTACTGAAAATGGTGCACGTGGGCTTATGCTGGCAGACAAAATCTGATCCCTGTGTGACATCTAACACTCTTTGCAATATCCTTCCTTTCTAAGGCTGCTATCACATTCAACTGGGACTGATTGACAGTTTGTAAAGTTGCTGGACAGAACTGGTAAAAATTCACAGGGTATCACATGCCCAGATCCTGGGCTGCACCAGAAGTGTGGCCAGCAGGTCGAGGGAGGTGATTCTTCCCCTCTGCTCCATTCTGGTGAGACCCCACCTGGAATACAGTTTTGGAGCCCCTATTACAAGAAGGATGTGGACATGCTGGAGCCTGTCCCAAGAAGGGCCACGGTGATGATCAGAGGGCTGCAGCACCTCTTCTATGAGGACAGACTGAAAGAGTTGGGGCTGTGCGGTCTGGAGAAGAAGAGGCTGCGAGATGACCTTCTTGTGGCCTTTCAGTATCTGAAGGGAGTTACAAAAATGCTGGGGAGGGACTTTTTAGACTATCAGGGAGTGACAGGACTAGGGGGAATGGAGTGAAACTGGAGATGGGTAGGTTCAGGCTGGATGTGAGGAGGAAGCTGTTGAGCATGAGAATGTTGAGAGCCTGGCATGGGTTGCCCAGGGAGGTGGTTGAGGCCCCATTGCTGGAGGTGTTTAAGGCCAGGCTGGATGAGGCTGTGGGCAGCCTGATCTAGGCTAGGGTGTCCCTGCCCATGGCAGGGGGGTTGGAACTAGATGATCTCTGTGGTCCCTTCCAACCCTGACTGATTCTATGATTCCCTTTTCCTCACGGAAAGAGGATAACCACTTCTTGCATTTACTTTCATCAAGAAACTACCATGAAAATTCTCCAGCAATCAGAAACATCTGGAAGGAGATGAAAGTTAACACACAGCAAGATGGAGGGGGGTAAAAAAGGCCAACAGTAAATATCTGAAAATCATAAAATTGCATATAATGAAGGAATAAGGGCTTGATTTTTGATGTGCCAAAACACTCTTAAAGCCACAAAGGAACGGTGTATGCCAAGATAGTAAATACTGACAAGAAGTTTATATTTCATTATATCTTTCTGAAAAGTCACATATGTATGGGGAAATGCTTTCTCCTTAGGTCTATTTTCAGGCATATGTAGGTGTTTAAATAGCAACTCTATTTGTTTCTTTGTACTCACTGCAACATACTTTAACACTTTCAGACTCATATGCTGAGCTAATAAATACTGACAACAAATTTATACACTATTATATCCGTCTTAAAATCATATATATATCTATATGGGGAAATGATTTCTCTTCAGGTCTGTTTTCAGGCATATGTAGGTGTTCCAGGGTACTCCAAATTCCTTTCTTCTCTTCCCCCCCCTCCCACGGGTTTTGATGTGGAGAAGGTGGCATGAAAACTCTTTTCACCCCCTTGCCCTGCAGGCTTGAAGGGAGAACAGTAGGAAGCACCTTTTCACATGTGTGCTGACCTGTGTGTGACCTCGTGCTGGAGTTGGGCTGGTAGGTGGCTGGGTTTTCATATCCAGTATAAAATGGCAAATGGACACTTTGTCTAGAAAAGGATAAACAGAGCAAGGTAGAAGGCAAAGGGATTCCTGCCTTGAAAGAGTTTCCCACCCTGAAAGAGTTTTCCACTTTGAAAGTTTCCCGCCTTGAAAGCTTTTCCAACAGGACAGGTTCCTGCCGTGACAGTATTCCCATTTTGGACAGCTCCTATCTTTTTACACAGCTCTCAGTTCTACACCATCCCTGCCTTTGGATGGTTCTCCTCACTTCAGTCATTCTGTGCAAATTTGCAAGTTTGGCAAGTTCTGGGGTCCGTTTGAGAGAGCTGCCGGTGGCACCCAGACCTGGCAACTCTCAGACCATATCAGCAGACAACTTCGTGGCTGCCTTCTGGACTGGGGTGCCCAAGCAGTTTGGCTCTCCCCTGCCACTGCCAAGGCAGCATCACTTCTACAAATCCCTGTCTTGAGACATTCCTGAGTTTGGTGGTTTTGCCACTTGCCTTGACTTCTGCCATGTGGATCCAGACTATTGGATGTTTTGTGCAGCTGAGCCGCAGAGAAATCCAGGGAGGCATCATCATAGAATACCTATCTCACATCTGCGAGTAAAGCCTGCTGTTGCCTTAATTCTCTGCTCAGCCTAATTGATAGTGGGGTAAAGCCTTTTCCATTTCCTGACTTCCTAAATCTCTAAATTTGTCCGTAACATAGAATCAAAGAATCACAGAATCAGTCAGGGTTGGAAGGGACCACAAGGATCATCTAGTTCCAACCCCTCCTGCCATGCCCAGGAGCACTCTACCCTACATCAGGCTGGCCAGAGCCCTATCCAGCCTGGCCTTAAACACCTCCAGGCATGGGGCCTCAACCACCTCCCTGGGCAACCCGTGCCAGGCTCTCAACACTCTCATGCTCATGTCCAGCCTGAACCTACCCACCTCCAGCTTCACTCTATTCCCCCTAGTCCTGTCACTCCCTGATATCCTGAAAAGCCTTTCCCCAGCTTTTTGGTAGGGCCCCTTCAGATAACATCCTTTGAAGAATTCCAAATCGAATTAGAATCTGTCAATAAACCTAAACTAGCTTCGTATATAGTTTGGGGTTGGGGTTTTCAGGAAAATAAAATCATTCTATTTTTATAATTCCTGACTTGGTCACATTAACTGCCTGCCTCCACGACAGTAGGTGTTTACATAGTCACTCTATTTGTTCCTTTGTACTCACTGCAACATACCTTAACACTTTAAGACTCTGAGAAACAAGTCCTGAGTATTGACTCTGTGATTATTCCCTAATAAATAATTGTTCATGATAAAGATATGGCTCATGCAAAACTGATGTGATATAAATGCAAGATAACAAGTCTGTTAAAAGTTCTGCAGGATCAGAAAGCTGCTAAAGTCAGGTCCATTAAACTTTACTGGTATTTGAAAGAGCGCTGAAACCATCTTTTTTTTCCTTGCTAAAAATGCCATGTCTATCAAACTTTTCAGACTCATTGTGTAAAAAGTCTGAGCTGTCAATCACAAACTCCAGAAGACAATCCTCTTTTGTTCTAGCAAGACTTCCTACCCAAGAGTTAGGCTTCTTGTTACCTTGTTTCTTTCATCTGTTACTTCTAAGCATGCAATAGTCTTTGTTTCAATGGGAAAATTATCACAAAGCTTCAGGACTGGAATCGCTCCGCAGAGAAATTTGTGACCATAGTCAGTGACAACAATCACAGAATCACAGAAGCATCCAGGTTATAAAAGACCCTCAGGATCACCAAGTCCAACCTATAACCCTACAAGATCTACCTTTAACTATATCCCTAAGTAGCACATACAAACACTCCTTAAACACATGCAGGCTGAGTTACTCAATGACCTTTCTGGGCAGCTCATTCCAGTGCCTGACAACTCTCTCTGTGAAAAACTTTTTCCTGATGTCCAATCTAAACCTCCCCAGTCTCAGCCTGAGGACATTCCCCTTGTTCTGTCTCATATTACCTGTGAGATCAGCAGCAGCCTCTCCACAATGTTCCTTCAGATAGTTCTAGACAGCAATGAGGTCTCTCCTCAGTCTCCTCTTACACAAACTAAACAGCCTCAGCTCCCTCAGTCGCTCTTCACAAGATTTATTCTCCAGGCCCTTCACCAGCTTTGTTGCCCTCTTCTGGACCCAGTCCAGCACCTCCACATCTCCTCTGTATTGTGATGCCCCAAAGTGAACACAATACTCAAGGTGTGGCCTCAACAAAGCAGAGGTGACAACTTAACCACCAGAGATACCTTCTTGGTGTACCTGAGTAAGATAATCCAAGATTAGCTTTGCAGAGCTGCCAAAGGTCCTATCAACTGTCCAGCCATCAACAGACAAGTGAGCAGCAAGTCATGCCTCAAGTTAAATTGAGTCAAGCTGAAGGTAGTCAGGAGTAGCAAGGGCTAGAGGTAACGACAGGTAGGTCTGCAACACAACTCAGATCCCAGGCTGAGTTTAAATGGGACTCCTGAGCAATGGGTGGTGTGTTCCCTGGTGGAGGTCTCAGGACAGCCTGCCTAGGTCAGTGGATATCTATGAATCAAGGTCCTTGAAAACAGAACACTTAGCTGAGATGCAATAGGCTCAAATCAGTATATCCATGGAGCAGCTTCCTCTTGTATATCAGAAAGATAATCTTAACTGGGGGTCTGTCTTGCTCTGTATTACAGTATAGATGTATTTTCCATTATTCCACAAAACCTTGTATATTGGCTTCTCAGATTCCAAATACCTACAAATCTATAGGCAGGAACAGTTAACACAACTTCATTCTCAGCCTATGTAGTGCAGCATTTTGGCATAACAATTCAGATAAACAAGGACAACATTGTTTCATTCTGTTTTGGCCACTTAATTGCACAAAACCATAGAATCATAGAATCAGTCAGGGTTGGAAGGGAACACAAGGATCAGCCAGTTCCGACCACCCTGCCATGCCCAGGGACACTATACCCTAGATCAGGCTGGCAACAGCCTCATCCAGCCTGGCCTTAAACACCTTCAGGGATGGGGCCTTGACCACCTCCCTGGGTAACCCATTCCAGCCTCTCACCACTCTCGTGCTCAACAGCTTCCTTATGTCCAATCTGAATCTCCCCACCTCCAGCTTTGCTCCATTCCCCCAAGTCCTGTCCCCAAAAATTCCCTCCCTAGCTTTTTTGTAGGCCTCCTTCAGATACTGGAAGGCCACAATAAAGTCATCTTGGGGCCTCCTCCAGACTGAAAAACTTCAGACACTTATTTTTAAATGCAGTAACTTGCAAACATTTAATAAAATGTATTTATATTTGGTCATTCATCACACTCCTGAAGACAGTGGCACTGCATCTTCAAGAGATTTTTTTTCTTCATTTATTATTCCTTTGGCTTTTTTTTTTTTTTCAGGTCTTGAACCCTTTTTAATAATGAGAAAAAGTATATACTGCTTTCATTGAAATTACTTCAATCTCCTGCTATTTCATTACAGATCTGTTTCCTGTTTTGTTCACATCCAGGAAAGCTGTGATTGATTGGAGGGTGCTATCTTTATTCTCAGCCCTTAGGATAATTAACCCTGAAACACACAATCAAGACTTTCCCATTAGTATGTTCTATCGCAGGTCTCTATTTGTGAAAGTGCTGTACACATTACCCTACAGTCATCCTTGGCATTTCATTACCAGTGGGCACAAATAGATACAGAGTGAGAAAGAGTTTGCTATAGACCTTCTTATTTTAAATTTATTTTTGACCAAAAAAGATCTTATTCTTTAAATTTCAGTCCTGTCCATTTTGATAGCCGTGGTTTGGCTAACCTCCCTAGTAGGACGAGGGAGGTTATTCCTCCCCTGTACTCAAAACCGGTCAGGCCACACCTTGAGAACTGTGTCCAGTTCTGGGCTCCTCAATTCAAGAGAGATGTTGAGGCGCTGGAACATGTCCAGAGAAGGTCAACAAAGCTGGTGAGGGGCCTGGAACACAAACCCTATGAGGAGAGGCTGAGGGAGCTGGGGTTGTTTAGCCTGGAGAAGAGAAGGCTGAAGATTGACCTCACTGCTGTCTACAGCTACCTGAAGGGAGGCTGTAGCCAGGTGGAGGTTGGTCTCTTCTGCCAGACAACCAGCAATGGAACAAGGGGACACAGTCTCAAGTTGTGCTGGGGGAGGTCTAGGCTGGATGTTAGGAGGAAGTTCTTGCCAGAGAGAGTGATTGGCATTGGAATGGGCTGCCCAGGGAGGTGGTGGAATCACTGCCCCTGGAAGTGTTCAAGAAAAGACTGTCTGAGGCACTTAGTGCCATGGTCTAGATGACTGGACAGGGCTGGGTGCTAGGTTGGACTGGATGACCTTGGAGATCTCTTCCAACCCGATTGATTCTATGATTCCATGGCTCATGTCCTCAAAAGGAAAAGGCACATATGTGCATTAACATGCACATGCACTTCCCACAGAATCACAGAATGTTAAGAGGCTGTAATGGACCTCCAGAGGTCATCGAGTGCAACCCCTCTGCCAGAGCAGCATCACCTAGGGTAGCCCACACAGGAATGCATCTAGATGGGTTTTGGAAGTCTCCAGAGAAGGAGACTGAACAACCCTTCCAGGCAGCCTGCTTCAGGGCTCCTACACCTGCTCAGGTAAGATTTGTCAGACCTCAGCAGCAAAACTCAGACCTGGCTCTGGGGGAGGCAGGGTCAAGCTCTGGCTTATGTCTAGCCATAAGCCATACCTCTGTGGCAATATCCTGCAGTCAAACTGTTCAGGGATCCAAGGGGGGGGCTAACAGACTGGTCAATGGTGAAAATCATAACTCCTTAAACTCATGAGACTGGGATTTGGCTGTTAACCTGCGCTGCATGCTAAGGCACTGATGTCATCAGGCAAGCAAGAAAAGAGTTCATAACTTCTAATAGAAATATGACCTCTTTACAGAGAGTAGCTGGTGATATTCTCCTCTGCACAATAGCTAAAGCATTGTGAAAAGGAGGAAATTTGGGCATTTAAAATAAATATTTATTTATTTTGTTTTACTTTTGTTTACAGTTTGACAAGTGAGCAGAAAGCAGCAGTTAAACACAGAGGAGCTCAGCCAGCACCCATGGGTGATGTTAAAACAATCATCAAGCCTAAACCTACATAGCCTGGGGGCCACCAGGCCCCCCGGCCTTTGATCCCCTCCACCATTCACCCAGCGTGCACTCACCAAGGTGGGAAACTCACCACTGACAACTGGAGAAGGATCCTCTGCCCCGTTGAGCAAGCTTAGGGCTACTGCCTCTTCTAGAGCCAATTATAAAGGGGAGCGAGCAGGGAGGGCAAAGTGGTCACACCTGGGGTGGGAGGAGACTGCAATAGCACCCAGGTGCTGTGGGTTTGGGGGAAAAAAGAAGGAAATGTGGGGTGGGGTGGGGTGGGAAAAGAGCAAAGATTGTATTCTTCACAGAAAGAGTGATTGGCACTGGAATGGGCTGTCCAGGGAGGTGGTGGAGTCACCATCCCTGGAGGTGTTTAAGAGACTGGATAAGGCACTTAGTGCCATGTGTTAGTTAATTAGAAGGGTTAGGTGGTAGGTTGGACTCGATGATCCTAGAGGTCTTTTCCAACCTGGTTAATTCTGTGTGATACTTTCAGCAGCAGGACTAAGCACTGGATTAGAATCTTCCTGCTCTGGAAGGCTCAGTATATACATTTGCAATTCTGAACAGATTGCAGTGGTCTAAGTATGAAATTCACAGAGGTACTGTCAAGTTTGATGAAGGTTAAAATGAAAATAAAATTAGAATGATGGGAAGCCTGCATTTTCTGTCACTTCTGTGTCTTTCAGGCTTGTTCCATGCACATTGAAAGTGGAAAGTCTACATTCTTCTTAAAACCTAAGCTATTTATTAATATTGATAGTTATTAAAAGAGTATCTCTGGAATGAGGAACCCTGTTGTTAATGTTCTGAATGTCTGCTTTTTATCAGACTTCCCAGAGAAAGATAGCACTAGAAACCAGTCACACACCATTAGTTTCTTGGTATAGTAATTTCCCATAGGAAAATACTCTTGTTATAGTAATGGAAACGAACACATTAGCATATAACATAGGTGAAACACTTGTTTATACTGCAGAAGAGCTCTAGTGAGTTCCCCTTTTCCATGTGTGCCTAATGAGTGGTCTTGGTGGGAGTCTGAAATGAAGAAAAGAAACAGAATAGCTGGATGGGAAGCATGAAAGGGCATCAGAGAGATACAAGCAATCTCTAATCAAACAGAACTCCAACCCCTTTTTTTGCATTTGAAGTATCTCTTGTAGAGGTTCATAGACTGAATTACCTATAACTATCTTACAATACTAGGAGTTACTATCTTAAAGACTGGATGAGGCACTTAGTGCCATGGTCTAGTTGACTGGATAGGGCTGGGTGCTAGGTTGGACTGGATGATCTTGGAGGTCTCTTCCAACCTGGCTGATTCTATGATTCCATGAATACCCATCTGTTCTTCTACATCTTTCCAGAGATTTATTTGTTTGTTTTTCAGATAGGTTTGTAATCTTAGACGCATATGGGCAAAGAAAGGACATTATTTGTTAAATTATTTTTAGGGAACCATTTGTAAAGATGATTCATAATTTTATAAAGATAATTCATATTACAATTTATTGCTCTTCAAAAATTGAAGCTAGCACATTCCTCATGGATGCAAGGAAAAAAGCATCCCCTTGAAGTTCATGTTCTAAAAGACAGAAGGGGAAGACTGGAAAAAAAAAAAAGGAGGAGGTGTGAAAAAAAATATATCATTCCTAGATCAACCAAATTGATAGAGGTAAAGATCAAAAGGGGTTTTCAAAAAGCATAAATGTGGAAGGGGCAAGGGGTTGTATCTGACCTCACGAAAGCTGTATAATGATTAAGGGACTGGTGGTGAATTGGGAGTTTCCTCCCACCCTGACTCCTCCAAGAATTACCAGGCTAACTCAGCAGGCTGGAAGTTAAGGTTGAAGCTCTATTTTACAGCTCAGAACAAATTTAGAAGCATATATACACAATATATACAGATATTTACAACTATATACAGATATTTACAACTATATACAATTATACATAAGTTAAAAGTAATACAGAAATTCAGAACCCCTCCTGAACAGCAAAACCACCCAGAAGGGCAATGAACTAATTCCCTTCCTTCTTCCCACTCCCTCCCTTATCTCAGAAGGCTTATGTGAAGGGATGAGATGCAAAAATCTGACAAGAGGTAAGAAGGAGATGATTAGATTGAGTTACACAGATTCAAGCAGAGGCAGTTAACACAGCAGGCAGAAGCCAGAGATGAAGAAACTTTGTGTCATGGTTTTTAACCAACATGCTCTGCTGTGCTCTGCCACTGTGTTCGTGCCTGCTATTGCCTGCTGCCATTCCTTACTGCCTTATTGTTTGCCTGGAAACTCCACTGTCACGAGTTTACCAGGGACAGGCTCTAAATGCCTCGACACAATCAGCCTGCGTAGCCAGCATGACATCATGCTAAGACTGCACATTGCAAGACATCCTGCCTACTCCTGAAAGTCTCCTACCAAAACAGGAAGTCCTAGAGATACACAGGTCATCCAGAGGACCAGGTCAGAGGTTGCCTGTCTCTTTTCTCCTCTCCAGAAGCCTAGGAAGAAGCAGAGGCCTCAGCGGCTGACAAGACAGTGGCAGAGTTCCCTGAAAGTGTTTGGGTACTGCCTGAGACTGTGGCTAGCTCCACAAGTCAAGTAATAATTTTGTGAGTAAATACTTCAAGCGTCTTTGTGATTCGCCATAGCCTTCTGCCACAAGCAGAAAGAGGCTCTTTGAGTCCATCTAATGGGCAAGTGGTGTATTGACTGCAAGTGGCATTCGACAGCAGGAATCTTCTCTTCAAGTTCAATTAATGTTTATTTCGCTGGTTATTATTAGATGTAGCTATTACCTGTATAATGTTTCCATGACAGTGCAAAGAACTGAATATTATTAAAATTAGTGGTTGGAGGTGGTGAGATTTCTGAATATCAAAACTAATAAACAATATTAATCTTGGAAAAAAATATAGAATCAGTCAGGGTTGGAAGAGACCACAAGGATCAGCTAGTTCCAACCCCCCTGCCATGCCCAGGGACATCATGCCCTAGATCAGGCTGCCACAGCCTCATCCAGCCTGGCCTTAAACACCTCCAGCCATGGAGCCTCAACCACCTCCCTGGGCAACCCATGCCAGCCTCTCACCACTCTCATGCTCAACAGCTTCCTCCTCACATCCAGCCTGAACCTACCCATCTCCAGTTTCACTCCATTCCCCCTAGTCCTGTCACTCCATGATAGCCTAAAAAGTCCCTCCCCAGCTTTTTTGTAGGCCCCCTTCAGATACTGGAAGGCCACAAGAAGGTCATCTCAGAGCCTACTCTACTCCAGACTGAGCAGCCTCAACTCTTTCAGTCTGTCCTCATAGGAGAAGCGCTGCAGCCCTCTGATCAACCCATTGGCCCTTCTCTGGACACTCTTCAGCATGTCCACATCCTTCTTGTAATGGGAGCTCTAGAACTGAATACAGTGCTCCATGTGGGATCTCACCAGAGTGCAGTAGAGGGAAAGAATCACCTCCCTCGACCTGCTGGCCACGCTTCTGATGCAGCTCAGGATCTGGTTTGCCCTCCTCTCACATTAATTAATTTCCGCTTCATAACAGAAGCCAAGGTGCCAAAATACCACAAAATTAGCATTTGTCCTGATCCCTACACTACAGCTGCCAAGAGCTCGTGCTGATCACAGAACCTTAGTTAGCTTAAGGGCTGCTCTAGTTTGTTAATTTTCATTAGGTCTTAAATGTTAGCTCTAACAACAACAAAAAAAAAGTTAAATCACCCCAATCCTATAAGACCTTCTTTAATAACGAAGAAATTAGGCTCATATGCTTATCAGTAAGCGCTCCTATAAGACTGGATTTTGCCCTGCTTGATATATGGCATGGCTATTTGACATTTAACCATCTCTGGATTTAAAAGTAAAAGGAGTTTTATTCATACTCCATCCTGTGAGAAAAGTCATTATCAAGGTGTTTAATGCTTCTAATGTTTACTATACCACATCCTGGCTTCTTTAGTACATTTTGCATTAACACATCCCAATTCACTTTTCGCCCTGCACATTGTTTGTATCTGTATTGATTTTTCAAGTACTTTACCAATAATTTCTCACCTGAAGACCTCGGGGGGTACTAACAAATATTTCTGAGAGAAGACCATAACTGACATTAACTGATGTATTAATTTTTTTTTTTTTTTGCTTTGTACAAAGGGATTCTGTGATGTTTTATGGAAAAGTAGGTAATGTAGATAACAGAAAACTTAAACCAAGCTGGCAAGTCATGCTGGGAACTACTTAAATTGTTCACATTGGAGAATACATTGAAAGATAAGATCCTTTCCACAACACCTCTGCAAAAGTTTTTCAAAACCAGGTGTTTAATGCTACATTAATCACTATGATATTTGAAATCTTGTTTTGCTATGTTGGATAAGGCTTTGGAGATATTGAGAACAATCTATTTAACATCCATTGAAATGCATGTGTGATTCATCATCCAGTAAAAATTAGGGGAAACATTTCCTGAGGACTGCAAAGAGTGATGTGTCAGACCTCAGACAGCTTCAGAGGTACTTACCCCTGGGGATACAGAGATTATAAAAATCAGAATGGAAATGAGACATAGAGTCAATGGAAAGGAAAGTAGGCAGGGAGACAGAGGAGGGGGATAATGAAAAGTGGATTTTCAAATGCAGAAGTCCAAAGGAGTCCTTGTATAACACCTAGAGACAAAGCCTGCCTTAGATGTATCAAATCCTTGGAGGATTTGACCATCTAAAATACGTTGCTGCTCGATGCATCGTAATTCTAGAGTTAAAGAAACTGGATAGCATGAAGCAAGGATATCTGAGGTCCCTCAAGGCACTTAAAAACCATGGCATTATGGACAAAGAAGATTTCAAACCATGGAAAAATCTTCAAGAGAAAAGGTATGCTGTAGCCTGACAGGTTCCATCTGTTTTAGGGGAAACAGGAACACCTGTCTTCAAGTATAAGCTGGTAGGACTGATAAGGAGTGCTTTAAGATAGAAATGATGGGGAAAGAGGTATTAATAGTATTGCAATGGGTAAGCCAAGGGCTCACATGGCATCATCTGAACATGGAAATGCTAGTGGAAACATTTACACTGATATTGGGAATGTGGAGGAAGTCTCTGGAGTGTATCTGATATGCTAATGCTCCAATTCACACAGCATGAGAGAAAAAAACCAGGATGAACTGGAAGAGTTGGTCAGCTCCCAGAGCTGCAATATCACCGGTATCAGTGAGATTTGGTGGAATGAGGACTAAACTTAGACTGCTTGAATGGAAAAGGGCTACAGGCTGTCCAGGAGTGATAGGCAGGGCAGGTGAGGTCAAGGTGTCACAGCATGCATGAGGGAGATGTTTGATTGTACAGCTCTTACAGTTAGTGATGATGTGTTTGAGAGCTTCTGGATGAGGATTAGGAGGATGGAAAACAACAGAGATATTACAGTTAATATCTACTAGCAATTATCCACCCAGAATATATCACTGATGAGTTAGTCTATAGGAAATTAGGAAACATTTCTGGATTGGTAGCCCTCATACTTATGGGAGATTTCAACTTCTCAAACATCAACTGTCAATATTCTACTGCTGCAATGAACAGGTCTTGGAAATTTCTGAAGTTTGTAGGAGGTAACCATTTGTGACAAGTACTCAGTGAGCCAGCCAAGGAAGATATCCTCCTAGACTGACTATCTGTGAATAAAGAAAGACTCACAGGGGATGTAATGACAAGTTGCTGGCTGAGTGACCAATTTACCACTTCTGGAATCAATCTGAGCTGTAGGGCTTGAGAGGACCAACTCACACCTCTGTCACGTGCTTCTCTGAGCAGTTTGAGACATTCTTGTGATGTTGCTTGAGAAAGTTTCTCCTCAAATTGAACTTACTGAAGTCATTGAACTCCTAGCCCCACTCATTCTGGAAAAAAAACCAAAGCACCAACAACAAAACCAAAACCAACCAAAAAAACAAACCTCCAAAAAACCAAACCTCAATCCAAACAAAAAAAAAAACAAACCCAAAACAAAAGTGAACAAACAAAAAAAAAAATCAAAAAGCCCAAACAAAATAAAAACCAAACAACCCCCTCAAAAAAACCAACCAACCAAAAAAACCCTTAAAACTCTTCTGCAGTAATATTTCTTGGTTAGTTTAGTAGATTGCTGAAGGATACAGGCAACAGATGAAGGGAGTATAGACGGCTAACAATGTTTTGGGGTTTAGTTTTTTGGTTGTTTGGTTTTTTTTTTCCAAAATATAAACTGAACATATGAATATAAATATGATAAAATATTTCAGGCTTAGCTCTCTTATGATTACATCCTAACCATTCCATCTATCTCATTGTAGACATTAAAAAGTGTCACATGTGCTGTGCTCTCAGATGCATTTGCCCTGCCACTGTCAGGAGGCTGATGTGTCAGAGGCACCCTTCTAATAGATGAAATCTTTGGTGGAAATCAGTACTTACAGTTTTAGACCTTGCTAATGATTTCACTTGCTCATACACTCAGACCTTTGTAAAACAGAATACTGAAAATCCACTAACATAAAGGCTTTGTATGGACAGACCAAATGATGTAGAATAGAATGGAATGGAATGGAATGGAATAGAATAGAATCAAATTGAATCAAATCAACCAAATTGGAAGAGACCTCCAAGCTCATCCAGTAGAACCTAGCACCCAGCCCTGTCCAACCAACTAGACCATGGCACTAATTGCCTCATGAAGGCCTTTTTTGAACACCTCCAGGGATGGTGACTCCACCACCTCCCTGGGCAGCCCATTCCAGTGCCAATCACTCTCTCTGGCAAGAACTTCCTCCTAACATCCAGCCTAGACCTCCCCCACCACAACTTGAGACTGTGTCCCCTTGTTCTGTTGCTGGTTGCTTGGCAGAAGAGACCAACCCCCATCTGGCTACAGCCTCCCTTCAGGTAGTTGGAGACAGCAATGAGGTCACCCCTGAGTCTCCTCTTCTCCAAGCTAAACAACCCCAGCTCCCTCAGCCTCTCCTCACAGGGCTGTGTTCCAGGCCTCTCACCAGCTTTGTTCCCCTTCTCTGGACACGTTCCAGTACCAAAACGTGTCTCTTGAATTGAGAACTGGACACAGCACTCAAGATGTAGCCTGACCAGTTTTGAGGACAGGGGAAGAATAACCTCCCTTGTCCTGCTGGCCACACTGTTCCTGATCCAGGCCAGGATTCCATTGGCTCTCTTGGCCACCTGGGCACACTGCTGGCTGTGACTCAATATGTCCATGCTTTTCACTCCTACTCACTATGGTGTTTTCTCAAGGCCAAGCAGGTTAGAGTAATATAATTAAGCTTGAAATTTGCAAGGGAGGAAACACACTAAAGTGATTAATTGATAAAGAATTGGTGTATTGTTATTCTCTATTGCTATTTCTTATTTAGCTCTTAAAACAGAATGTCATATCACTCAATCTGCTCCACTGGTAACTGCTCTCTTAACAGACAATTAGCTTGTATTTTTTTGCGAACTAAATGTAATGCTTCTTAATTTTCTATTCTTCCCCATAGTTACTACTCTTATAGGACTATCCTGTGTGATTCTTTTCCATGTAGAGTAGTTACTTATCCTGCAAATACTTCTTTTTTGCCTAAAGATTTCAGCAGAACAAACTGGTATTTTATATGAGCTTGGCACAGGTACATGAAAATCAGGTTTATTTTTCATGAAAGAGAACTGACATTTTTCAGTGTTGTCTATTGGTGGGGTTTTTTAGTGTTTTGTTGGGGGTTTTTTGCTTTTGGTTTTGAGTTTTTTGCTTTTTGTTTTTTTTGGGGTTTTTTTGTTTGGTTTTGGTTTGTTTTTTGGTGTGGTTTTGGGTTTTTTGCCAGAAAACTATTTTTAAAAGCAAGTTAGAAGATGCTAAAATCTTTTAAGAACAGCTTTCTGTTAAAAAGGCCACACAGCTTTGCTGTGTGTCAACCTTTCTCTTCAGTTACATTTCCAATTTCAAGTGTCACTGTTTGCAGCCTATGCAGTAATAGTGTTCATTTTTAGAGTAATAATTTCATTGCCTTTCCATCCTGACTTTTATAATAAAAAATGTTATAGAATTATAGAATTCATAGAATCGTAGAATGGTTTAGGTTGGAAAGGACCTCAAGGATCATCCAGCTCCAACCCCCCGCTAGAGGCAGGGACACCTTCCACTGGAACAGGTCGCTCAAGGCCTCATCCAACCTGGCCTTGAACACCTCCACGGAGGAAGCAGCTACAACCTCCCTGGGCAACCTGTGCCAGTGTCTCACCATTCTCACTGTAAAGAACTTCCTCCTAACATCCAGTCTAAATCTCCCCTCTGGTAGTTTAAACCCATTACGCCTTGTCCTGTCATTACAAGACCTTGTCAATAGTCCCTCCCCAGCCTTTCTGTAGGTCGCTTTCAGATAATGGAAGGCCACTATAGGTCTCCTCTAATCCTTCTCTTCTCCAGACTGAAGAGCCCCAACTCTTGTAACCTGTCTTCGTAGCAGAGGTGCTCCAGCTCTCCGATCATCTACATGGCCCTACTCTGTACTCGCTCCAACAGTTCCATGTCCCTCTTGTGTTGTGGGCTCCAGAACTGCACACAGTACTCCAGGTGAGGTCAGACAAGAGCAAAGAGGGAGAATCACCTCCCTTGCCCTGCTGGCCACACTTCTCTTGCTGCAGCCCAGCACACAGTTGGCTGTCTGGGCTGCACATGCACACTGCCAGCTCATGTTGAGCTTTTCATCACCTCAGATCCCCAGGTCCTTTTCCTCAGGGCTGCTGTCCAGCCATTTACCACCCAGCCTATATCTGTGCCTGGAATTGCGCTGACCCATTCTATGGATATGTTATATATAGTATTTCCTTGAACAATCTGTTTTGCCTTACAGAAGTCCTGCACCTAGAAAAAGGAAGATAAATCCAAAAAATAAATAATTACAATCACTACTAATGAAAGAAAACATTTCAATGGTGAGAAATGTTAAGAGAGAGAAGAGTATGTTGAGATTGTCAGGGTCATGTGCCCTGACAAAGCTCAAATCTATGATAAGGTCATTTGTGGTGTCAAGAATTTTGTGGAAAAGGGATGATTTTTAAAGGTCTATGAAAGGAACCCTGAATAGTCTGACTGCTACAACAGACCAGTAAAATGTTCTTGTTGATGAATTAATTAATACTGATGCACAACATTAAAAAGATGTCGGCATGATCTTACATGACAAGGTCAGAAGATGAGTAGTTTTCTGCAAGCCAGTGAAATCTATTACAGCAGCCCGCTTCAGAAGTCAGCTCATTGCCCTCACCATGATCCTAGTCTATCGTGTAATGCAACTCACTGGAGTACTGAATGATCTGTGACCATCATGAGTATTGACTAAAAAACATTATGAACAAAGATGTCAGTGTAGCAACACAACACCAGGGCAGAAGAGCACAAAATTAATGGGGAGGCACCAAAAAAAGGGTGAGCAGAGTGCCTTTCATCTCCTTCAGATCCCACATTGCAAGTGTGCATGAAGCCTTGAGAAGCCAAGTTTAGGTGAAAGGTGTTCCAGCTATAGCATCGGGTTGGTGTAGATGATCTTTGAGGTCTCTTCCAACTTAAGCCATTCTATTATTCTATGATACAATCATCAACCACAATCCTTAAAAACTATTTTGTCACCTCAAAATAATGCCTTAGCACTCAACTGCTTCACATTTTTTATCAGATTTTCTCATCTGAGATATGCTCTCCAGATACCTTTGAATTATTAAAGGCAGAAAACAAATTAGTAGGAGTCTTGCAATGCTGCAGGCATCCTCCCATACTATATCCAACTTTAAAATAGACTGAGTTTGCTTGGCAGGCTTGCTGGCAGGGCAAGCTGATGTTTCCCTAGCCAGATCTTTGATCCTTTCAAAGGACAAGAGAGACTTGAGTTTTAGCTGATGCTTGCTTCTAAAGTTTTGCTACTAGAGCAATGTGCATGACAAAGTACCAAAAATGATAAATAAGACTGGAATAATCTGGAATTTCAGAAGCTGCTCCTACTTCACCTTGTACAAAAACTGTCAGTCAAGTACAGCTATTCATAGTGGAAGCAATCAGATTGGAAGGGACCTCCATGATCATCCAGTCTAACCTACCCATCCAATGCAACCTATCCAACCAAGATCATCCAGTCCAGCCCTATCCAATCAACTAGACCATGGCACTAAGTGCCTCAGCCAGGCTTCGCTTGAACACCCCCAGGGATGGTGACTCCACCATCTCCCTGGGCAGCCCATTCCAATGCCAATCACTCTCTCTGGCAAGAATTTCCTCCTAATATCCAGCCTATACCTCCCCCCACACAACTTGAGACTATTGTAACCAAGTCTAAAGCAAAAAGAACTGAGGAATATGTGTGCAATTTGTGTGTCCATTATGTCTGCCAGGATTTAGAAGTGTCATGTTAAAAACTGACTGCTCTCTCCCCCAAGGATGTCTAAGCTGAATTATTAATAACACAAATGTTTCCCAGCCTTATTATTTTATTTCAGTACTTTTACATAATTATCAGAGCTCTTACAGGGCAGTGCCAGGATTTTTAAAGCTTAGCCACACTTCATTATAGGCAAACAGAACATTTTTGTGAACACAAATTGTAAGTAGAATATTTACTAAGATATAGCTGAAAAATCTCTGTCTCTTATGAGATAGTATTGACAGATAAAAATTACCATGCAATGAAATAAGACAATCTTAATCTACAGATCTTTAATGAAAATATGTACTAAGGCATGCTTTATAAAAGGTATTCATTGATGTATTAACCTAAAAAGTAAGGTTTAGCTCCTGCAAAGTGCTCTCAGAGTACACAGGGCATATTCACTGGATAATGAAGCTATCCATAGTGTAACTAGGAAATGGATTCTGAGATTATCTGTAAAACCTGCATTGATTTTTCTCCCCTGTCTTAACTATCTTCTCCTCTATTTACCATAACAATCAAAAAAGCATTTAAACTAGAAGGAACTTCTTTAAGTCACTCACTTTATCTCTCATCTTAGTGTATTTAATGTTTTCTTCCCTTACATAAGCTTAAATGATACTAAAACTTGGATGACCCTGGGCTCCTCAATTCAAGAGAGATGTTGAGATACTGGAACTTCCAGAGAAAGGCAACGAAGCTGGTGAGGGGCCAGGAGCACAGCCCTGTGAGGAGAGGCTGAGGGAGCTGGGGGTGTTCAGCTTGGAGAGAAGGACGCTCATTGGAGACCTCATTGCTGTCTACAACTACCTGAAGGGAGGCTGTAGCCAGGTGGGGTTGGTCTCTTCTGCCAGGCAACCAGCAACAGAACAAGGGGACACAGTCTCAAGTTGTGGTGGGGGAGGTCTAGGCTGGATGTTAGGAGGAAGTTCTTCCCAGAGAGAGTGATTTGCCATAGGAATGGGCTGCCCAGGGAGGTGATGGAGTTGCTGTCCCTGAAGGTGTTCAAGGAAAGCCTGGATGGGGCACTTAGTGCAGTGGTCTAGCTGGTTGGACAGGGCTTGGCGGTAGGTTGGACTGGATGATCTTGGAGTTTTCTTCCAACCTGGTTGATTCTATGATTCTAAGAAAGTCTTTATATCAGCAAATTACATACCTACATGAGTAACAACAAAAGATAAAGAAGATTGAAATGGGATAAAAGAAACCTGCATTGGCTTGGTTAGCAGGGACACACTAATCATCCACATTTCACAGTAGCATTAAGCTGAAGTATCAGATATCATCCTGTGCCAAGTGTTATCCACTTAATGCTCATTGGGTTATTAGCATGGCTACATTTTATACGGCAAACATTTTCCACCATTTTAAAAAATAGATAGGATGCAAAAATAAGAATAGAATTTGGATTTTTTTAAAAAAAAATTAAGAAAGAAATAATCTCAAACAGTCAATTTATCATTAAAGAGGCTTGGTGGTATAAGTGTCATCCCTTGGATGGAAAGAAAATTAAACCATTGAGAAAAGCTACAAATCTGCATGAGCATTTTGCCAAAATCAGTGAAGTAACAATGACTTGGACGTGCTCAACTCTTCCTGAGCTTCAACACCATTGATACATCCTGGTCCTTCCAACATTATCTTCCTCTCAGAATTGCTGCTCCAAGAGAGTGGCAGGAGGGCATCTAATTCTGGAGCCCCCACTACAAGAAGGATGTGGACGTGCTGGAGCGTGTCCAGAGAAGGGCCACAGGGATGCTCAGAGAGCTGCAGCAGCTTTGCTATGAGGACAGACTGAAAGAGTTGGGGCTGTTCAGTCTGGAGAAGAGGAGGCTCCCAGGTGACCTTCTTGTGGCCTTCCAGTAACTGAAGGGAGCCTACAAAAATGCTGGGGAGGGACCTTTTCAGCTATCAGGGAGTGACAGGACTAAGGGGAATGGAGCAAAGCTGGAGGTGAGGAGATTCAGCCTGGACATGAGGAGGAAGTTCCTCAGCATGAGAGTGGTGAGAGGCTGGAATGGGTTGCCCAGGGAGGTGGTTGAGGCCCCATTGCTGGAGGTGTTGAAGGCCAGGCTGGATGGGGCTGTGGGCAGGCTGATCTAGAGTAGGGTGTCCCTGGGCATGGCAGGGGGGTTGGAAATGGATGATCCTTGTGGTCCCTTCCAGCCCTGACTGATTCTATGATTCTATGAGTGCAATCAAGTTACACAGAATACATACAAGTGGCTGAATCATTTTGCTATTTTAACTATGACATTTGCAATTTCCGTACTCAGTTCCAAATCATCCATCAGATGTAATCTTTTCAGTTCTTTTCAGACAGTCAGTTTGTGAAAATACAAATTCTACTGAGAAAGGAAAAAAAAAATCTGGAATGCTGGGTACATTTTAATTTTGTTTTCTGTGTGGCACTCCAGTGAAAGCCCATATGCATCTAAACACTGTGTCTGTGGAAAACAAAGTGAAAACTAAAGTCACAGAATGAAATGGGAACGAAACAGATTTGGAAAGCAGAAAGGAACACTGATGAGTTGCATACATCTTTTGCCTCCTCAACCCAAGCACTGTTGGTTGAATGCAGGCCAAATACACACTCTGTGTTTCAGTTGATCCTCACACCTTAAGATTATGTGTTGTTTTTAAAAGCCTTAAGTATGCATCTGTTTAACCATACACATTTCTCAGTACAAAAACTATGAGTATGATGATGTTCCTGGTGACATAAAGATCATTTGGATTTATGTCCCCACTGTTTAAACTCAAAATATACTTGAATAAATACAAAAGTCTCTATCTATCCAGCTCACTATTACTACTCTGTTGCTCAAAGTAGTTAAAAAACCCATTCAGACTGGACGTGAGGAGGAAGTTGTTCAGCATGAGAGTGGTGAGAGCCTGGAATGGGTTACCCAGGGAGGTGGTTGAGACCCCATCCCTGGAGGTGTTTAAGACACCTTTGTAGAGTCATTGAGGTTGGAGAAGACCCCTCATTATCAGCCCCAGGCTTCCAGGTGCACTCCAGCTCGAGGCTGTGGCCAGCCTGATCTACAGTAGGGTGTTCCTGCCCATGGCAGGGGGCTTGGAACTAGATGATCCTTGTGGTCCCTTCCAAAGCTGACTGATTCTATGTTTCTATGATTCTATGATATATTTAAACTAATATGTATAAGAAGATTATTCACTTCCCAGAAATCTAAATGCTTGATCCTTTGTCAAAACTTCATGACACAATCCTCTCAGAGGCATTGAATAGTGAAAAAAGTGAATAGTGATTAAGTAGGGATGTAGCTTTTGAAACTAGTTAGTTACTTGTTGGATGGTTGGGTTTTGGTTTGTTTGTTTGTTTTCCATTTTATTTTGTTAGGTGCTTTTATGCTGTGGGTTATTATAATCTTCTGAATATAAAAAAAAAATGGAAAGCTTTTGGCACTGCACTTGCACAAGGAGGTTTCAGTAAGCTTACAGTAAGCTTCCTTTCTATATTTATACACTAGCAATTAATATCTTGGTTAATTGGTCTGTAAAATGGAGTGGAGTGTAGTAACCCGATGCAAGAGAGACTCACAAACAGCACAGTGAGAGAAGTCATCTAAGCACATACCAAACATTCAATGGGAAATCTAAATCCAATCTAAGAGACTGGACTTCTGAGCTTAAAAAAGATAATTAGTCTTTGTGTTCATAACTATTTAGAGGCTCCCAAGAGGCTGATGTACTTTTAAGAGTACTGGGAGATGGCAGGCAGTAATTTTCACCACTGTTATCAGCTGTAATATTGAGCAATGACAGTTTCTATAGGCTATTTTCCCCCTTTTCTTAATTATTCTGGCTTTGAGAAGTGACTTTTTTATTTAAGCAATCACAGAGTATTTTTCAGAGAAAACAGACATACTGGTATAGACTGTAGGAAAGAAAATAAGCACAGCACAAACTGGTTCTCAATATATCACACATAAGTGTGCTTTCAGAAATCCTTAAGAATAGAGGGAAAAAAAACCCCAAACCACCAAAAAAATAGAGAACAAAGAGAACCAAGGAAACAGGAAAAGCATAGCAGGGGCACAGTGTCCTTCTGGGGGAAATGAAATATCCTCATCTATCAGTCCTGCAATCAGCCTGCCTTTTCTTCCCCTTCTCCCTGGAGGAAAATAGGAGATTTGCTCTGCTAAAGCCAGTGTGTTGCATGATAACTGATGCTTACTTTGCCAGTGTCTCAATGCTTACTGCTCCCTGCTTTCATGGTTATTCTACTTTCACTGCAGGAAAACAAAGATTTTGACTAATTTTATTTTGAAATCCTGATTTAATCACTTTACATAAACCTGCTTCACGTTGTAAGCAATAGGAATATCATCAATGAAGTGCATTTTCTCCCTGCTGCATAAAGGCATAAGAATGAAATCAATATAAAAATCAGACATTCATTTCACAATTAGAAAAAATATAACCTATTCTCCAGTTAGAATCAATCATAGAATCAACCAGGTTGGAAGAAATCTCCAAGATCATCCAGTCCAACTTATTAACTTTAAGTTATTCAATCCAAATACCTCAATTAAAAAATACTAAAATTTGTGGAACCATGCTGAAAGAGGACCAGAAATAAATGGGTATTGTGGCAGTATCCAAGAAAAGATAAATAAAGATTAATTAGGTCATAGAATCATACAATCAACCAGGTTGGAAGAAACGTCCAAGATGATCCAGCTCAACATATTACCCATCCCTAGCCAATCAACTAGACCATGGCACTAAGTGCCTCAGACAGTCTTTTCTTCAGCACCTCCAGGGACGGCAACTCCACCACCTCCCTGGGCAGCCCATTCCAATGCCAATCACTCTCTCTGGCAAGAACTTCCTCCTAACATCCAGCGTAGACCTCCCCTGGCACAACTTCAGACTGTGTCCCCTTGTTCTGTTGCTGGTTGCCTGACAGAAGAGACCAACCCCCACCTGGCTACAGCCTTCCTTCAGGTAGTTGTAGACAGCAATGAGGTCACCCCTGAGCCTCCTCCTAATTCACCATCAGAATAGTTTATTTTCTTTGCCTGCACTTAGCATTAAATTTTCTTCTAGTACACCCTACAAGCATTAGAGATAGTAAAAAGGATTTTTGAATGCTTTGAACAACTTCTCTCTTATAATACACAAATTATAAAATATGAATGCAGCTTCCAAACCTCTGAAAAAAAAAAGTCACTTTTGTCCTCATTTTAGTTCCAATTGTGCTTTTCCCCTAATAGTTACACATGTTTCACAACCCAAAAGCAAGTGCTCAGCATTCAGTTCCTTATAATTCCTTATGTAATCCACACACCACAGCACATATTGCTTGTTACTCTACAGATTTGTGGTTTGTTTCAATTCAAAGACAGGTTTCTCATGTCTAATTTTCAAATTTATTGTAACACTGTTCTGTTTTACCATAAGCAAAAAGTGCAAATCACACTGAAATGAGAAATAAGTTTTTATGTGGTTTTTATTGAATGCTGTAATGGACAATAATTAATCTGCCACAAACTTGTCTTGAATGAGGCAATAATAGTAATAGAGTACTGGAAAGCTAATAGACCTATTAGATGTCCTGGCTTGCCCCACCCTTCTGCTGATGGGGAAGTTAGGGCAGGAGGAAAACAAAGGCTTGGTCCATTATGTCCCCTCTCAAAGTGATAAACAGGGACCCACAGATCTTTAGGTACTTGTTGGTGTCTTGCCCAAAAAAGGGTGAGGAAGCCCTGGGGTCACCTAATATGGTCAGTTTTGCAAATGCCATTTTGATTGGTGAATCTCTGTGGCCAAAGGAGCCTTTGCAGTCAGGCAAATAATATAAATGGAGCTAAGTTACAAACAGTTGTGCTGTTTCTGCCTCACTGCCTCTGCCTTGCTGCCTCTGCCTCATGGAGCTGCCTCATGCTTCACTGCTCTTGGACAACGTGTTCTGCTCTGCCTCGTGCTTCAGACCAGCTTAGCTCTGATGTTTTGGGCTGACACTGCCTGGAAATTTAAGTGCCTCAAGTTTCCCAGGAGAAGACATTTAGTGTCTCACAACATGGCAAGAAGTGCCACCAACATGGTGCTCTCTGCATATCTGCAAGAGA
This sequence comes from Tricholaema leucomelas, assembly GCA_013400475.1. Classification (NCBI taxonomy): domain Eukaryota; kingdom Metazoa; phylum Chordata; class Aves; order Piciformes; family Lybiidae; genus Tricholaema lacrymosa; species Tricholaema leucomelas. The sequence continues at coordinate 93,662 of WAAF01018254.1, read as the reverse complement.
TCCTGCCTGCAGCTCTGCAAACCTCTGTTCCAAGAGGAACCAGGATCAAGTCAGAGATCCTCTGCCTCTTTCCCAGCACCCTGGGAAGATCTAGAAGCCTCTCAATGGCCAAGCAGTTCCAACACTACCACAAAGGTGACAGGGACTATCTTGAAATTTCTACTCCACCACAATGAGTAGAACAGACTTGCCCTAGGGCTCCTGGCTACCTTTTATTTGTATGTGGGGCAAAGCCATTTTGTGGCCAAACCTTCTCCATTTTTTTCTGCTTCTCCTAAATGAATGAGTTGCCCATAAGCATCCTTGTGAAAATTTTCCCAGTGGAATTAGACCCCAAATTTAACTAATTTGCATTTAGTTGTGGACAGGGCTTTCCAGAAATTAAATGAACTACATATTTTATGATTCCTGACTCGTTAATTGCCACAACTAAATTAAGTACGAACTCAAAATTGATGTATGGAAAGACTAACTTTGAAAAAAGAAACAGAAACTACTAAGTGTTCCTCGTGTTTTACTGCCATGACCTGCTGCTCTCTAAGGTACAAAAGAGAAGAAACACTGATGTTTAAGCTATTAGATTTTAGACAGAGATGATTATGCTTAGCTTTGCATCTCCTGACATTCTGTGATTCTGTGATCTTTTAAGGTCCCTTCCAGTCCCTGACATTCTATGATTCTATGAATGGAAAATGCAATCTAACAAAAAAGCTATCAAATAAATACAAATGTACATTGGGAAGAAATAATTTTGGGAGGAAATCTATTTCAATCAAAATATCTTCCTTGTGGTAATAACTGATTTAAACTCCATGATTATTTATTCTCTATTTGTGTGGATCAAGACAAAAGCTTAAATATGCTGAATTTTAGAATAGAATAGAATAGAATCAATCAGGTTGGAAGAGACCTCCAAGATCATCCAGTCCAACCTAGCACCCAGCCCTATCCAGTCAACTAAACCATGGCACTAAGTGCCTCATCCAGTCTTTTCCTGAACACCCCCAGGGATGGTGACTCCACCACCTCCCTGGGCAGCCCATTCCAATGCCAATCACTCTCTCTGGGAAGAACTTCCTCCTAACATCCAGCCTATACTTCCCTCGGCACAACTTGAGGCTGTGTCCCCTTGTCCTGTTGCTGGTTGCCTGGGAGAAGAGACCAACTCCCCCCCGGCTACAACCCCCCTTCAGGTAGTTGTCGACAGCAATGAGGTCTGCCCTTGACGTTTTTTTTTTTTCTTTCAACAAATTCTCAACTAACATGATATGCATTTCTACAACTACCTGAAGGGAGGTTGTAGACAGGTGGCTACAGCAACAGAACAAGATGACACAGTCTCAAGTTGTGCCAGGGGAGGTCTAGGCTGGATGTTAGGAGGAAGTTCTTCCCAGAGAGAGTGATTGGCATTGGAATGGGCTGCCCAGGAAGGTGGTGGAGTCACTGTCCCTGGAGGTGTTCAAATGATTGGATAAAGTATTTAATGCCATGGTCTAGCTGATTGGACAGGGCTGGGTGATAGGTTGGACTGGATGACCTTGGAGTCTCTTCCAACCTGGTTGATTCTATGATTCTATAATTTTATTATATGTCACATTATTCAAACCAGTGAAATTTCTTGGAGTGGTACAGTTGAACAAAGGCTTTGTAGGAATAGCTCGTGTCTCAGCACTTCGTGCCATGAACTTGTAAAGGCAATCAACAAATTAAGATAATGAAGAGAAGATTTGCTTCAGCCTTTCAACATTAACACATTTATGTGTGTGGCTTCATTACGTCCGTCATAGTTGCCCCTATACAAACAGCAAAGTAGATAATCCCAGTCCTTGAGAGATTCCAGTATTAAACTTAGACTGTTATAACTTAGATGGCAGAGGAAAATGTATGAGACTAACAGTAAGAACTACTGGCAAAGAAATTATGATAACATTACTTTTACTGCTAGAATCTTCATTTTTAATCCTTGAATGACAGAACAGCTAAAGTTGGAAAGCCTGGATAAGGCACTTAGTGCCATGGTGTAGTTGATTGGCTAGGGCTGGGTAATAGCTTGGACTGGATGAGCTTGGAGTTTTCTTCCAAACTGGTTGATTCTATGATCCTATGATTTTATGATTTTATGACCTCAAAAGACTGTTTGGTACAAATCTTGTGGAAAAGGCAGCCTAGAAAAGATTAACACCTATTTGCTTCATATAAACCAGGGACAAAATCATTCTATGACAACTCCAAGAGATGCTCCAGAATAATTTGCTACTTGAGATATTTAATTATGTAGATTAAGTAACAAGAAAGAAACTAGAAAACTTTTAAATGAAAAGCTGCAGGGAATCAAATAAAGCCTATATTTTTCAACCATCACCAGGATACTGCCTCACAAACACTGGTTTTATTATTTACAAAGAGTACATACCTTCTCTTTCAGCAATAATAAAAATTCTCAGAACTCATATGCAGGTATTTTTGGGGGCAAAGTCAGTTAATAAACTTTCAAATCACAATTATCATGTCATGTTGCTGTATTAATTATTCCTTTAACTGTTGTGCTTCTTAGGGACCTACAGAATTATCACAGCTTTCATTAAAGTTGTTTCATTAAAATTGTGCCGGGGGAGGTATGGGCTGGATGTTAGGAGGAAGTTGTTGCCAGAGAGAGTGATTGGCATTGGAATGGGCTGCCCAGGGAGGTGGTGGAGTCACAGTCCCTGGAGGTGTTGAAGAAAAGCCTGGATGAGGCACTTGATGCTGTGGTCTCGTTGATTGGACAGGGCTGGGTGCTAGGTTGGACTGGATGATCTTGAAGGTCTCTTCCAACCTGGTTGATTCTATGATTCTAAGAATGAATCCTCTGATTCAAGCTATTCTCATAAATGACTTTTATAGAATCATAGAATTGTTAAGGTTGGAAAGGCCTCAAGGATCATTCAATTCCAATCCCCTACCATAGGCAGGGACACCTCCCACTAAACAGGTTGCTCAAGGCATCATCCAACCTGGCTTTGAACACTTCCAGGGAGAGAGCATCCACAGCCTCCCTGGGCAACCTGTTCCACTGTCTCACCACCCTCATTGCAAAGAACCCTTTCTAACATCTAGTCTAAATCTCCCCTCTGCCAATTTAAACCCATTACCCCTTGTCCTGTCATTACAAGACCTTGTCAATAGTCCCTCCCCAGCCTTCTTGCAGGTCCCCTTCAGATACTGGAAGGCCACTATAAGGTCTCCTCTAATCCTTCTCTTCTCCAGACTGAAGAGCCCCAATTATTGTAGCCTGTGCTCATAGAAGAGCTGCTCCAGCCCTCCAATCATCTTTGTGGCCTGCTCTGGACTCGTTCTAACAGTTCCAACAGTTGTGTTATCTCTAACGGAAAGCAAATTATAGGCTCCTTTTGGGAGTGATTTTTCCCATCATGGCATATACCCTACATGATAGGAGTTACTCATCCACTGCAGGAGTTAATTTCTTCCTGTTGAGTGTGACTGTCTAGTATATGGTAGCACATTGTGCTTAATAATAGGTATATTGATCACATATGAGCACATAATGTAAATTGAGTTATTTATTAAGTTATACCTAGATATATTTTCTATTTATACAGCACACTGATCAAAGGAGAAAGGGAGAGTGGTTTAATTTAAATAAGCAACTACTGTAAGTTCTTCTCCCAAATTACTTCTATGCCATTGGAATTAAACAGATATACAAACAAACAAAATAAAAAATTATTCAATGGATATGTGTTGGGTTTTATTCTTCCCAGAGGATAAGGCTGCACACAAGGCTGCAAGACAAATTCTCCCATTTTCAGACCAGTCCTGAGTTAAAACAAAAACTTTATTTACTTCAAAAAGATTGCTCCTTTTGTTATTTTTTTCATTCCTTGCTAAGTAAGGCAGGCTCTATGGGTTCATGGAGATGAGATTAAAAACGAAAAATAGTCTGGTAGATCACTTAGGAGAATTTAATCGAATAAGACTTTTTAAAGGATGCTTAAAAAATTTTATCCACTGATTACTGAATGGAAAATGAATAACCATTCCTTGAAGCACTCAAAGTTATTTAGGAGTTTTCTATTCTAGCTTCTAAGTCAGGAAGGCACTATGTACTTCCTTATTTCAGCAGGACCAGGGAAGTCATTCTGCCCCGATACTCGGCACTGGTTAGGCCACACCTTGAGTACTGTGTCCAGTTGTGGGCCCCTCAATTTAGGAAAAATGTTGAAGTGCTGGAACGTGTCCAGAGAAGTGCACCAAGGCTGGTGAAGGGGCTGGAGTACAGCCCTACAAGGAGAGGCTGAGGGAGCTGGAGGTGTTTAGCCTGGAGAAGAGGAGGTACAGGGGAGACCTTATTGCTGTCTGCAACTACCTGAAGGGAGTTTGTAGCCACATGGGGGGTTGGTCTCAGGCAACCAGTGACAGAATGAGGGGACACAGTCTCCAGCTGCTCCAGGCCAGATGTTTAGGCTGGATATTAGGAAGAAATTCTTCACAGAAAGAGTGATTGGCCATTGGAATGGGCTGCACAGGGAGGTGGTGGAGTCATCATCCCTGGAAGTATTTAAAAGAAGACTGGATGAAGCACTTAGTTCCATGGTTTAGTTAATTAGAAGGTGTTAGGTAACAGGTTGGACTCAAAGATCACAAAGATGTTTTGAGTATGTACTAAAACTGTTGGATATAGTCGCAACAAAAAGTGACGTATTTCAGTTTAGTATTGATGGAACAATGGTATAGATGGTAGAGAAGATAAATGGAGGTGTGAGTAGAAGGAATGTGGGTATAGGCCTGATTTATTTAATGTAATTAGCATGCATGAGGAGTAAAGAGTGTGATCTGAAGACTATCTGTGGACTGCCATGTGAATAGAAATGGAAGTGTATATAAGAAAAATAAGTTATGTAAATAAACATCTTCACTGGGCAGGTCTTGTGGGGTCCATGCCCCTGCTCCCCCAACTGCTAAAATAGTTCATGCTCTACCTTCATTCCTTGGCAGCCATGCAATGAATGAGCATCAACTGAATTCAGAGTCAGACTGTAACAGGGTTGTCATTGGAAGTAGAGGAAAAAAACAGAGCACATCCCTGCCCAGGAAGATGCATCTTGAAAACATATCAGATATTAAATTGCTCACTTGACTCCAGGCAGGTGTCAGCTTTGTCTCACAACATTTTCAGGCAAGCCTTTGCTGAACTCTTTAGCCTTCTCAAGGCAAATCACCCTTGGAACAATGCAGTCTGTCCCCATTGAGGGGAAATGAATTTCCTTTGTCCCAGTGTAAGACAAACAGCAGCAACATTTTGGGCCCATCCTCCTCATCTTGGGAAACAAAGCAATCATGTTTGCTATTGCACTTGCTATCAGCAGAGCACAAGTGTGCCAGTTTCCCCTTTTCACCTCTCCCAGCTTTCTAGTTTCTTGTCTGAATGCACTTCATCATTTTCAAATTTTCCTTTTGGCAGATTCAATACTCAAATAACTATTCCTTTTCAATGCACACACAGTAACCCCAATTTTCCATTCACTGGAATTTCTTCATTTTCTGAGGGGAAAAAAAAATGGTACTTCATTACATATCTATTCATCTGTGTGCTCGGTGAAATGCAACATTATTCCAGGCAGAATCTGGGCTATTTATTTATTTGCTTGGGTTTGTTTTTTTTTTTTTGAGAGAGAAAAAAATGGAGATGGATGAGTGCTTAGAGGAGTATTAAAGCACTGATTTTTTTGAAGAATATGTTGTTATTAATATTCATTAAATGGACACCTCATAGCTCCAATGGAAAATTTCTATTATATGATGACACAGACTTTTTAGCAGCAACTCAGGGTTGTATTAAAAATCATAGCTCTTCACCCAAACCCTTCGAAACATTACTTAGCTAACTCAAACTTCAAAACCACAAGATAATGCATGTTGTGTTGTTAAAAACCCCTAAGTTCATAAATTCATAGAATCAACCAGATTGGAAAAGACCTCCAAGATCATCCAGTCCAACCTAGCACCCAACCCTATCCAATCAACCAGACCATGGCACTAAGTGCCTCAGCCAGGCTTTTCTTGAGCACCTCCAGGGATGGTGACTCCACCACCTCCCTGGGCAGCCCATTCCAATGCCAATCACTCTCTCTGGCAACAACTTCCTCCCAATATCCAGCCTAGGCCTCCCTCAGCACAACTTGAGACTGTCCCCCCTTGTTCTGTTGCTGGTTGCCTGGGAGAAGAGACTAATCCCCACCTGGCTACAGCCTCAACATAAAGGACTTTCACATTGCAAAACCGAAGTATATGTTGAGATAAAGCAATTAACTTTTGGACTAATCATAGAATCAGCCAGGTTCGAAGAGACCTCCAAGATCATCTAGTCCAACCTATCACCCAGCCCTATCCAATCCACTAGACCATGGCACAAAGTGCCTCATCCAGACATCATTTTTCTTTTTATTCACAAAATCACACAGAATCAAAGAATTACTTAGGTTGGAAAAGACCTTCAAGATCATCAAGTACAACCTGAAAAATAATAACAATTAAGCAAAGTTTTCTGACATGAGGAAAAAAGTGATGTCAGAAATCATGCTTTTGCCCAAGGCACTCTCACCACCAGCTGATAGCAGCAACGAGGAGTGCAGGTAATAACTTTGGTCAGGACACATCTATGATCATAGAATCATTCAATGGTTTGGGTGGGACAGAATCTTTAAAAACCATCTGTAGGTAGTGAGCAGGAACATCTTCAACTAAAATAGATGGCACAGAACCCTGTCAATCTGACCTTAAATATTTCCAGGAATGGGGCACCTACCACCTTTCTGGGCAATCTTTGCCAGTGTTTCACCAATCTTGTCGAATTTTTCTTCCTTAGATCTAGTCTAAATCTGCACTTATTTTAGTCATTGTCACTGAGGATCACAGAAAAATTGAAGGTTTCTTTTAATGGGCTGCCCAGGGAGGTGGTGGAGTCATCATCACTGGAGGTGTTCAAGAGAAGACTGGATGAGGCACTTAGTGCCATGGTCTAGTTGACTGGATAGGGCTGGGTGCTAGGTTGGACTGAATGAGTTTGGAGGTCTCTTCCAACCTGGTTGATTCTATGATTCTATTGAGGAATTCTTTGTAGCAGAAGTTACATAACCACTGATACGAAAACAAAACCTCAACTGCCTTTTGCAAAAAATGAATTCATCATGGCCAATATCTTGAAGTGCTGGGTGTGAATTATAAGGCTCACTGGAGGTGGTGGTATGTTCAAGTAGGAAAGAAACTAACAGAAATAGATAAATATAAATAATAATATATAGATATAAATGATCAGAATTGTCTTCTTTCCTTGGAATTGTGTAGGGGAAAAAACCTTACAATAATTGAGTTGATCACACATGAAGCTAGAACAAGTGGTAATAAATTTTCACCATCTCTTCAAATCATTTGAAGCATCCCGTTCTAAGTTAATCTGTCTTTGGCTTATTGCAGCATTAATGCTTGCTATATTTAGTCAAGGCTTAAAATATGCAGCTCTGAAGAAGAATTCAGTGGTAATTAACAAAGTAAAGTTATGATCTCACAGGTAATTAAGGTATTATGATAGGATGTTGCATCTTTACAACATCTGAGGATGGAAGCAAATTTCCAAGTTTTCTGATGAAAGATTTTTAATATTGGTTTTGGAAGTTCCTTAAAGAAAGGACTTTAAACAAACTTCTGGAATAAAATGTTAGTTTCCAAATTTAATTTCTTTCAGTTTCACACTGGATTTTTACTACGTTATTTTGTAAGATATAAGAAGATTTTTTTTAAGAAACCTCGTACCAACTGAAATTGTGTTTAGATGTTGGAAAATTTTAGTACATTGTGGAAGAGCAGTGATTAAAATGCTTGTTAGCTTATGCATTTTCATGACATAGGGTCATTCTTGTCTCAGAGCGAGAGCACAGCTGCACGGCCAATTATGCACTGCAGGATTATGTGTTCCAGTTTGAGAGGACCAGTAAATGCCCTAATAAAAAAGGACCATGGGTCAAGAGGGAGATTTGCACTTTGCCTTTGAATCATAAAATCATAGAATCATAGAATGGTTAAGATTGGAAGGGACCTCAAAGATCATCTAGTTCCAACTCCCTGCCATAGGCAGGGACACCTCCCAGTACAACAGGTCACTCAAGGCTTCGTCCAACCTGGCCTTGAACACTTCCAAGAAGAGAGCGTCCACAACCTCCCTGGGCAACCTGTTCCAGTGTTTCACCATACTCACTGGAAAGAACCCTTTCCTAACATCTAGTTTGAATCTTCCTTCTTCCAGTTTAAACACATTCCTCCTGATCTTGTTATTACAAGACCTGGTAAATAATCCCTCCCCAGCCTTCCTGCAGGCCTCCTTCTGATACTGAAAGGCCACTATAAGGTCTCCTCGAAGCCTTCTCTTCTCCAGAATAGATTTGTTTCTTGCAAATTAAAAACACACTGAGATCATAAACTTCCCTTTTGAAGACACAAGCCTCATTTTTTTCAGATTGTTATTGTCTTCCCTCCCTCTTCCCACCCCATAGGCACTCAGGGATAAGAATATATATTTACGTCAATGTAAATAAATAGTGATGTTATAAAGGGTAGATGGATTATTTCCAATACATTAAGCTGGCTGCACTATGGTAGCAGTACTCCTATACACAAAGGAAAACAAGAGAAAACGAAATGTTATTTATGGGAGAAGGACATGGAAAAAAGGTCATGGAAACTACAAAACCTTATAGTCATCAAAAATCTGTTGTTTATGTATGCAAAACCTGCAATCATAATTTTACATTCTAAAATGCTGGCTTTTGTTGGTAAATGTAAGCATGTAATGAATGAACTTTTAATTTTATTGTTAGTCAAATTAATGATAATATAGAATAGAATAGAATAGAATAGAATAGAATAGAATAGAATAGAATAGAATCAACCAGGTTGGAAGAGACCTCCAAGATCATCCAGTCCAACCTATGACATAATGGCAAATTACTGCTGCTATAAAATATTCTTTTTTATCAACATGACAACTCTACTGAATATACTGAACAATATGAGGCTTTGTATATAATGTGCCCAGCTGGCAAAGAAAGCCAATGGCAAGCAGGCTTGTATTAGAAATGCTGTGTCCAGCAGGACTAGGGAGGTGATTGTTCTCTTGTACTCTGATATGGTGAGGCCACACGTCAAGTACTGTGTTCAGTTTTGGGCACCTCAATACAAGAGGGATGTGGAGCAAGTGCAGAGGAAGGAAACAAAGCTGGTGAAAGGCCTGGAGAATAAATCTATTGAGGAGCAACTGGAGGATCTGGGGCTCTTCAGTTTGAAAAAGAGGAGGCTTAGAGGAGAATTCATGGCTGCCTACAGCTACCTGAAAGGATGTTGTGGAGAGGCTGCTGCTGGTCTTTTCTCACAAATAGTGATACAACAAGAGAGGAAGGCCTCAAGCTGTGATTGGGTAGGTTTAGACTGGACATTAGGAAAACTTTTTTCACAGAAAGAGTGGTCAGGCACTGGAATAGGCTGCCTAGGGATGTGGTGGAGTCACCAACCCCGGATGTATTTTAAAGTCATAAAATCATAGAATCATAGAATCAAGCAGGTTGGAAGAGACCTCCAATCTCATCCAGTCCAACCTAGCACCCAGCCCTAGCCAATCAACCAGACCATGGCACTAAGTGCCACACCTCCAGGGACAGCGACTCCACCACCTCCCTGGGCAGCCCATTCCAATGCCAATCACTCTCTCTGACAACAACTTCCTCCTAACATCCAGCCTAGACCTCCCCCAGCACAACTTGAGACTGTGTCCCCTTCTTCTGTTGCTGGTTGCCTAGGAGAACAGACCAACCTCCACCTGGCCACAACCTCCCTTCAGGTAGTTGTAGACAGCAATGAGATCACTCCTGAGCCTCCTCTTCTCCAGGCTTTTTTGAGGTTTTATTGTTCTTTTTTTTTTTTCCTTTTTTTTTGTTTGTTTGTTTGATTGATTGTTTAATTTCTTTTTTCTTGTGTTTTGTTTGTTGGGTTGGGTTGGTTTTGGCTTTTGTTTGCCTGCTTTTTTTCCTCCTTTATTTTTTTTTCTTTCTTTTTAATAAGTCAGAAATAAATTATTAGATTTGAAATATGCTCAAATGCTCAAATCTGGCATCTTTAAAGGAATCTTTAATTCCTGTCTTTGCAAGTTTGTTGTTTTTTTATTCCCTTCTCTGTAGCTAGACAGAAGGTAAACCTGAAATGCCACTTGCTTGTTGTCCCTCAGGTACAAGTGCACCACAAGTTGATTAACGCAAAAAAAAGGAAAGAGGAAAAGAATTTGGTCCACAAAGGCCCTAGAAGATCCAAGTTACAATCTTGATCCTTCCTCCCATCTCTACTTTCCATGTGTCTTTGAAATGGGTGAAACCTCCTTAGACTTAGAGGTTTGTTTCAAAGATAGTGCTAAAATTCTGGGTACTTAGAATTTGGCTACTTAGAATTTGGGCTTGATGATCTTAACAATCTTTTGCACCCAGAAAGAGTCTATGATTCTGTAAATAATACCACTGGAATATCTGGACCTCTGTCATTTGTAAGAGGATGCAGCCATTCTTGTCTCTCAAACACAGTATTTGTACCCAAACCTATGTGTGGTGTGTGGTGTTTGGTCACAGAGATTGTTCTTTATATGGAGGCAAATAGATCTATTTGAGAATCATATAAAGGCCAGCAATTGAATAAGTCATGTCCTGTTTCTAGGACTGTGAGCTTATTTATTATCTCAGACCACAACTAAGGAGATGAAGTTAGCTTGAATTGTAGCTGCTGACTTTGTCCTGCTAGTCACCAAGTAATTTTTTTTCACCACATAAATCAAAATCATGAAAACACTGATTTTCTTCATAAAAGGACTTCAATAAAATCCTTTTGTTCTGAGCTTCTCCTTGTCAGAAAAATCTCTGCTGAGCTGAGCTGTGTATCACAGAATTTCTTAGATTGGAAAAGACTTTCAAGATCATCAAGTCCAATCATTAGTTGCACACTGACAAGTCCTTGACCAAACCAAATCCCTCAGCACATCTCAGCACTAGGAATCGCTGTGGTTGGAAAGGACCACTGGCATCATCCACTGCAACCTGCATCCCAGCAGCCTTCATCACTAGACCATAGCCTCAAGCACCACATCCACTCTCCTTTTAAACACCTCCGGAGATGGTGACTCCATCACCTCCCTGGGCAGCCTGTTCCAGTGCCTGACCACCTGCTCAGGAAAGAACTTCCTCCCAACATCCAACATAAACCTCTCCTGACACAACTTGTGGCCATATCCTCTTGTCCTATCATTAGTACTTCAGGAGAAGATACCAGCTCCAGTCTCACTACAACATCCTTTTAGGTAGTTGTTGAGGGCAATAAGGTCTCCTCTCAGCCTCCTCTTTTCCAGACTAAACAACCCCAGTTCTCTCAGCCACTCCTCATAGGTCATGTTTGCCAGACCTCTCCCCAGCCTCATCACCCTTCTCTGCACCTGCTCCAGCCCCTCAATGTCCCTACTATACTGTGCTGACCAAAACTGGACAGTGTAGCTCCATTTGCATCTGTGGCAAATGTGAGTTTTATTTCTTGAAGTCTGGGATGGTGTATGCAAAGTGGTGGCTCTCCTTCATCTAAGTTAACTGGATAAGATCTAGTAAATTAAATTTTCCTAAAAAGCAATGTTATAGTAGTTACCTGGGAGAGCTAATGAATGCTTAGTATATATAGTAAAGATGTGAATGAGGAAGCAAATTAAAGTTGACACAGGAAGTCAATAACTCTAATGCAAAATGGTCTAAGAAAATTGCTTTTACTGTACTTTCATCAACTCTTTCAAGAGAGATTATGAAATGCAGCAGAGGCTCACAAAAGGTGCCACTATCTGATGGAATCCAAAAATGAATCCTCATAAGGAGACATTTGGTTCCTTTGAATATGCTGTAACATATCAGTCAGATAAATTTGGATTTACTAAAGGTCTGTGGAGTCAGACTGGTCTTGTACCATTTTTGATACAGCGAGAGGCTGAGGGAGCTGGGCTTGTTTAGCCTGGAGAAGAGGAGGCTCGGGGGTGATCTCATTGCTGTCTACAACCACCTGAAGGGAGGTTGTAGCCAGGTGGGAGTTCGTCTCTTGCGCCATCAACCAGCAACAGAACAAGGGGACACAGTCTCAAGTTGTGCCGGGGGAGGCCTAGGCTGGATGTTAGGAGGAAGTTGTTGTCAGAGAGAGTGATTGGCATTGGAATGGGCTGCCCAGGGAGGTGGTGGAGTCGCCATCCCTGGAGGTGTTCAAGAAAAGAGTGGATGAGGTACTCAGTGCCATGGTCTAGTTGACTGGATAGGGCTGGGTGCTAGGTTGGTCTAGATGATCTTGGAGGTGTCTTCCAACCTGGTTGATTCTATGATTCTATGAAATTTTATTCACCTGGAAATTCTGAGAGTACCTGAAAGACTGTCAAATGTAAAATTAAAATGGCAAAGACAAGTTTAACAGAAATATTAAAAGGTGGGGAAGGAATTAAAGAGAAGAGAAAATGGAAGCCAGTGAGTTGGAAAATACTTACTGGAATACCTCAAGGACCACTCTGGAAATAATATAATTTGCTATTTATAACCTAAACTAATTCATTAGTCACATTTACAAATGATGCAAAATAGGAAGAAATCATCAGTACAGAGAAAGGGGAACACTGTGCAAGATTCACTGAAGCATAAAGCCTGGATTAAGCAGAATGGAGTGAAATTTGGTAGCATAAATATAAAAGGTTATGCTTTTGGATAGAAAATGAGGTGAAGAACACAACAGCAAATGGAAAACTTCGAGATCCTGAATCAGTCCTAGTGTTTTGATTGCTCACATTCAGGAACAATTAATTCAAATCAGAATAAATACAGGAAGAAACTTCTAGGAAAGATGCAGGGGAAATGTACACTTATAAGAGGGAATAAGAAGTCATAAAAGAGAAGCTTCTGAAAGAACATGATGCTTTGTCACAGAAACAAATGTGTCAGGAATAAATGCCAGAGATGTAAAAGAGTTATTTCTCTTAAAGACCAAGAACAAGATTTGGAACAGAAAGAAGATGAATATAAACAGTCTGAACAAAGTTAGGATGTAAATTAGAAGAAGGCTTCAGCCTATCAGGGGATCAAAATTCTGACAGCTTTCTAGTAGTAGAGGAGGAAAGAAGCAAAGCTAATCAACAATGCAAGAGATTTCACAATGCAGGTAGTTTGTTGCGAGGATGCAGGGCTGGACTTGGCAATCCTATGGCTCACCCTGCTGATTACTGAAGTTCTTGTGTTTGTAGCAACATTGGAGTAGGATAGACTCAACCAGGTTGGAAGAGACCTCCAAGATCATCTAGTCTAACCTATCACCCAGCCCTATTGTCATTCCTAGTAAGCCCAGTTATAAACAAAAAAGGGATAAAATAATAATCTGAATAATTATACCCCCCAAAATGTTCTGTATACTCATGCAACCGTGTTAGAAAACATCACATTTTACTAAATCTTTAAAACTAGAGAAATTACTAAAATACCAAAAAAGTACATATGGAGTATATCTTGAAACAGTGTCTGTGAAATACATTTGTATGACTACTATGGGCTTAAGGGATTCATATAGAGTTAAAAATCTCTCCTCAGTCTCTTCAGAGCAATTTCCGAAGGAACACATAAACAAAAAAAATAAAATCGTGAACAGACAGAAAAATCTTCTTCAAGGCCTGAACTGCAATTCACAAATTGTCATTCTTCTTCCTCAAGAATTAGATCTCCATTGGAGTCAGTTGAAACTTCTCATTCAATAATCATAGAATCATAGAACCAATCAGGTTGGAGAGACCTCCAAGATCATCCAGTCGAACCTAGCACCAAGCCCTAGCCAATCAACCAGACCATGGCACTAAGTGCCTCATCCAGGCTTTTCCTGAACACCTCCAGGGACAGCGACTCCACCACTTCCCTGGGCAGCCCATTCCAATGCTAATCACTCTCTCTGGCAAGAACTTCCTCCTAACATCCAGCCTAGACCTCTCCTGGCACAACTTGAGACTGTGTCCCCTTGTTTTATTGCTGGTTGCCTGGCAGAAGAGACCAACCCCCACCTGGCTACAGCCTCCCTTCAGGTAGTTGTAGACAGCTATGAGGTCACTCCTGAGCCTCCTTTTCTCCAAGCTAAACACCCCCAGCTCCCTCAGCCTCTCCTCACAGGGCTGTTTTCCTGGTCTCTCACCAGCTTCATCACCCTTCTCTGGACATGTCCCAGTACCTCAACATCTCTTTTGAATAGAATTCAAAATTTTAAGGTTTGTTTTTTTTTATGTAGTTACTTGGAAATAGCTCTGAAGAGACTGAGGTGAGATTTTTAGCTCAATATGAATCCCTTAAGCCCATAGGAGTAATGAAAATGTATTTTACATACATCGTTTTAAGCTATATTCCATAGTTGATTGGATAGGGCTGGGTGATAGGTTGGAGTGAAATGATCGTGGTTGATTCTATGATTCTAAGAATTTCAGAGGCTGGAAGGGACTTCAAAAGATCATCCAGTCCAACCCTGCTACCAGAGCAGGATCACCTATACCATATCACACAGGAACACTTCCAGGAAGGTATTTATATACAAACTGTTGCCAGCAAGTTCTAGGTTGGCAAGGAGGTGAGGTTGGATTTCCTCTTGGTTCTAATGGTTCTTTTTACCCTTGCACTTTCTTATTCCTTCAGAAGAACACAAACATTGAGCATAGACAAAAATTAACCAGACCTGAGTGTGTTTGTGTGCATGTGTTTTACTGGGACCAGTCCCCCAGAACACTATGCTACCTAATTATTCAAGTGTTTGCCAACTTCTGGCAAATTAAATTGCTTGTAGAGCTACTGAGCTAGATTATATTTGTAGTTCTGTTGTCCAATTTATTTCAGAAGCAGTTAATTTACCAAAAAAAAATTTCCCAAACATTCCAGATTAATATAGGTTGCTTCACACTGTACCTAACCATCTCAATTTATTTTTGCACAAAAGCTTTCTTGAAAAGAGCCTGGAAATTGGAATGTTGTTATATTTGGAAATGAATTGCCAAATGCTCTAACACCATGCTTTCAGTTTTGAGTCTTGAGAGCTTGCAGCATTTGAAGTTGAGGCATGGCATCAACATAGAATCATAGAATCAGTCAGGGTTGGAAGGGACCACAAGGATCATTTAGTTCCAAGCCCCTTGCCATGCCCAGGGACACTATACCCTAGATCTGCCTGGCCATAGCCTCATCCAGCCTGGCCTTAAACACCTCCAGGGACAGGGCCTCAACCACCTCTCTGGGCAACCCAGTCCAGGCTCTCACCACCTTCATGCTCAACAACTTCCTCCTCACATCCAGCCTGAACCTACCCACCTGCAGCTTCATTCCATTCCCCCTAGTCCTGTCACTCCCTGATATCCTGAAAAGTCCCTGCCCAGCTTTTTTGTAGGCCCCTTTCAGATACTGGAAGGCCATAATAAGATCACCTCAGAGCTTCCTCTTCTCCAGACTGAACATCCCCAACTCTTTCAGTCTGTCCTAACAGGAGAGGTGCTCCAGCCCTCTGATCATTCCAGTGGCCCTTCTCTGGACACACTGCAGCACGTCTGCATCCTTCTTGTACTGGGGGCTCTAGAACTGTAACAGTAACATGGTCAACATTGAGCAAATAAATGAAGAAAAATGGCATTCGTATGTTATGGCATGATGAGATCTGCTGAGAGTGACCAGCCAGGACCTTTTTAAAGCTGTACTGAGCTCAATCAATGGAATCAAATGTTTTATCAGCAAAGTCTGCAACGTGCTTGGTTAGCAAGCCTGACCAGACCGACAGTATGTCAACTATTTTTCAAACTGACAGCAATAGTAATGGATGGTCTGGAATGCTATTATTTAGTGCTAATGAGTGATTGTTTGGTGACATAGGAAAAATCAATTATGACAGCTGTGAGAGCTGCTACCCCCATTCTATTAGTCCAAAAATAAATAGCAGAGCTGCCTGCTAAGGTAGGAAATAAGTTAGCATTCCCAGTGAGAGGAAAAAGTTACAGGCAAAAGAAGCAACTCAGATTTGTGTTTACTGCACGTAAATGATGTCAGGGCCTCAAGGCAGAAGTCCTTGAACTAGTAAAAAAAAAACAAACCACAACTTTTTGCTACCTATGTTGCAAAGGAACAATGTGCTTTCTCTCTCCAACAGCTAGATAACCTTTCTTTGAGCATCAAATTCTTCTCTGTTTCTGAGAAACTTTCATGTCTGAGCCAAAATGGTTTAATAGCCATAAGACTCCAAATGAAACAGTTGTCTGATTCTGTAAGATGAAAATGACTGAGAGGAGATGATGAGTGAGAAACTATTTTTTTTTTTAACTGTTAAGAATTTAAGCATTCAGATGAAATCTTCCTCATAATACTAAAAGACTTCCACCACCCTTGTGCTAGTTTGAGCCTAGCTGGGATATTTTGGTGAGAAGAATTAGATCATAAGCTCTGAAAAGGAAACTAACTGCAACATCACAATTCTTCAATTTCCACCTTGGCTAAGTCTAGTCTGGGTAATTTTCTTAAGTGTGGGAGGGCAGGTAACACCCAAACCATCACAACCCTCTGAACATATTGTGCAGTTACCAAAAAAATAAATAAATTGTGGCATAAGGATCGTCTTTGGAATACCCAACCTGGCAGATGCCCACTGATAAATAGGACAGGGAAAAGAAAGTATGCTAAAAATAATAAGTTTATTCATGAAATGAAGTAAGCTTAATTTGTGAATTCATTACTCCAGTGACAAGCTTCTAAAACATCAGTTGTACTAATATGTCACAAAACTAGATACAAATTGAAGGAGACTAAAGTTCCCATTATCTGAAAGTCCTTTGGTAATGGAACATGATTATTAAAGACAGCTCTAATATGTTTTGCTATGAATTTATCTGGAAACTTGTACCTTTGATTACCAGTTGAAATTAATGCTCTAGTTACTTCAGCTCAATTCTATATGACAGCACAGCCAAAGGGACATTTGCCACTAAGGTCAAAGGCAGCAGAAGATGGTTATTGCTTTAGCTATGGGGCTTTTTAAGGGAGATATAACAAGATTTAATGAGCATAATACTTAAAGCAGAAAATAATTCAGAAAGATTATTAAAAACCATGGTGCAGGTATAACAGCAATTTCTCAGAAAATAGAAAAGATAAAACACTACCAGGGCACCACCTATCTGACATCTTGGGGTGCTGGAACATGTCCAGAGAAGGGTGATGAAGCTAGTGAAAGGCCTGGAACACAAACCCTATGAGAAGAGGCTGAGGGACCTGGGGTTGTTTAACCTGGAGAAGAGGAGGCTCAGAGTGACCTCATTGCTGTCTACAACTACCTGAAGGGAGGTTGTAGCCAGGTGGGGATTAGTCTCTTCTGCCAGGCAACCAGCAACAGAAAAAGAGGACATAGTCTCAAGTTGTGTCAGGGGAGGTCTAGTCTGGATGTTAGGGGGAAGCTGTTGGCAGAGAGAGTGATTGGCATTGGAATGGGCTGCCCGGGGAGGTGGTGGAGTCACCGTCCCTGGAGGTGTTCAAGAAAAGCCTGGATGAGGCACTTAGTGCCATGGTCTGGTTGACTGGATAGGGCTGGGTGCTAGGTTGGACTGGATGATCTTGGAGGTCTCTTCCAACCTGGTTGATTCTATGATTCTAAATTTTGAACTACTTATGTCTTTCTGGGAAACTAATATTGCCAGTGAATAACAGATTTAAGGGACAGATCAGTATAATCTGGCTTTGCCATTCCTAAGTATAGCAGGAGATGAAAACAAGCTCAGTGTATATAATAAAAGCTGCAACGATATATGCAAGTTGGGGCTGTTCTCTGCCATCATTTGCAGAAATCAAAAAGAGACTTGTTATTTCCCGTGATATAAGACTACATAGTATTGTTGTAAGGTGGAAAACAAAACCTTGAGAGTATTGTGTTTCTTCATCTGCAAACCAATATGGATGATGGTATTCAGAGAAAAAGAAAATAGTTTCCTTATGTAACTTAGATTCATCAGGTGGTCCTAAACTCTAAGAGCCCTATAACAGAGCACTGTGTCTGTTTACTATAGAAGCTCAGTGACAAAGAATTTGACAAATATTATGGAGCTATAAAGTTTAATAGCCAGAAAAGAAAACACCTCGCAGTGCTGCTGAGGTTACTAGTGGACAGCTTCAAAAATATGCAATTAATAACCAAGAATAACTGCAGATGTCTCACAAGCCTTCAGCTCCACATAGCTGAAAGACCAAGCTCCTTATTCAATATTGTTGCTGTTAACTATCTTTGAAGTCATTTATCATCACTCTGTGACAAGGTATGCATACATTTCTGAGGACTTGTGATTTTCTCAGGTAAATACAATTATGGCAAATATAGTCCAAGTTTTCTTACAATTGATACAAGCTGATTCTATGATTCTAAGATTCTAATTGTTTTCTGGCTTGACTATTGCTTAAAATTTGGTCCTCTAATTGAATCAATGATGATTAAAAATAATCTATTGGAATTAATTCACTCTATTTTCCATTCCCAGTCAAATGAACTTTAACTCAACTCTTATGAAGGGGAAATTAATTAATGCAAGATTATATTTTTTCAAAAAATAATATAATTTATTATTTTTGATATTCAGAACTCTCACCACCCTCAACCACTAATTTTAATAATAATCAGTTCTTCACATGGTCATGGAAGCATTTTACAGATAATAACTAGATCTAATAATAACCAGCAAAATATAGAAACATTAATTGAACTGGAAGAGAATGCCCAGGTGGCCAGCAGAGCCAATAGCATCCTGGCCTGGATCAGGAAGAATGTGGCTAGTAGGACAATGGAGGTTATTCTTGCCCTGTACTCAACACTGGACAGGGCACATCTTGAGTACTGTGTCCAGTTCTGGGCTCCTCAATTCAAGACAGATGTTGAGATACTAGAATGTGCCCAAAGAAGGGTGATGAAGCTGGTGAGGGGTGTGGAACACAGTCCTGTGAAGAGAGTCTGAGAGAGCTGGGGTTGTTCAGCATGGAGAAGAGGAGGCTCAAGGGTGACCTCATTGATGTCTACAACTACTTGAAGGGAGGCTGTAGGCAGATGGGGGTTGGTCTCTACAGAACAAGGGGACACAGTCCCAAGCTGTGTCAGGGGAGGTCTAGGCTGGATGTTAGGAGGAAGTTCTTGCCAGAGAGAGTGATTGGCATTGGAATGGGCTGCCCAGGTTGGTGGTGGAGTAACTGTCCCTGGAGGTGTTGAAGAAAAGCCTGGATGAGGCACTTAGTGCCATGGTCTGGTCGATTGGCTAGGGCTGGGTGCTAGGTTGGACTGGATGAGCTTGGAAGTCTCTTCCAACCTGCCTGATTCTGTGATTCTATGATTCTATGATGCAGCAATGAAAGAGTGGGAAAGAGCATGCAAAATTAGAGGCAACATTTACAAACAAGGCTCTAAAAAGAAAATTGTAATAAGAAGAAATATTTTAAATCAATTGTTTATAAAGGTACATTCATGAAACACCCTTCTAAACAAGAAGTAACATATTTCTATAGTAAACATAAATGAGATGTAAAACTTTGTCATCCTCTTTGCTAAGGTCAGGCAAACATTGTTTGAACAAAGCAAAACCTTGAACAATTTCTGATGCTCAAAATCCCTTGGGTTGGCTGGAAGAAGTCGCTAGGAAAACAATTTCAAAACATGCATATTCATTTATGGTGATCTATACAGAAAGTGTTAGAATATCTTATTCTACTGGCTAAGCACTACACTTACGTTACATCGACATTAACGTGGGTTTGAGGGTCACCAAAGCATCATTACCAGAGCTTGGCCTTGTAAGCCTCTAAAAATATTTTTGTGTCAGCACAGCTTGATTTCATAGTCATCTTATAAGAATACTTCATGCTAAAACATCCTTATTATGCACTCTATGCACATTTCTAATCTGACAAATCAACACATTACAGGGGCTTATTGCCTTATTACCCATTTACAAAATCATGATCCTTTGCCTATGTTCAAGGTAAACCCTGAACATAATACCTTATATATAATTATGGTATACAAATTGTCAAACCCTTAATCAGTCAGATCTCTCAAGAGCCTGATTGCTTCTGCCTCCTTAATGAGAAGCTTTAATACAAGCAACAGAGAAGTGTGTCTAAATATACACCCTCAGGGATGAATATTTTTCCATACATTTTTGGTGCAGTGATCCCAAAAGTTTCAGTCACAATGGGATGGATTTTCAGTGGCCACAGACAGGGTGTAGAAAAGAATAGGTTTTTGTTATTTTTTTTTCCTTTTTCAGCACTCAATTTGAAATTTGGACAGTTGATTTCTCATCGAATACTGACCACAAATAAAAAGTCAGGCTGAAATTCAAATGTGCCAAATGGGCAAACTAACTGCAAGATTTACATGAGGCTGTGGAGATGGAAAACCAGAAGGGCTTAAAATAGAGGTGCTACTTTCCTTCATTTTTCTTAAGCAATAAGATGTATGACTGATTTGCATGAAAACATTATTCTTCTCTTTCCTCTACCCAGCAACAGGCAAGATTCCCTCAATTAACCTCCTTATTGCAAAGACCAGGCCATACTAGTTAAATAACGAAAGGAGAACACTTTGATAGCAACCTTAGAAAGCTTCTCTTGTTGCCATGTGTGCTTCTTTTTGCTTTTTCAGTATTTCATAGAATCATAGAATCAACCAGGTTGGAAGAGACCTCCAAGATCATCCAGTCCAACCTAGCACCCAGCCCTAGCCAGTCAACTAGACCATGGCACTAAGTACCTTAGCCAGGCTTTTTTTCAACACCTCCAGGGATGGCGACTCCACCACCTCCCTGGGCAGCCCATTCCAATGCCAATTCACTCTCCCTGGCAAGATCTTCCTCCTAACATCCAGCTTAGACCTCCCCTTGCACAACTTGAGACTGTGTCCCCTTGTTCTGTTGCTGGTTGCTTGGCAGAAGAGACCAACCTCCACCTGGCTACAGCTTCCCTTCAGGTAGTTGCAATATTTCAATCTAGATCTTTAATTTGTTTTCACTTCTGAGTTCTGAATCTATTTAAGATTGTTTTACCAAGAAACTGAAACCTCAGTTCCATTAAAGCCCTTTTATCTGCCTTGGGAGAAGGAGTTAGAGCAGGAGAAAAAGAATAACAAGAAAAAAAAAATGAATCAGGTCTCAGGCTACATCAAAAATATCCTATATTTTTCCCAAAAACTAAAAGGAGGAGGAGGCTCAAATGTCACAACAAGAATCAAGAGTAATCACATGGTTGATGCAGGTACAATTTGATGGCTGTCAGTCTTAATGAGGCATCAAGATTGCTGCATTTTGTATGTGAAATTTCTGTCCCTGTGTGCAATCTTCACCATCCTAAGGATGCCTTCAAATGTATGTTTGAGAAAGCAAACAATGTGTGAACGTGCATTTGTTTCAGGATTACTATTGGATGTGCCAATGTAATTATTGTATCACTAAAATTCTGGGGAATAAAGTCATAGATGTAAATTTTCTCTTCTGCCTCTATTCTGGCTACAGCCAGAGAGCTCCAGGCATTCTAAAATGTGGACAAGCCTATTGTATTTTTGTGGTGTTTTTGTTGGAAGCACAGGGAGGCAACAGTAAAGCTTCACCAACATCTTCTCCTAATTTAATCTAGTTTAATCCTAGCCAGCAGTACAAACCCAAAGGCACATCAGTTAGGAGGTGCCACCTCCCAGTCTTATTTCCTAATACATATTTCACAGGATCACAGGATGTTAGGGGTTGGAAGGGACCCAAGGAGATCATCAAGTTCAATCCCCCTGCCAGAGCAGGACCACACAATCTAGCACAGATCACAGAGGAACACATCCAGACAGGCCTTGAAAGTCTCCAGAGAAGGAGACTCCACAACCTCTCTGGGAAGCCTATTCTGGTGCTCTGTGACCCTTACAGTAAAAAAGTTCCCCCTTGTGTAGAGGCAGAACCTCTTTTGCTGCAACTTACACCCACTGCTCCTTGTCCTATCCCAGGGAGCAGTGAGCAGAGCCTGTCCCCCACTCCTGGCCAGCCCTCAGACATTTATAAATATTTATTAAATCTCCTTTAAGTCTTCTCTTCTCCAGACTAAAAAGCCCCAGGTCCTTCAGCCTCTCCTCATAAGCCATGCCCTCCAGTCCCCTAATCATCCTTGTAGCCCTTCACTGGACTCTCTCCAGCAGATCCCTGTCCCTCTTAAACTATGGAGCCCAAAACTGAACACAGTATTCCAGATGGGGTCTCACCAGGGCAGAGTAGAGGGGTTTAATTGGATAATCATCCTGTTTCTCATCAGGGAATGTTTCAGACATTACTCTAGTTTAAAATATTTTGCAACAATGAGAATTCCCTAGAAGGAAGCATCCACGGCCTAATAATTTTCCTGGTATGTATGTCACCAGGTACTCCAATTGTATTTTTCTTTTCTCAGTTCCACATCTCTTAAACTGTGTCTAATTGGCAGTGACATAAAATACTTCCCACAGTGGGAATCTCAGAAAGCTGAAATAAACATTAACTAGCATGGAAGACCTCAATGGAGTTGGAATTTAAATATAGTGATTGAGTGAGATGAATAGACAATCGTGTGAAGGGAGGCTAACAAGAAAATAATCCTAGGAAAAAAAAGCTGGAAATGAGGATTGAGTCCAGCATCAGCAAGTTCACAGATGCCACAAAGTTAGGAACAGGTGTCAGAATCATAGAATTACAGAATCAACCATGTTGGAAGAGATGAGAGCCCTGCAGAGGGATCTTGACAGGCTGGATGGGTGGGCAGAGGCCAGCGGGATGCGATCGAACAAGGCCAAGTGCAGGATTCTACACTTTGGCCACGACAACCCCAAGCAGAGCTACAGACTGAGGACAGAGTGGCTGGAGAGCAGCCAGGCAGAAAGGGACCTAGAGCTACAGGTGGATAATAGCTGAACATGAGGCAGCAGTGTGCCCAGGTGGCCAAGAGAGCCAATGGCATCCTGGCCTGGATCAGGAACAGTGTGGCCAGTAGAACAAGGGAGATTATTCTGCCCCTGTACTCAGCACTGGTCAGGCCACACCTTGAGTCCTGTGTCCAGTTCTGGGCTCCTCAATTCAAGAGAGATGTTGAGGTACTGGAAGGTGTCCACAGTGGGGTGACAGAGCTGGTGAGAGTCCTGGAGTACAGCCCTGTGAGAAGAGGCTGAGGGAGCTGGGTTGTTTAGCTTGGAGAAGAGGAGGCTCAGGGGTGACCTCATTGCTGTCTACAACTACCTGAAAGGAGGTTGTAAACAGGTGGAGGTTGGTCTCTTCTGCCAAGCAACCAACAATAGAACAGGGGAACATGGCCTCAAGTTGTGCCAGGGGAGGTCTAGGCTGGATGTTAGGAGGAAGTTCTTCATAGAGAGAGTGATTTGCATTGGAATGGGCTGCCCAGGGAGGTGGTGGAGTCACCGTCCCTGGAGGTGTTCAAGAAAAGCCTGGATGAGGCACTTAGTGCCATGATCTTGTTGATTGGACAGGGCTGGGTGCTAGGTTGGACTGAGTGAGCTTGCAGGTCTCTTCCAACCTGGTCGATGCTAAAGATCCTCTTTTCCTCACATTAATTATAGAATAATGTCTTCAGTATTCATACCTCCAGGAGACAATATTCCAAGTTCTCTGCAGACATTTCAAAATGGCATTACACCGGAGTTAAATTTTCTAAGTTGCCTTCTTAAAGTTTCATAGAAGCTTATGTTCTTGATAAAACTGAAACTTAGGTTTGGAAATCATCCCTTTATAGCTGAAGAAGGGGGGGAAAGGTCTGTCGCAGAATTTAGCTATGATGCTGCTCATTTGCAGAAGACTTCTTTGCTGCAGTTTCCTGTTCTCAAGCTCTGCAAGGAAGAGCTGAACTCTTTAGTGCATTATAAAATCCCTGTCCTAAGGCTATTTACGTTTCAAAACATAAAATTGTTATCATTGTCACTGACCATAAATGTAATTAGTTTTAATTTTAAAAGGTTAAATAAATAAATAAAATAGATAAAGAATGAATGAATGAAGAAAGAAATTAGACTCTCTGTGATGGATGGTAGTCCTTCATTTAATCAAAAAGATTATACTTCAGTTAATAAAACAGATTGTATCTTTCTCCATACTGCTGCTTCCATGAAGTCATTTCATTTTTATTTAAGGCACAGATTACAGATTAGGGAAGATAAAGAAACTATTTTACTTCTACAGATAAAATTCAGGTGTCACCCATCTTTTCTCCTTTTCTACTTAGATGTCCAAATACAGAATAAGGCAGCAAACAATTCATTGCAGTTAATTTCCCACTCATCAAATTACACTTCACAGGATATTAAAATTCCACATAATTAGACTTGTTTCTCAGAGATTACAGTTATACTGCTCTGCAAATTTTTTTCTGCCTCTTGACTTGTTGCTGCACCTCAAGAGAGTGCTGATCATTGCACAGGTTTTGTAAAGTCCCCTATGTCATCTATATATACAATTGATTGGTTTTTTTTTTTGTTATTTGTTTGTTTTGTTTCATTTTGTTTTGGTTTAGGTTTTTTTTTGCTGTGGGTGGGTTTCTTTCTCTTTCTGGAGTCATAAAATCATAGAATCATAGAATCAATCAAGTTGGAAGGGACCTCCAAGATCATTCAGTCCAACCTAGCACCCAGCCCTAGTCAATCAACCAGACCATGGCACTAAGTGCCTCATCCAGGCTTTTCTTCAACACGTCCAGGGATGGCGACTCCACCACCTCCCTGGGCAGCCCATTCCAATGCCAATCACTCTCTCTGGCAAGAACTTCCTCCTAACATCCAGCCTAGACCTCCCCTGGCACAACTTGAGGCCGTGTCCCCCTGTTCTATTGTTGGTTGCTTGGCAGAAGAGACCAACCCCCACCCAGTTACAGCCTTCCTTCAGGTAGCTTTAGATAGCAATGAGCTCTGCCCTGAGTCTCCAGGCTAAACACCCCCAGCTCTCTCAGCCTCTCCTCACAGGGCTGTACTCCAGGCCATTCACCAGCTTCATCACCCTTCTTTGGACACATTCCAATATCTCAACATCTCTGTTGAATTGAGGAGCCCAGAATTGGACACAGGACTCAAGGTGTGGCCTGACCAGTGCTGAGTACAGGGGCAGAATAACCTCCCTTGTTCTACTGGCCACACCCTTCCTGATCCAGGCCAGGATGCCATTGGCTCTCTTGGCTACCTGGGCACACTGCTGCCTCATGTTCTGCCTACTATCTACCTGTACCCCCAGGTCCCTTTCTTCCTGGCTGCTCTCCAGCCACTCTGTCCCCAGCCTGTAGCGCTGCTTGGGGTTGTTGTGTCCAAAGTGCAGAACCCTGCACTTGGCCTTGTTATATCTTATCACACTGGCCTCTACCCACCCATCCAGACTGTCAAGATCCCTCTGGTCATTTAGTTTCATTTCAATCTGGAGCACAACCAAACAGAGTGATGTGGGATACCAATCACAAGAGCTCATGTTGACAATGAAATCAAAGGCAGGCAAACAACTTTATGGATGTTACATACTGTCACATAATATTATTGTTTTTTTTATGAGATCAAAAGTTTGAAATACTTGGTAGAATCCCACAGGATTTTCAAATGAAGCCTAATCTAAAATAATGTAATATAAATGACAAAATATAAAATCAAGTGCAGTATATCACTAGATTTGAGAATGTAACCTCAAATGGAGAACTGTCAGCCAGGGAGAGTACTTTACGTGGGATATCTCAGTGGTTTTGTCTCGGATCAATGTTCTTTATTAAATTCATGAATTATACATATGAAGATATAAAATAGCAACTGGTAAAACGTATAGGTGAACATGTAACTAAAGCTTGGCAAACAGAGTTTATTCCTATTGTGTGCATGTCTGAAGGACATGAAAATTTGATCATCATAGAGAATTAATATTCGCTACAGTCTCAAGCTAAGCCACATCCTCAAAACCTCACATTGATTTCAGAATGTTGCTAGACTTAAAAAAAAAAATAAAAATGAATTAACTCATTGTAGACCTTGGTATATAACTTGCTATATCCTGATATTTACTTGAACAGGAAAAAAGGTTGAGAGGAAAAAAAATAACAACCACATAACAAAACACACATCTCCATCCACACTTTATAATGTGTAAAGGAAACCTTTTATTTAATAGTTAAACTCCATCTATCTAGTAGTCTGTGATCTGCTAACAAATATATGTACAGTGAAGAGATTTATGACAGCTGATTATTCTTTATTTCTTGAGGAAAAAAAAATGAAAAGAAAGAAAATCTACCAGTTGGAAATGAAAGTTAAACACAGGCGTACGACAGGTTGCACATTTTCTAACGAGCGTGAAAGAGCACCTGGGACTCCTCATTTAATAATGTCAGCACCTGGATGTCTTTAAAGATGTAATCTACCTCAAATAAATGTACAAGCTTACTTCAGAAAAAAACTTGAATAAGACATTGTCCTGGAAGACTAACAGACATATTTTATGTCCTGGCTTGTTCCACCCTTCTGCTGATGGGGGGAAGCAAGGCTTGGACCATTATGTCCCCTCTCAAAGTGATAAACAGGGACCCACAGATGTTTAGGTACTTGTTGGTATCTTGCTCAAATAAAAGTGAGCAAGCCCTGGGGTCTCCTAATATGGTGTATTTTGCAAATGCCATTTCGATGGGTGAATCTCTGTGGCCAAAGGAGCCATTACACTTGAGCAAATAATACAAACTGAGATGAGTTGCAAGGATTTGTGCTGCTTCCTCCCTGCTGCCTTTGCCTCGTGGAGATGCCATGTGCTTCACTGCTTTGGACAATGTGTTCTGCTCTGCCTCGTGCTTCAGACCAGCTTAGCTCTGATGGTTTTGGGCTTGAACTACCTGGAAACTCAAACTCTCAAGTTTCCCAGGAGAAGGAATTTAAATGCCTCATGATATGGCAAGAAGTGCCACCAACATTGTGCTCTCTGCATAGCTGCAAGATATCTTGCCTGCAGCTCTGCAAACCTCTGTGCCAAGAGGCACCAGGATCAGGTCAGAGATCCTCTGCCTCTTTCCCAGCACTCTGGGAAGGTCTAGAAGCCTGTAAATGGATGAGCAGTTCCAACACTGTCGCAAAGGAGCCAGGGACTCTCTTGAAATTTCTACTCCACCACAGTGAGTAGCACAGACTTGCCCCAGGGCTCCAGGCTGCCTGTTGGTAAGTGAGGCAAAGCCATTTTGTGGCTAAATTTTTCCAAAGTTCCGCTTCTCCAAAATGAATTAATTGCTCTTAAGCATCCATGTGAATATTTTCCCAAGTGGATTAGAACCTAAATTTAACTAATTTGTATATAGTTGTGGGTGGGGCTTTTTGGAATTAAAATTAACTGCATGTTTTATAATTCCTGCCTTGTTAATTGCCACAACTAAATCAGACATGTAGGCACATTAATGAAAGGATCACATTAGGTATTTGTGAGGGTACTTCCCAGTCTTTACTAGTCTATAGAAACAGTGGTTTGACTGATGTCTTGAGTTCTTCCAGATTCAACAGGAGAAAAATCATAATCTGAGACTTTGTGATAAAGTCATCAATTCTAAGACAGTTCTCTATCTCAGAACTTTTCACCCTATATCTTCTTAGACTAAATGAAAGGAACCAGGACTTCAAAATGTGCATCATCTCAGTGTCTCTGTGGATGATGAAAGACATCAGGGCTGAAGTACATAGCTCAGCTGCAGAGGTCTGTACTGTAAATGCATGCACTTAAATGCAGCATTCCTTCCCATTGGAGAGGTGAACTATGAGAAGAAGATAAATGAGATTGGGCTCAGGGCGAAGGTTGCAGGAAGAAACCATTCACCACATGTAAATATGATGTCAGTTCTCAAACTTTTCCCCATGGCAACAGTATCCCAGTAAAGTATTTTATTGTGTTACAAATCTATCGTTTCACGCTCATTTGGAGATTCAAGATGTTGACTTACTCAAGCTGTGCTTACTTATGTTCTTCAAGGTCATCTTGTTGATGTTTTAAAGGAACTTCAGTTCCAGAAACATAATTCTGCAACATGTAGTATCTACACAGCCTCTGTAATGGTATCAGTTCATAAAAGTAATGTGAGGCTTGAAATGACAGGGTTTCAAAATGAACAAAGAATCCTTACTCTCAGACACCACTCCTGAAAGAGGTGTTTATTTATGTGAGGTTTTTTATGTTTCATGAGTGATAGATCCATGAGATTGTCTCTCAT
This sequence comes from Tricholaema leucomelas, assembly GCA_013400475.1. Lineage (NCBI taxonomy): Eukaryota > Metazoa > Chordata > Aves > Piciformes > Lybiidae > Tricholaema lacrymosa > Tricholaema leucomelas. The sequence continues at coordinate 65,325 of WAAF01018254.1, read as the reverse complement.
TCTTCTAGTCTCTCAAGTAAGTGGTATTTGCACAGACTAATTGGCAAAGCCACAGAAGTAAAATGATGTCAGTCTAATATACTCGCTCAGCTTCATAGTTGGCCTTTCTATTATGACAAGTTGTCATGCTTAAGGATAATGAGAGAATTCATTTCAAGTGGCACATCCAGCACTTGGAAAAGCCAAACTTATTGTAACTTAACATTTACAAGTCATACACATTGTACAGTTTTCTGTCATTATCATTTGGAGCTAGCAAACTTATATGAAGCAATCCAGCTGAAAAATAATCTTTTCTGAGGTTGCCCTAAAGAGCCTCTGTGGTCCATATAGTAAAATAATTACAATTCACAGAAACATATGAAAAAAAAAAGCAAGTATGACTCCAGACCACTAAATTAACTGAACATGACCACAATCCAAATGCTAGCCCTTGCTAACATTACTCAAAGTACCCAAAGGCCAACATCACACTATATATGTTTAATGGGCAGTGATAAACCACAGCTTTGCCTTTCCATCAGAATAGCCATTAAATCCTGAAGAAATGAAAATTTATTTCTAACACTAATAATTGTTTATAAAAATACTCCTCACTTAACATTAGTGACAACAAAATATTAAATATCTGAATATATGAAACATAAATCTAGACAAATTGTAGCTTCTTTTCATTGTGCCTGATAATTTGCTAGACCAGTAATTAAGCTAACCCCATTACAGAGAGAGAAAATGTCTAAACATCCACAAAAATGCCACATTGTGCATCAAATCACATCCATTTTCACTCAGTCGTGGCAAAATAATGTTAAAAGGGAAGATTCATCAATTAAAAAAAAATACATACATGACTCACTAAATTATCGTTTATAGGACAAAATTATCTGCAAGTGGACTTTCAACTCATTGCTGGATCTTGAGTTTAGAGTTAGAATCAGAACACTGGAGTAGAAATGCCCTCATGTATGTGCTGTCACCAGAAATGTTTCTGTTTGTGCTGCATGCATACATTTAAGTGTGGGCTTTGTTGTTGCAGCACCTTTATTCATTAATTTGTTCTTTTAGTTCCTCTTAATTTAGTCATTAATTTATTCCTGCGGTGTTTCATCTCTGAAGTGTCAAAATCACATTGACAAACATAATGTAAGCTGCAAGGGTTCTGCCAATTTTTTAATTTAGGTGGTTTTTTTTTACTGCAGACATATGAAGGGAAATACAGTGTACCAGTAATTAAAAGTAGGTAATAGCTTCATTAAGACTGAGAAGTGTTCCATAAACTAATCAGAAGTTAACTAGAAAAAGAACTTTGTACCTAAACTGTGCAAGTAGAGGTTGGTAAAGTCAAGTACAAATTTTCAACCTTTTGGATCACCCTCTGTGCTGTAGCTGCTGCTATACCAGGGTAAGATGGAGATAAAGGGAAAACACAGAATCATTGTGTAATTTAGGTTGTAAAGGGACTTTGGAGGTCACTTGGTACAATCTCTGCTGCACTGAAAATTCCCAAACTAGACATACTATGTGAAATGTAGTCTTGAAAGTGCTGAATAGTAAGAAACAACCACTTGTCTTTCCTGCTGGGTATGCTCTTGCTAGTGCAACCCTCGGTTTTGCTTTCTCTGCTGTGAGGGCTGATGCTTCACTGCCACTGCCCAGTCCCCTTCTACAAATGTGCCTTTTCTGCCATCAATTTCTCACACATATGGGTGTATGGGGTTATTCAACCTCAGGTGCCTGACTGAATTAGCCTTTGCTGAATTTCAAGAGGTTTCTGTCAGACTGTTTGAGGTTCCTCTGGATGACAGCACTTCAGTAACATTGGTTACTCCCTCCAGCTTGGTGCAGGGTTTTGCATCCTTCATGTTGTTACCGAAGACAGAAGTAAGTTCACAAGCAGAAACTTTGTGGTACTCTCAAAATTAATCTTTTGGACAATCCAAGCTCCAGAGGCCTAATCAACACAGGGGTACAGTTCAGAGTCACTCAAGGTATGCACATACTCTCGAGAGATAACTACAGTATTAAAAGGATATTCAACCACCTAGGTTCACAGGATCATGGGATATTAGGGGTTGGAAGGGACCCAAGGAGATCATCGGGTCCAACCCCCCTGCCAGAGCAGGACAATACTATCTAACACAGATCACAGAGGAATGCATCCAGACAGGCCTTGAAAGTCTTCAGGTAAGGAGACTCCACAACCTCCATGGGAAGCCTATTGCAATGCTCTGGGACCCTTACAGAAAAGAAGTTCCCTCTTGTGTTGAGGTGGAATCTCTTGGGCTGCAACTTGCACCCATTGCTCCTTTTCCTATCAAAAGTACCTAGCACAAGGTATAGCATACTGTTAAAAGCTACACTACTTATTATAGGAAGCATATTAGGGAGAAAGAAAGACAAAATGAGAAAAGTGAAAAGACTTAAGTCACATTCAAGATGTCTGAGGGCATTGCTTTTAGGAAAGATAAACACTTTTTGTCTTTTTAAGAGCAACTCGCAAGCAATACATTAAGAAATGGAGTATGGATGACACTGAATGGAAGAAGGACTTTGAGAATAATATCTTAAAAGCACAGAAGAGCACAAGGTTCCTAAATGACAACAAGGACAAGAAAGGAAATATCCAGAAGAAGTAAAAAATCCTGAAGACCACACTGAAGAGGAAGCCATAAAACAATGGAGATGTCCATGAAAGTAAATGGGTGAAACCAACGATTTAAAGCATATGATTAGGAATCATAGAATCATAGAATCAACCAGGTTGGAAGAGACCTCCAAGATCATCCAGTCCAACCTAGCATCCAGCCAACTAGACCATGGCACTACGTGCCTCATCCAGGCTTTTCTTCAACACCTCCAGGGACAGCGATTCCATCACCTCCCTGGGCAGCCCATTCCAATGCCAATCACTCTCTCTGCAAAACTTCCTCCTAACATCCAGCCTAGATCTCCTCTGGCACAACTTGAGGCTGTATCCCCTTGTTCTGTTGCTGGGTGCCTGGCAGAAGAGACCAACCCCCACCTGGCTACAACCTCCCTTCAGGTAGTTGTAGACAGCAATGAGGTCTACCCTGAGCCTCCTCTTCTCCAGGCTAAACACTCCCAGCTCACTCAGCCTCTCCTCACAAGGCTGTGCTCCCCACCTCTTACCAGCTTTGTTGCCATTCTCTGTACACCTTCCAATATCTCAACATCTCTGTTGAATTGAGGAGCCCAGAACTGGACACAGCACTCAAGGTGTGGCCTGACCACTGTTGAGTACAGGGGAAGAATATCCTCCCTTGTCCTTCTGGCCACACTGTTCCTGATCCAGGCCAGCATGCCATTGGCTCTCCTGGCCATCTGGGCACACTGCTGAGCTCATGGCTTCCTATGTGGGTATATGTCCTAACAGTGAAGCAGTTTCTCTGCAACTGTTTTAAAAGGACTGAATTTTAAAATTCACTTCTTGTATCCACCACAGACATAACAAATGTGCAGCTTTAACCAGCATAAAAGATATAGGAACCAGAATCTCAATGCATATTCTGACATATTGCTACAAAAACTATGTTACTGTATTTTTAATTTGAATTTCTACTTTATTTAAAAATATGTAACTATGAGATTTATAAGCTTAGATAATCAAGGTTTTAAGTGGTGTTTATATATTATTATTTTTCAGCCTGGGTGTCATCTTTAAAATTAAATTTTTAATAACCTTTTAGATTCATAGACTTCGGAAAATAAGTTCCTTAACAATAGTTCAAAGGTTTAATGTCACAGAAAAGGCTTTGAAATATGATCTGATCCTTTTCAGTCTAGAAAATTAGCATTTAAAAATACATATAATTTATCAAATAAAAAACATTAATGAGGAAAAGATATGGAGCTTCACTGAAAACCAAGATAAGAGAATAAGGAAATAACTATAACAATGGGGTGTTTTTTTCCAAGGCTTCCTCCTGTGTTTTCTGAATAGTAAAAATTCTAAAACCTTCACAAGCAGGCTGCAAAGATTTGTGATGTAATTATAGAATCATAGAATCAACCAGGTTGGAAGAGACCTCCAAGATCATTCAGTCCACCCTAGCACCCAGCCCTGTCCAATTAACTAGACCATGGAACTAAGTGCCTCAGACAGTTTTTTTTCTTGAACACCTCCAGGGACAGCTACTCCTCCACCTCCTTGGGCAGCCCTAAAGTTGCAACAAATTTCTCCTGAGTTAGGAGATACTGGACATCCAGCACAGTGTGTGAGGGGAGAACACAACTGCATCAGGCAAAAAGAAATCTAGGGAAAAACACCAACCTGTGGTCTTCTTCCTCTGCCTTTCAGAGATGTGTCTCCAGTTAACAGCTCAGTACTTTCTTTGGACACTGGATTTGATGTATTCATTTCTGTGTCTAGTAATCTATGTTTTACCTATTCACCTCTCTCTCTTCTACATAAACAATCAAAATAAGGGAGAGAGATAGAGAACATTAAGGACATAGATATCTGTAATCTGCTATTTTACATCAAAATTTAGAGATATGTTCTGCTGCTACATGAGTCATAAAATCAAACAGGTTGGAAGAGATCTTCAAGATCATCCAGTCCAACCTATCACCCAGCCCTAGCCCTACCCAGTCAACTAGACCATGTCACTAAGTGCCTCATCCAGACTGTTCTTGAGCACTTCCAGGGATGGCTACTCCACCACGTCCCTGGGCAGCCCATTCCAATGGCTCATTTAGGAATGTGAGAGGAGACAATTACTCTGAACTCCATTTCCAAGCAAAGGCTCTAGAAAACCTTAAACTTGGGAAAAAATTCCCTCTCGTCTATCCCATGGCTGCTGTCCAGGCCAGATCTGTCATGATATAAATCCATCAGTGATCATGGAAACAAACTCAATGAGATATGGTAGGGCTTTTGCAAGGTTATGTTACTTACAAAGTAATATAGCCGGTCTGACCCTAAGCCTCTCCATAACACTAAGCTTTTTCAAGGGTCTCTTAATTGATCACATTACAGATGTTCAGTTACATAATAGATTTCAAATGTTACCTTTATTTCTCAGGAAAATGTCACTGTAATTTGGGAAAGCAGGAGAATTATTTTGTGTTTCAAATCCCTTTTCAGAAAGATGCAGAACCACTTGGACTGAAATTGTCAGTAGGAGCATGAATTCTCATTCTCTGACAGTTATTGATAAGAGGCTTCCTTTTTGCTCTTTACTTTTTTTTTTTTTTCAGAACAGAAATATAGCCCAATTAATTAAAGTTTGTTCATATTCTAAATAAAGGAAAATAGACTTAAAAAATATCTAACAAACTGTTTAATAACTTTCAGATGACCTTTAAACATCTAGATAGTACATTCCAGGCTTGATCTGCATTTTTGAATGACATGAAGCAGACTTCAGTTACTGTGGTACTGCTCACATTCTTGTGTAGCAGATTGGATGATAGGATATTGGCCAAAATAATAATAAAAATATATATAAATGATAATACCAAGTACAGGGTCCTACACTTTGGCCACAACAATCCCAAGGAATGCTACAGGCTGGGGACAGAGTGGCTGGAGAGCGGCCAGGAAGAAAGGGACGTGGGGGTACAGGTATATAGTAGGCTGAACATGAGGCAGCTGTGTGCCCAGGTGGCCAAAAGAGCCAATGGCATGCTGGCCTGGATCAGGAACAGTGTGGCCAGTAGGACAAGGGAGGTTATTCTTTCCCCTGTACTCAACACTGGTCAGGCCACACCTTGAGCACCGTGTCCAGTTCTGGGCTCCTCAATTCAAGACAGATGTTGAGATACTGGAATGTGTCCAAAGAAGGGTGATGAAGATGGTGAGGGGCCTGGAACACAGCCCTGTGAGGAAAGTCTGAGAGAGCTGGGGGTGTTTAGCCTGGAAGCTCAGGGCAGACCTCATTGATATCTGAAACTACTTGAAGGGAGGCTGTTGCCAGGTGGGGGTTGGTCTCTTCTCCCAGGCAACCCACCACAGAACAAGGGAACACAGCCTCAAGTTGTGCCAGCGGAAGTATAGACTGGATGTTAGGAGGATGTTCTTTGCAGAGAGTGATTGGCATTGGAATGGGCTGCCCAGGGAGGTGGCGGATTCACCGTCCCTGGAGGTGCTCAAGACGAGCCTGGATGAGGGTCTTAGTGCCATAGTCTAGTTGATCGACTAGGGCTGGGTGCTAGGTTGAACTGGATGATCTTGGAGGTCTCTTCCAACTTGCTTGTTTCTGTGATTCTATGATTCTGATTCTATACCCACCTACTTCAAGTAGGATTGAAATATTAAATGTATGCTCAGTAAAAAAATAGAAAATATGAATTATCCTTCTTATTTTCATGTCTCTTGTATAGAATATGGTAGAATTTTAGGTAGAAATTCTATGGCATATTTATGGCACGGGTAGTGGGCATACACAAAAAGCCAGCATAGTGCTAGTTAGCTTCAATACTTATGTATGGAGTCTTTATTTTTTTTTTCTTCCTCCCCCCTCCCTTTTATTCTCCACTTTACAAATAACTGGCTCTCTAATATAGATTATCCAGAAATCTGTTATCACAAGAACAGCAGGAGTGGCTGAAAAAGTGTAAATTCTGGAGAGACTGGCACCTGCCTTCTTTAATTGAGCTGCCAGGAAAAATAGTGCTAAATAAATGAAAGATTTCAAAGCCTTTTCAGTGCAAAAATCAGTAGACAAACAGATGGATAAAGACAGGAAGAGGAGCTCAAGATTAAAAACAAGAGAGAAAAATTGGTCAGTTGAATTCATACTGTTCTCAGAAAAGAACTGCATAACCAAAACCCAAGAAAAATAAAACTAACATATTAATAGCAGACAAAGACACTGCATAGTATAAAAAGCATTATGATACTTTCTGATTTACTGTCTAATTATCTGCACATTAAACAAGAGGACATTTTTCCCAATGGAGTTGGGTTTCTCCACCTTCAAAATTAAAGTGTCATTGACTTGACCTCTAGGTTAAATAGGAAGCATGCAGATATCATTTACAGACCAACCAACAAGATTCATTCCTGGAGGTGTTTAAGGCCAGGCTGGATGCTGCTCTGGGCAGCCTGACCTAGGAGAGGTTGTCCCAGCCCATGGCAGGGGGAATGGAACTAAATGATCCTTGTGGTGTCTTCCAACCCTAACTGATTCTGTGAGTCTATGGGTCTATGATTCTGTTTTCCCCACATAGTGGTTGCTGATAGGAATAACACGCAACAAAGAGAAGTGTTTGCAACTTTTTTTTTCCCTTCAAGATTAAAATTATTTAAATATTTTGAGGTTTCTTCAGACCTTGAGTCCTGTGTCCAGTTCCAGGCTCCTCAATTCAAGAGAGATGTTGAGGTACTGGAATGTCTCCAGAGAAGGGTGACAAAGCTGGTGAGGGGCCTGGAGTACAGCCCTGTGAGGAGGAGCTGAGGGAGCTGGGGGTGTGCAGCCTGGAGAAGAGGAGGCTCAGGGGTGACTTCATTTCTGTCTACAACTACCTGAAGGAGGGTTGAAGCCAGGTGGGGGTTGGTCTCTTCTGCCAGTCAACCAGCAACAGAACAAGGGGACACAGTCTCAAGTTGTGCAAGGGGAGGTCTAGGCTGGATATTAGGAGGGAGTTCTCACCAGAGGGAGTGATAGGCACTGGAATGGGCTGCCCAGGGAAGTGGTGGATTTGCCATCCCTGGAGGTGTTGAAGAAGAGCCTGGATGGGGCACTTAGTGCCATGGTCTGGTTGATTGGCTAGGGCTGGGTGCTAGGTTGGACTGGATGATCTTGGAGGTCTCTTCCAATCTGGTTGATTCTATGATTCTACGATTCTAACAGATTTACATTTTTTGCTTGTTTGCTTATTTGAGGTTTGTCTTGTGGTTGATTTTGTTCTATTTTTCTTTTTTCTTTTTTTTTTTTTTTTGATTGGGTATGTTTGCTTGTTTATGTTGGGGTTGTTTTTTGTTATCTTGTTATTGTTGTTTCCTAGATGTAAAATAACATAGGAGAGGAAAAGAGGAAGATAAAAAGGAGAATACAAAGCCAAGACAGGTAGAAACAGACCCATTCCTTCTCTTTCGGAATGAAAAGGAACAATCTGTGTTTATAGTCATATGCCAGGAACCCTCCTGTTTAAATCCTACACTATTTTTGTGGACAAATCTGTTTCCATAGAAAAGTGATGTTAACAATTTATTTTTCCCTCTTTTTTTTTTTTTTTTCGATGTTACATTTCCTGGTCTTTTTGAGCAAGTTATTAGACATGCTACAGACAATGCTATTTTTTTCAGCATGTTTATTCCCCTCAACAAAAATCAAAGGCAACTTAATGTTTGGTTTGCTAGCAAAGCCAAAGCAGAAATAGATTTTCAATGCAAACTTTTCGTGATGAAAAACTATCAACATTTTTTTCTGCTTTCTATTAGCAGGCCTTTTTCATCCTGTTTACCCCCTGGGTCTCTTCCAGATTGAAACAAGCGAGATAATCAATAAATGAAACTGCTCAGCATGGTTGCCAGGTTTTAGATATTAAAATCCAGTCCCAAAGAGGGAAACCATGCATGTATGTTCAAGCATGCATGAATAAGTAAGTCCAACGTCTCAGACATTGCCTAGGCTATCTGGTTCTGCTTTATGCTGCACATTACACAACACACCTGGCATTGGACCTAGGGCATGCTCATGATATGTCCACAGATTTGCTATAGCAAATTTTGTGTTTAAAGCCTCCTGCATAGACATGTAGTTACTTTCCATGATTGCACCATTTGCTGCAAATACTTTCTTTGGAAAACAAGTTATGTAGGGAAAACATGGCTAATATGAGGTCTGACAGGATAGCCTAGATCACATTAAGAGTTTTGGCATATCTCCCATCCAGCTCTCTGCTAGTATTATCTGATATAGGGGCCATAAGCAATTGATTAAGAACTGGCTTTCTCATGCCAACCTTCCACTAGAAATATCTGTGAGGATATATTTATGTTGAAGGACAAATTCCAAGATACCTTGTGTAAGCCAATGAAATTCACTACATGATTTTTGGAGTGGAAAAAATAACTGAAGACAAGCCAAGCTATGATCTCAAATGCTCTATCTAAAGCTTAATGGTTTCTCTGGAACTACCTTAAGTTTATGTGTCACATAGATCAGAATTTAATATTAGATCTGACATTTTTCAACACAAAATCTCCCAAGAAGGAAAAGAAAATTAATCTGTTTTATAATAGATGGAACAGGTTGCCCAGGGAGGTTGTGGCTGCTCCCCCCCGGAAGTGTTCAAGGCCAGGTTGGATGAAGCCTTGAGCAACCTGTTCTAGTGAGAGCTGTCCCTGCCTATGGCAGGGTTTTGGAATTGGATGGTCCTTGAGGTCCCTTCCAACATAAACCATTCTATGATTCTATCAATCTATTTTGATCTCCACAAATAAAAACTGTACTTTTGTTTTACAAGCTCATCTCAACTCTGCACCCTCTTTTGCAAGGCATGGGGGAGGATGGGCTGGATAATTTGCTCCAACATCAAATAACTTGAGTGTGGAAAGTAAAATGGGATACATGCACTTCTTAGGTATCTCCCAATCTCTTTCACATGTCTATATTCAATGAAAGAAGAAAAGAAACAGCAAAAGATATGTTTCTCTATCGCTGAGATTAATCAAAGCAAATTAACTTGCCCACGATACTTCGTGGAATGCAATAAAAACAAGAGCATAAAACAGACACATTTCATCAAGGCAATGACATATTCTCAGTCATCCTGCTGTTAAGTCATTCTAACTATAAGTAATCTACCAGCACAGACACAAATATTGGGATATTTTTTGCTACATTTTTCCTGGTACAGGAAAACCTCCAGGGATGGTGACTCCACCACCTCCCTGGGGAGCCCATTCCAATGGCAAATCACTCTCTCTGGACACAGTCCTCAAGGTGGGGTCTGACCAGTGTTGAGTACAGGGGAAGAATAACCTCCTTAGTCCTACAGGCTGCACTCTTCCTGATCCAGGCCACGATGCCATTGGCTCTCCTGGCCACCTGGGCACACTGCTGCCTCATCTTCAGCTACTATCTACTAGTACCCCCAGGTCCCTTTCTGCCTGGCTGCTCTCCAGCCACTCTGTCCCCAAGCTGTAGCAGTATTGGGGTTGTTATGGCCAAAGTGTAGAACCCTGCACTTGGCCTTGTTCAGTCTCATCACACTGACCTCTACCCACCCATCCAGCCTGTCTATGTCCCTCTTCAGGGCTCTCCTACTCTCAAACAGATCCATACCTGCTCTGAGCTTGGTGTCATCTGCAAACTTACTGATGCTGGACTCAATCCCCTGGTGCAGATCATTGATAAAGATATTGAACAGGACTGTGCCCAGCACTGATCCCTGGGGCACACCACTAGTGACAGCTGCCAACTGGATGTGGCTTCATTCACCCCCACTCTCTGGGCCTAGCCCTCCAGCCAGTTCTTGACCCATATCAGAGTGAATCTGTCCAAGCCACGAGCTGACAGCTTTGCCAGAAGCTTGTTGTATCAAAGGCTTTGCTGAAGTCCAGGTAGACTACATTCACAGCCTTACCCCATTCACCGGGCAAGTAACCTGATCATTCACAAACCAGGAAAATCTTTCCTGAACAAAATGTTCCAGAATCCTCCACCTCATCCAATCTCAGTGGGCCTGAGAACAGGCTAAAACTGCCCTCTAAACCTCACACCTATAAGGCAGCCATCATGACACATCTCAAAATTCCCTGCCAGCTAGAAGCTGTCTGCCACACGCACGACCATGAGATAAATACAGATACATGCTCTTCTCCAAGACAGGAACAGTGAAGGAAGGAGAATCACAGAATCACAGAGTGGTCTTGGCCAGAAGGGACCTCTAGAGGTCATCCAGTCCGGCTCCCCCTGCAGCCGTGACCTACTTAAAGTAAGTCACTAGATTTACAGACAGGTATGTCTCTTTACTCCTCCATTGTTGCATTCACTGTGCTCAGGATCACAGCATAGTCACCATTTACCCTCATTACTTTCTAACCTGGTTTGAGACATTTTCCAAAATCAGGATCGTGCTGCATAAAACTGTCTCCCTATTCCAAGGACAGCTAGCAATTTAAGTAACATAGCATGAGTGTTGTTCATTGAAAAGCAAGATAAATCAGTGGTAAGAAGGAAAATCCACCAGAGAGGATCATGTAGTCCTTCTCTAATTTCTTTGTGCCTTAGTGACTGACTACAAGGAGTTTGTATGCAGATCTGATGGCAAATTTTGTTGTGGTTTCAACAGCAAAAGACTTCAAAATATGTCCCTGCTGTTTAGTTTTGTACCATCTAGAGTTTTTTGAATTGTCAGAGCACAAAGGAGAACTACAGCTCCTCTTTCCAGTGAAAGCATCAGATTTTGCTCTGTTTTTCCACTCTACCATAGCGTGTCCCCAGTGTCCTTCATCTACCTTCACTTCTCAGTACCTAATATTCAGATATTCTGCACTGGAAATCTGTGTCCCTGGAGATATATCTTCAGGATCTCCATGAAGTATTAACTGATTTCAAGCTTACTTTGCTGGCTCCTTGTAAAATCTGTGAGGTAAAATGTAAAACTGAACCCAATTCTGTAATGTTCTTCATCCCCCTTTTACTCCCCACCATGTCTCTTTTGGACTTTTAAGAAGGAAAAGGAAGTGTATCAGATTCCTTCAGTTACACTTTAGATATTAGAGGAAAAAAAGGAGAGATGAAAGCATTGTAATAATGCCACCTATTGAATACTGTTCTGCAATGGAATCACAGAATCACAGAACTTTAGAGGTTGGAAGAGACCTCCAGAGATCATTGAGTCCAAATCCCCTGCCAAGGCAGAATTGCCTAGGGTAGTTTGCACAGGAACACATTCAGGAGGGTTTTGAAAGTCCCCAGAGAAGAAGACTCCACAACCTCTCTGGGCAGCCTGTTCAAGTGCTCTATCACCCTCACTGTAAAGAAGTTTCTCCTCATGTTAAGGCGGAACCTTCTATGTTCCAATTTGTAGCCATTGCTCCTTTTCTTATTGCTGCCGACCACTGAGAAGAGATTGGTCCCCTCAGATATTTGTAGACATTGATAAGATCTTCTCTCAGTCTTCTCTTCTCCAGACTAAACAGCCCCAGGTTTCTCAGTCTCTCTTTGTAGGGGAGGTACTCAAGTCCCCAAATCATCCTCATGGCTCTCCACTGGACTCTTTCCATCAGGTCCCTGCCTCTCTTGAACTGGGGAGCCCAAACCTGGACACAGTATTCCAGGTGTGGTCTCACCAAAGCAGAGTGAAATGGAATGAATCTTCCTCTTTATAAAAAAATAAATCAGGTACCTAGAAACTAAAAAACGATCCAGTATTTATAAAAATCCAATTTCCATGGAGGAAGAAATGATTAAAGATGGTCTAATGGGAGATGTCCCTGCCTGTGGCAAGGAGTTGGAAGTGGATGATCCTTGATGTCCCTTGCAGTCTAAACCATTCTATGATTCTATGTTGAAGTGAAACTGTACAGAATGAGATATGTGGAGAACATGCAACATGACCACAACTGTAATGGAGACAGAAAATCTATAGAGTAAAACAAAATACAACCAACCCAACAAACAGAGAAACAAAGAAACAAAAGCAACACAACAAAAAAAACCCCACCAAGAAGCAGAAAACACCAAATAAAAATCTGCAGTGTAGGAGATTTATTTTGTTTCCCTTTGCAGCAGAGGAGATTATGTGTGCTGGGGAGGGATGCAGTTTCAGCTTTGCTTCAGTAGCTGTATCCTCATCTTTGACAAATTCAAGAAACATAAACCAAGACTGGTGACATTGTAGAGGTGAAATTACAGAGCATAAACCAGAACAATGACAACGGAATGAATATTGTTCCTGACTTGCATTGGAGTAGTGAAGGTGTAAAAAAAAGGTTACAGCTTGTCTAGTGCCTGACGTTTTTCTCCCTTTGGGACACCCTCATCACCCATGACAGCAGAATGACCTTGTGTGAGAATTTTTAGCAGAATGGGAGAGTCAAAGGGTAGAGTGTTCAAATGCAATTATAAGGCAGTTACATATGCTTGCTTTCAGGTATCTTGCATCATCAATGTTCACATTAATCCTATTCACAACCTACTTTCTTCCTTTTTGTTTTTTTTTTCTTTCCTATTTGAAAAGAGCAGAACTCTTTCTGATATGAGTCATTACTATGTGCTGTCAGCTCTTAAAAGACAAGGAAATAAAAAAAAAATTAAAAAAAAAAAATTAATGAAATTTTGCCACTCCAGCTCTGGATTACTTCCAGACCTCCCAATTAACATCACTGCCATTTAAATAAATACCAACTTCCATGAAGAATTGTATTTATTAGCCTTTTGCTCATTTCAATATTCATTGTAATGTATAACTTGTATCAGGCACATAAGAGAGTATGTGGGAAAGCACAGCACCAATGCAAAATGTATTTCAAAACTTAAATGCCAGGGAATTGGACATAACCTCCTTTGCAAATACTGTGCATAATAACACACATTTCTCTAGCAACTTGTATCTGATTTAAGGAGCTCATCTTCAGCTGTACTTATACACGTGTGAAACATCCATTGGTGAAGCTGTTTTTGTCAAGTTTCTAGAAATAAGAAAGCCTCAGTATAGGGCTGGGTGACAGGTTGGACTGGATGATCTTGGAGGTCTTTTCCAACATGGTTGATTCTATTCTATTCCAGGGATGGTGACTCCACCATCTCCCTGGGGAGCCCATTCCCATGCCAATCACTCTCTCTGTGAAGAACTTCCTCCTAACATCCAGCCTATACCTCCCCTGGCACAACTTGAGACTGTCTCCTTGTTCTATTGCTGGTTGCCTGGGAGAAGAGACCAATCCTCACCTGGCTACAGCCTCCCTTTGACAGCATGTCACCTTCTATATTCTTCTATTTTGTTAATCTGTGCTGGTCATGACATAGAACTCTGTGCCTTTAATATGAAAATTCTTCTTCAGTCCTTTGTTATAACTTTGTGACTGTTACAGATGTGATTTTACAATTACAAACCCAGTTAAAAGTAAGAATAAATTAGGATCAACCCAGAAGGTCAGTCAGGAACTGTTTAAAGTTGGATTTGTTTTGTTGGTTTGTTGTTATGTTTTTTCACAGACTAATCTTTAATTCAGCATGGTACTCTTTTTTTAAACTTTTGTAATTGGTATTAAAAGTGTTTGACTGCATCAACATGAAGTGCACAAATTAACACTAATTAGTTTTCTTCTATTTACAACTAAGAAAACATTACAGGATCACAGGATGTTAAGGGTTAGAAGGGACCCAAGGAGATCATCGAATCCAACCCCCCCACAGAACCACATAATCTAGCACAGATCACAGAGGAACACATCCAGACAGGCCTTGAAAGTTTACAGAGAAGGAGACTCCACAACATCTCTGGGAAGCCTGTTCCAGTGCTCTGGGACCCTGACAGTAAAGGAGTTTCCCCTTGTGTTGAGGTGGAACCTCCTGTGCTGCAACTTACACCCATTGCTCCTTGTCCTATCCCGGGGAGCAAGTGAACAGACCCCCTCCCCCCCACTCCTGACCAGCCCTCAGATGTTTTTAAACATTTATTAAATGCCTTCTCAGTCTTCTCTTCTCCTGACTAAAAAGCTTCTGGTCCCTCAGCCTTTCCTTATAAAGTATGTCCTCCAGTCCCCAAATCATCCTTGTGGTCTTCTACTGGACCCTCTCCAACAGAGTCTAGTCTGGGTGATTTTCTTAAGTGTAGGGGGGCTGGTAACACCCAAACCATCACATATTGGTACCCCTCTTTTAACACACGTGGATCATAGAGATCATAGAATCACAGAATCAAGCAGGTTGGAAGAGACCTCCAAGATCATACAGTCCAACCTAGCACCCAGCCCTATCCAGTCATCTAGACCATGGCACTAAGTGCCTCAGCCAGGCTTTTCTTGAACACCTCCAGGGACGGTGACTCCACCACCTTCCTGGGCAGCCCATTCCAATGGCAAATCACTCTCTCTCTGTGAAGGGGTTTGTTTGTACTGCTCTGTTTAGAACAGAAATGTGATGTGACAAACAAAGAAGCAACTTATCTGTCATCATTTGATACATAATTCACTCCCAGCTGGAGTAACTTTATGTTTTCCTCAAGGCAGATTGCAAGGTACTGTCCTGCATCTCATTAGGATAAACATTTATTCTTCATTAACTTTTCTATAGTTAGAAATATGCTTTTTAAGTACAGATAAAATCTTTGAAGTACTAAAAGCAGAAGAGGTGGCTTCATTAGGACTGACTGGCTTCTCTGCCTGTCAAAATATCTAGTTGTATTAAAGAAGCTAATAGAATTTGTTCTTGCCTTGTCATTAGCAGAGATATGAGCTAATTTGAAGAATAAACATTTTCTTTGCATATTTTACTTGTAAATTTTTCACATTCATTTAAAGTAGTTATCCTGTTGCTCATTTTTCATATTCAGACTGGAATAGAGTCAAGTGGCTCAGTTTTGCCTCATTTTAGGAGTGTTTTTTTTTCTTTCCACAGAATCACAGAATTAACCAGGTTGAAAAAGACCTCTAGGATCATCGAGTCCAATCTATCACCTAACCCTTCTAATTAACTAAACCATGGCACTAAGTGGAGCAGATTATGGAGATTACTTTGTGACAGAATGTTGCTACTTATAAATGCACTATGTCATAAAATTTCTCATCAAGTTGTGCTGGGGGAGGTCTAGGCTTGATATTAGGAGGAAGTTCTTCCCAGAGAGAGTGATTTGGGGCTGCCCAGAGAGGTGGTGGAGTTGCCATCCCTGGAGGTGTTCAAGAAAAGCCTGGATGAGGCACTTAGTGCCATGATCTGGTTGACTGGCTAGGGGTGGGTGCTAGGTTCGACTGGATGATCTCAGAGGTCTCTTCCAACCTGGTTGATTCTATGATTCTATGATTATCTAGTCCAACCTCCCTGCTAAATCAAGTTCACCTAGGTCACGTTGCTGTCTTGGGTTTAGGGCATGAAGACAGATACTCTTTACAACTTCCAGAGGAGTAAAGGAAATGCTCCACCCAGGATTGGAAAGAATTAGGAGTTTCAATGGAAGTACTATTCGTAACTACATACAACAGCACAAAAGCATATAAAATATACAAAATCCATAGTCCGCCTTGGCCACAGTTCTCCAGAAAACCACCTTAGGGTAAAATTTCACACAGCCTCCCTCCAAACCAGGCCAAAAACCCAGGTCACAAATATCCCAACTCCAGCCTTCACCATGCCTCTCTGTCCCCCCAAATCCAAGCGACACAGCTACAGATTCTACTTGCCAGCTCCAGGGTAAGTCAGGCTGCTTCAGGCCCCAGCTGGCAGCAGCATTGCCGAGGCCCAACCAGGCCTCACTCCCACTCACCAAACCCGGGATAAGGCTCTGTGAGTCCTTCCAGCAGCAGAGAGGGAGGAAAAAGAAAGGGAAGAACAAACAGAAACGCCCATTTTATAGGGCTTATGGGAATGAAATGACAACAAATTACACCTTCCCATCCAGCTCCTGGGCCTATCTAGCCTCTGGAGGCCTGTCTTCTACGCTTTAAGGAATCCCAGTGCCTCAAACCTACAACAGTTTCACACAATCACATCCAGAAAGGTTTTGAACCTTTCTAGAGGAGACTCCACAATCTCTTTGGACAGCCTGTTCCAAGGTTCTTTCCTCAAAGTAAAGAAGCTACTTCTTATGTTCAGATATAAATTGCAGTTACATATTTTACCTTGTCTCAGGAGATGCTTTTCAGTGGGCTTGGTTTGTAAATAGAGCCTGTCTTCTCCCCGTGCTCACCTAACACTTCTGACAGGAGCTTTACAACTGGGGACAGAGTGGCTGGAGAGCAGCCAGGAAGAAAGGGACCTGGGGGTACTGGTAGATAGTAGCTGAACATGAGGCAGCAGTGTGCCCAGGTGGCCAAGAGAGCCAACGGCATCCTGGCCTGGATCAGGAAGAGTGTGGCCAGTAGGACGAGGGAGGTTATTCTTCCCCTGTACTCAACACTGCTCAGGCCACACCTTGAGTGCTGTGTCCAGTTCTGGGCTCCTCAACTCAAGAGAGATGTTGAGGTGCTGGAATGTGTCCAGAGAAGGGTGACAAAGCTGCTGAGGGGCCTGGAGCACAGCCCTGTGAGGAGAGGCTGAGGGAGCTGGGGGTGTGCAGCCTGCAGAAGAGGAGGCTCAGGGCAGAGCTCATTGCTGTCTACAACTACCTGAAGGGAGGCTGTAGCCAGGTGGGGGTTGGTCTCTTTTGCCAGGCAACCAGCAACAGAACAAGGGGACACAGTCTCAAGTTTTGCCAGGGGAAGTATAAGCTGGATGTTAGGGGGAAGTTCTTCACAGAGAGAGTGATTGGCATTGGAATGGGCTGCCCAGGGAGGTGGTGGAGTCACTGTCCCTGGGGGTGTTGAAGCAAAGCCTGGATGAGGCATGTAGTGCCATGGTCTGGTCGATTGGACAGGGCTGGATGCTAGGTTGGACTGCATGATCTTGGAGGTCTCTTCCAACCTGGTTGATTCTATGATTCTATGTCAATGAAGTTTTTCTGTTCCCTATCAATTCCTTTTGTGCAATGACCTAATTAGAAGTTATTAGTGACAGGTTGGACTCGATGAACTCAAAGGTCTTTTCCAACCTGTTTAAGTCTGTGATCCTGTGACCATAATTTTAAGATGACTTCACCTGTACTGCTTACTGAGTTGTGTTCCAAAGTTGTCAGATCCTATTTAGATCAGGCAAAAATTACTCCTTTTTCCTTGATTACATTGTCAAAACCATTAAAATCTCAGTGCAGTCAAATCATACAAAGTATTCCTTTTAACTTCTGATATAGTCTCTGTGAAGTGTCTTGAGATGCAGAATGAGATTACAGTATGTTATAGACTAAATCTATCCCTTTGGTTTTATCTGTATCTTACCTCCCACTCTCTCCAACCCCTCCAAAATTCGTTTAAGAAAAACCTATCTGCCTGCTCCAATTGCTTCAGCACTTAACTAGAGAATATAAAGGATATTTTTTTAGGAGGAATAGTGTAAAAGCTTATTAATGCCTTAGCTACATTTCAGAAGTAGAAACATAATACTTCAGAATTTCCTTTTTCATCCTAAATCTGTCACTCCCACTGTTGGTTTTAGAGAAAGAGAAGACCACTGCTGCCTCTCCAAAAATTCTGTGCAACACTAGAAGAGATTTCAGTACAGAATCCTTGAGAGAAGTGGAAGGAGACATGCTGCTATCCATTTCAGTAAGAAATATAAAACAGAGATCAACTCTTGAAATGCAGAATGAGATTACAGTATGTTATAGATTAAATGCATCCCTTTGGTTTTATCTGTATCTTCCCTCTTCCCAAAAATTCTTCTTCCCTTCCCCCAAAGTTCATTTAAGAAATATTTATCTGCCTGCTCCAGTTACTTCAGCACTGAAGTAGAGAATATAAATGATATTTTTTAGGAGGAATGGTGTAGAAGCTTATTAGTTCCTTAGCTACATTTCAGAAGTAGAAACATAATACTTCAGAGCTTCTTATTTGTACCTAAATTTGTCACTCCCACTGTTGGTTTTAGAGAAAGAGAAGACCATTGCTGCCTCTCCAAAAATTCTGTGCAACACTAGAAGAGATTTCAATATAGAATCCTTGAGAGAAGGGGAATGAGACATGCTGCTATCCATTTCAGTAAGAAATACAAACCAGAAATCAATTCAAAGTACATTAGCAATAACAACTCAATATTTTCTAAAAGTATGTGTTAAAAGTTACCAAAACATGTATTTTTTGCTTAAAGAGGACTTAAAATAAAGAAGATATTTTAAAAGCAAGTGAAGAAACCAACAAAATGTAAACTAAAACAAATGCATATCTCAAGGAACTTTGTATGCCATGTTTCAGAAGTTAGTATTGTTTTGTGGTCCCACAACAGGTACAGCTCTGCATCTCAGCAAGAAAGGTGTGAAAACAGCTTACCTATGTCACCAGTCTCCGTAACTGCATCAATCACATCTTCACTTTAAAGCCATCAATAGATTAATGTTGTCTGGAGGATGATAGTGTCCTGTAATGACAAGTTATAAATCATGTGAAAAAGGAATCTATCATGTTCAGACAATAACAGCATAGAATAGCCCAAACTAGGATGCAGAACATTGTGTGACGAGGCTGGGGAGATGTCTGGCAAACATGACCTATGAGGAGTGGCTGAGGGAACTGGAGTTATTTAGTCTGGAGAAGAGGAGGCTGAAAGGGGACCTTATTGCCCTCTACAACTACCTAAAAAGAGGCTGTAGTGAGGCTGGAGCTGGTCTCTCGAACTACTAATGACAGGACAAGAGGAAATGGCCTCAAGTTGCATCAGGAGAGGTTTAGGTTGGCTGTTGGGAGGAAGTTCTTTCCTGAGTGGGTGGTCAGGCACTGGAACAGGCTGCCCAGGGAGGTGGTGGAGTCACCATCCCTGGAGGTGTTTAAAAGGAGAGTGGATGTGGTGCTTGAGGCTATGGTCTGGTGATGAAGGCTGCTGGGATGAAGGTTGGAGTGGATGATGCCGGTGGTCCTTTCCAACCATAGCGATTCCTAGTGATGAGATGTTGTGGTGAGGGATTTGGTTTGGTTTTGGATTTGACTTGTCAGTGTGAAACTAATGATTGGACTGGAGGATCTTGAAGGTCTTTTCCAATATAAGAAATTCTGTGATTCTGTGATTCTTTGTTCATTGACAATTTCTACACACATACCTACAAGACATATATCAATTTTGTATGTTGTATGTATATGAATAAGAACTGGAAAGAAAATTTGTATTGTAATATGGGTAAAATAGATTCAAAAGTTATACTTTATCCTTGACATTACACTACTGAAGGTCTGGGGAATTTCTGGGGTTTTTTTTGATTGTTTGTTTGGGTTTGATTTGTTTTGGTTTTGGTTTTGTGTGTTTTGGTTTGGTTTGGTTTTTTAAGGAGCTAAAGGAAGAGGAATAAACCAATTACTACATGACAATATCCCTAATGATCTAAAAATATAATTTTACATATAATTTCATAACATTGAGGTAAAATATTTTGAAGTCATATTGTCATTTTGATAGATAACCAAACCACCTCTCTTGCCATGATACTATATAAAGAAAATTCCTTCTTTCTAATATCAAAGATGCCAAACATAGGAAGAAGACTGGATTAAAAATATTATAATAATCCACTTTTACTATGGGAACAAAATAATAGCATGAGCCTTGAGAGAACAAAAGAAAAGGAATAGATCTTTACAGTGGTTAAGGTGATACAGAGAACTCAAGTTCTCTTCTTTTTTATTTGCAACTAAGATGTCAATATTGGACTTTGACATTTATGTCAAGTGCTCCAACAGCTTGTTGATTCACACTTCCAGGTTAAAATTAAACAGTTGATTAATCTGTGTCTTATACAGATATATGGAAATTCAATTCCGGACTGAAAAAGCCCTTATAGGATAAAGAAGGTTTTTTTCTAAAACTGGCATCATTCAATGGAGGATATATTTCCACTCTGGTGAGACCTCACCTGGAGTACTGCATCCAGTTATGGAGCCCCTATTACAAGAGGGATGTGGACATGCTGAAGCATGTCCAGAGAAGGGCCATGAGGATGATCAGAGGGCTGGAGAACCTCTGCTATGAGGACAGACTGAAAGAGTTGGGGCTGTTCAGTCTGGAGAAGAGGAGGCTCCCAGGTGACCTTCTTGTGGCCTTCTAGTATCTGAAGGGGGCCTACAAAAAAGCTGGGGAGGGACTTTTTAGGCTATGAGGTAGTGACAGGACTAGGGGGAATGGAGCAAAGCTGGAGGTAGGTAGGTTGAGACTGGCTGTGAGGAGGAAGTTGTTCATCATGAGAGTGGTGAGAGGCTGGAATGGGTTGCCCAGGGAGGTGGTTGAGGCCCCATGGCTGGAGGTGTTTAAGGCCAGGCTGGATGAGGCTGTGTGCAGCCTGATCTAGGGTAGGATGTTCCTGTCCATGGCAAGGGGGTTGGAACTAGATGATCTTTGTGGTCCCTTCCAACCTCGACTGATTCTATGATTCTGTGATTATATTCTATAAGTCTATATTTCACATAAGCTTTTTTTTTCTCCTCTTCTTCTTTTTCTTCTGACTACTTGCACCACTGTACAGTTCTGGATTACTTTCAGCTGTGCAGATTAATGCTAGCAAGTGCAATCTACACTTTGCATTGTTTTCCACTGAGTGAAGAAGACATGCACAAAACTGAGAACAAAATGTTAAAGAGTTTTGTATGATTCTAGAATTTACATGACTGGTGTTCCTTCTCCAATATCCTGACACTTTGGGAAGAAGTTTATTTTTTTCTTCTTTCCATAATCAGTGAAATAGCTCTAAGCAAACTGCTGTGCACCGTATCACTCACTTTAGTAATTTGCAGGCATTTACAACTACTAAAAACAGTGCCACCCACGGAGAAGACTGCTGTTGAATTATGCAAGAGGAAGCCACGTATTTCAGCCTGAATGAGGAAAGTAGGAGCCATGTTGGATATTAAGAAAACATATCAGGTTCAGAGGTCTATAATTAATCTTGTCAATGCATGTAGCAGGCTAGCCTGTGCGGAGGAACACAACATCTTGCCTCATTTCTCTTCTACCAATGCAGAACTAACAATAGACATCTGGGATTTGAATTCATCAGATCGGTCAGAGTTTTGGTCAAGTTGAATATTACACTGCATTCTTAGAAGTATTAAATATTTACATTATCTGTTCATAAATGTTGCAGAAAAAAAAACAGGCAAATGGATTGAATTTTTATTAGCCAGCCTACAGTACAGATATTTCTAGAATAGAGTTCCATCCTGCTATTAGTGGAAGCTGAGAGATGTGTTCTGTGATCATAGAATCAGAGAATCATCCAGGTTGGAAGAGACCTCTGAGATCATCCAGTCCAACCTATCACCCAGCCCTCTGCAATCAACTAGACCATGGCACTAAGTGCCTCATACAGGCTTTTCTTCAACACCTCCAGGGACAGCCTCCCTGGGCAGCCCATTCCAATGGCAAATCACTCTCTCTGGGAAGAACTTCCTCCTAATATCCAGCCTAGACGTCCCCCTGCACAACTTGAGACTGTGTCCCCTTCTTCTGTTGCTGGTGGCCTGGCAGAAGAGACCAACCCCCCACTTGGCTACAGCCTCCCTTCAGGTAGTTGTAGACAGCAATGAGGTCACCCCTGAGCCTCCTCCAGGCTAAACGTCCCCAGCTCCCTCAGCCCCTCTTTATACGGTTTGTGTTCCAGATCTCTCACCAGCTTTGATGCTCTAGGAAACAAAAAGAAAGGAAAAGGAAAAGACAAAAACAGCCAACCAATCAAAACCAAAACCATCTTGCTTCTCATATTCATCAAACAATGCACATTCCACTATAAAACCATCACAAAAATATGTGTCTATTTTTTTCTTTCCAGAACACAGTGTTTTGAATGAGTCTTTTCACTTTGTGAAAGGAGGATCAAATCCTTGACCTCATGAAGGGTAAAGCTCCGACCTAAAGAGTGATAAATGAGCTGATGATTGGAAAGGTCTGTGAAGGTTGTGTGTCTGCCCCTTTGAGTACCTCTAAGATAGCTTCACCGTTCCAGTTTTGATGAGAAGCTTGCATGCTTGCAGATTCAGCAGCATACCTGTGCTCGCAAGTTCACATCCCTCCTTTCCCAAACCATCCCAAGCCCTCTGCTGTGTTAGTTGGGGGAACAGGCCTTCTGTACCATGGCCTGCAATATAGTCAGCATTTTCCATAGCATGATCAAAACAGAACTCTTACTCTTTTTGAATCAGGCACTTTCAGGTGCCATAAAGTGAGTTCAGTGCATTTGTGATTGGAAAACAAGCAAGGGAAGAGGGAAATGCGGTAGTTGAGGAACAACTCAGATCCTGCACTGAAAGATGTGCAGAGTATGTAGCAAAGCTTTTGTTCAGCAAACCCATCAATTTGCCAGTCACTCCTGTGCATAGTTAGTAGCACTCCTGAGTTCAAAAAGGATATTTTGCATATAGAAACTTATCCAAGTATTAATGTGATGTCAGAGACCCACATTTCTGCGAGCTCTAAGCTGCCCAAAATGTCCTATCAAAAGCTCTCCAAGCCTTGAAACCGCTTTTTTAAGAGAAAGCAAAGATTTTAATGGCCCAATTTCTTGCTTCCACAAACATATTTAATAGCCTCTGAGTTTCTGATCACAGAAAAATATACTTAATGACCTAAGACAGCAATTTAAATAACAATTTTAAACTTTAGCCTGCTCTGTAAAGTTTCTTAGTAATTTAATTGAAGCCTTTTTACCTCATTAATTATTAAATGAATGTATTTCCCTTACGACTTAGAATGTTACTGACCCAGGCTACACAGAATCCAAAAGTTGCAGCTACCTTGCACTTTAGCAATAAAAAGAAGTCATGAAGTGCAGAGCTGAGTAGTTGTTTTAAACTACAAGCACTTCCAAATGAAATTGCTTGGTCACTCCTAGTGATCAAGGAGCTGGGGTACCATGGGTGAGCTGAGTCTTGATATAAAAAAAACCTGCAGTTCTTTAATCAGCACATGAAGCAGACCCTTAGCACAAGCAAGAGGGAAAGCTAAATACATATTCAGCATAATAACACAAAGCTAAATATATGAAACATCCACATTTCTGAAGCTGGCAATGGATTTTTGCAAAGCTTTGATTACAGTGCAGAGGTATTGCATAGATGGAGCTAAAAGTCACCATACAAACAGCTAATTCCAAACAGACTATTTGTAAGATTGATATAGGCACAGTTTGGTAGAGCTGTGCTAACATTTTACAGAGCGAATTTTTCCTCTGCTCAATGCTATAGTTTTGATCATTTTCACTGAAGCTGAGTTAAGAATAGCCGAGGGGGAATGAAGGATGTTGCAGGGATGCGGTGCTGCAGGTGGGAGCATCACTTGGTGTGCTCCACTTGCAGGATCCTGATGTCAGTGCCATTGTCCACTTGCTCTTCAGGGTGCTTTGACTATGATTCTAAGTTGTTGATACAAAATTGTGCAACTTGCTCTTTAGATCCCAATTCTTCAATTTATATCATATGTTTGTTTTTATTTTTTACAAAGAAGTAACTGAGGAAACAAATAAATCTCTACAGATAAAATTTTTCATAGTCCTGCAGTTACTGATCCTGGGATTTCAGCACCTTTAAGACAGATATAGAAACAGATACATTAAAGAGCTACCTGTTCCTCAAAGACAGGTACATGGTACCTTAAAGATAGGTATATAGTACCTTAAAGACAGGTACAGAGGAACAGGACTCTAGATGCTGGGAAGATTTTTCCTTTCCTTCAAGTGTCTTAATTCCTCATCTCTATGTTTTGCAAATCTTCTCATTATTACTTGATGTGATAATGTAATCAAAGATGCTGGATCAGGTCCAGAGGAGGGCAACAAAGCTAATGAAGGGCCTAGAGAATAAATGTTATGAGGAGTGACTGAGGGAGCTGGGGCTGTTTAGTTTGAGTAAGAGGAGGCAGAGGGGAGACCTCGTTGCTGTCTACAACTATCTGATGGTACATTGTGGAGAGGCTGGTGCTAGTATCTTCTCACAGGTAATTTGAGACAGAGCAAGGGGGAATGGTCTGAAGTTGAGACTGGACGGGTTTAAACTGGACATTAGGAAAAAGTTTTTCATGAAGAGAGTGGTCAGGCACTGGAATGAGCTACCCAGGCAGGTGGTGGAGTCACCCACCCTGGATGTGTTTAAGGGTTGTGACAGTTTCGGTGTTATCCCACACACACACTCTAATGAAATCACCCAGACTATACTCAGCCATCTGGAAATTAAGGAATGAAGCTTTATATTTACAGCTTAGCACAGTGTACAAGCAGGTATTTACAATATATACAGCTATAGACAGAAATATACAACTTAAAAATTATACAGACACACAATACCCCTCCCAGAAACCAGAGTCCCCAGGAGAGGCTCCCAACCATCCTTCCACCTCCTTTCCACCCCTCTACCTTATTCCAGACTTTGCCTTAAGTGCAAGGTGAGTTTGGAGGATCAGACAGAGGGGTTAGAAAGCAGCAGGATTAGTTACACAGAAAGCAGGTTAGGGAGAAAAGTACAGGCACCAGCTGCAATAGAAAGCCACTCCATTATCTATGTTTGTGTTCTTGTTTTCATACATTTCAGCAAGCCTATGAGTGAAGCCGACATCACCACTGTTTCTTTTTTCACAGCCTATAATCTAATTCTTCTCACCAAAATATTCCAGCTAGCCTCAAACTAGCACAGGGTCATTTGGATATGGTGCTTAGGGATATGTTTTGAGGTGAATCCTGTTCAGTAGGGTTATAGATTGGGCTCGGTGATCCTGAGGGTCTTTTCCAACATGGATGTTTCTATGATTGTGTGATCACACTTTTACTGCAGCTGGTGTTGAACTTTTTGATATTTAAAGACTATCTGGACTGTTTTCCAGTCTGTACATCATAGAATCATAGAATCATAGAACCGACCAGGTTGGAAGAGACCTCCAAGATCATCCAGTCCAACCTAGCACCCAGCCCTATCCAGTCAACTAGACCATGGCACTAAGTGCCTCATCCAGGCTTTTCTTGAACACCTCCAGGGATGGTGATTCCACCACCTCCCTGGGCAGCCCTTTCCAATGCCAATCACTCTCTCTGTGAAGAACTTCCTCCTAACATCCAGCCTATACTTCCCCCAGCACAACTTGAGACTGTGTCCCCCTTGTTCTATTGCTAGTTGCCTGGGAGAAGAGACCAACCCCCACCTGGCTACAGCCTCCCTTTAGGTAGTTATAGACAGCAATGAGGTCACCCCTGAGCCTCCTCTTCTCCAGGCTGCACACCCCCAGCTCCCTCAGCCTCTCCTCATAAGGTTTGTGTTCCAGGCCTTTCACCAGCTTCCTCACATGCTCAGCTACCCTTACACACATCTTCCCACCTAGTTTAGATTTTGTTGAGTAAGCTTTCACTATCATGCTACAAGGATGATTAAGAACCTTTGTACCAGTATCACATTGCTTTGACTCTTTGAGAAACCACCATGGGTTGTATCTTAAAGAAAATCAGGCAGATGGCTGCATGGTCAACAAATATGCAACAAAACACTTCATCTATATATCTGCAGTTTAAAATGTGCTAGTGTTTATCCATCTGTAGAAGAAGCCACCTGCCAGTTGTTTGAGTTATGTGACTGGCTAAGCATTGCTAAGCACTCTGTAATAACAGCAATAACAATGCTGGGAAAACAACCCCCAAAATAAAGCACCAAAACCAAATAAAACTCTGGATACAAGGTATGCATGTTGATGGCTTTTGCAGGCAAAAGGCTCAAAAATAAGACTCAGAAGAAAGCAATCTTCTATTAGCCAAATATGTATTCATGGCATGCATTATCTGCACAATTCAGGAACATGTACACTACTACTATATCACAGAATTCGCTGACAAGCTGCAGAAGAGGCTGTAACACTACAACATCTCTGCACTTTCTTGGTTACTATGCTGAGGTAGAAGTACATGAATACATTTTCTAAACTCGTTACATAGCTGATTGTCAGCATTTCATTCTCTAGCATTTCTGCTGCATATCCCTCATTCAATTAACCCCAAAAGCCATCAACATTTGGAGGCAAATAAAATCTTTGCAGCAGGCAATGGAAGCAGGCATCATTTAGGAATACATGTGTCTATGGCAGTAATGATCCATCACTAGGAAGATCAACTGGCTTCAAATCATAAATGGACTTGTGACATCAGGCAATTCTCCCTCTATTGTAGATTAGGTGTCTGTATTAGGCTTTAAAAATTGTCTCAGGTCCTCTTTTGAAGATAATGCAGCACATTCACTCTGTGTCTGTTTGAATGCACTTTGAAGCTTTAAACACATGGAACTAATTCTATTTGTATTAATAAAAATTGATATCTGAATTAACAAAAGCAAAAGAACTTTAATTTTCAGTAATTGTTCCTCAACCTTTCAGCAACAGTAGTGATATTACTGTTAGTATGCAGTGAAGTGATGAGCAGTTGAGGAATTCTTTGGACCAGGTGGTTTACAATGGCATGTAGAGCTTCCTTTCAAGGTAAGCAAGGTATATTACCAGTCTGAGTAGGCAAAGCACAGATGTCACTTTTTGATGCCACAGTGATTTTCAATGTCCATCCTGGGATGCTATGTGTATAACATTCCTTGTGCTGGACTACACTAAAATTAAGTATTCTTTTGTACAGACGTTTTTAGCACTGGCAACACATCCAGGTAGTAATTGGCTGATGCTCAGTGACAAACTTGGGACATTTTTCCATCTTTCTTTTTAAATTATATTGAAGAAAAAAAGAATGAACACCACCTCTCTCTTTCTCTTTTGTTTAGAATAAGGAAGATTACAGACAGAAAAATGCCCAACAGACGTGCATTGATAAAAGCTGAATGCCTCCACATCAGTCTGCAAAACAGATGTTGAGGTTTCTCCAGCGCCATCAAATCAGACGCAATGCATACAGGTTCATTTAAATCTGTGTTCTTTGTTTGGTACAGATGCTCTGTGCCAAGAATATAGATTGTTCAGCACCAAAAGCAGGCACACACAAAGTGTTCAAAGGAAATCTTGAAAGCATAAGGAAAATAAAAATAAGTTATGTCCAGGCATATAGAAGCCTCACTACTGCTATAAGCTCTGCCCACTGTTGTAGGAGCCTTTTTAGCTGCAAATCTTTACCAACAGTTTCTTTTCTAAACCTTGTTATATACAATTCATTACTAGACTCCAAGTACCCTGTCAGGATGTTATTATGTTTCAGAACTATGCTGATAATTTTCCTCAGATTTCTTAATTCAGAGGTACAGGAGGAAAGACTTGATCACACTGCCAAGTTTATTGCAGTGTAGAGGGTTGTGAGGCATGGAAATGATACGACTGCTTTTGTTCCTTTCCTTTCGGTTTTGGACCTTTCCTGACATAATAACAGTGGGATTATGCAGCTGCTCGAGCTCTCCAGTCAGAGAAAAGGCTCTCTGTATTTTCATTCTGTACACTTCTGTTAGCAGATGCTTGGCTTGGTTCATTTTATGCTGTGGAGATCAAACTACAACAAAGAGGTCTTGAACAGAATCACCAGTTCTGTGACTGCACTGGAGAGGTCTTTAGTTACTAGTAATTTCCATATTTTTTAGCTGTACACAGTCAAAACAGACTTCTCCAAATAAAAAGAGGGTTGTGCAATATTGATCTGTTGCCTGTCGAACTCTAGCTCAGGTCAGAGTGAAATAGCAGAGATGTAACTCTCTGGAAAGAAGGTCATAACATGAAATTGCAATAATGCTGGTTTGCAAAGTATCATTATACTTGCATTAGAAAGAGAGCAACACTTTGAAAAACTAGTGTAAAGAACTAGAGTCTGCCACAGCAATGGAGGACAGGGGTCAAGGGCTCAAAATATCCTCACTTGTGGGATAAATCTTCCATTTTTGTAAGGTCTTGCTCAGCTCAAATTAATTAATGGAGTACTGCATAGAGTACTGCATACAGTTCTGGAGCCCCTATTACAAGAGGGATGTAAAGATGATGGAGTGTGTCCAGAAAAGGGCCACGAGGATGCTCAGAGGGCTGCAGCAGCTCTGCTATGAGGACAGATTGAAAGAGTTAGGGCTGTTCTGCCTGCAGAAGAGTAGGCTCCCAGGTGACCTTCTTGTGGCCTTCCAGTATCTGAAGGGGGCCTACAAAAAAGCTGGGGAGGGACTTTTAGGCTATCAAGGAGTGACAGGACTAGGGGGAAAGGAGCAAAGCTGGAGGTGGGGAGATTCAGCCTGAACATGAGGAGGAAGTTCCTCAGCATGAGAGTGGTGAGAGGCTGGAATGGGTTGCCCAGGGAGGTGGTTGAAGCCCTGTCCCTGGAAGTGTTTAAGGCCAGGCTGGATGAGGCTGTGGCCAGCCTGATCTAGGGTAGGGTATCCCTGGGCATGGCAGGAAAGTTGGAACTAGATGATCCTTGTGGTCCCTTCCAACCCTGTCTGATTCTCTGATTCTATGATACACTCCATCCAACATCTGCTTCTGGGTCCTCACTCTTCCCAGGACCTTCACTCCTGGAGACACCTATATAGACGCACACACTCACAAATGCAATCAGCACACAAAAGTGCAACAGCTGGGTGTGACACTCAGAGCTCATCATCTTGTTAACAGTAAAGTGCAATTTGTTAAGTAAATTTGCAAAATAGATGTTTAGCTCAAACACCAACAAATACACTTAAAGTTATAAATATCTGCTATGGGGTAAAAAAAACCAAAACCCTCAGATAATATGACTATGAGTTTCTGAATCTGTTTCACACACAGAGAACTGCCATTAAGGTTCCTCAGGAAGGTGAAGTATTTAATATAATGGAAAACATACTGCAAATGTTCCTAGTTTCATTTGTTTACTGCTTTCACAAACTCCAAAGAACTCATTAATGGAAACTAATTGGAACAGGTTCTATTTCTGTGTCCAGTTCCTTTTATAATTGCCAAAGCCACTGATTTGGCATGAAACAGCTCCTATTTAATCTGTCTGATTAAAAAGGGCACTTTCTCTTGTTGCACTCACTGGAGTGGAAATTAATTGTTTGCTGTCATGCACCAGGCTGTTCCCTTCAGTTGATAAATCAAAGGATTAAGTGAATTTAGTCAAAGAGTCTTGAGGACTGTTCCCTCTCTTTATTCCCTTCATACCATGAGGTGAGACACAGTACTGATTATGAGACCTTTTTTTTCATTTTTTTGATTACATGAGTTAATTGGACTGTCAGACTGGACTAAACTTATCCCAGTCAATTCTTCAAGAAATTGTTTTCACCTAACTGTGTTTCTTATCTTAAAGGATACAAATTCCTTTGTCTAACAAGAAAGCTCAATGCGGAATGCAAGAAAGTGTTCAGTTAATAGATATATTTTCTTCTTTCATGAGGAAAATAAAAAGTTTGGGTCTGAAGAATCTTGCTCTGCTCCTATCTGACCAATGATTTCAATATTTAGAGCTACCTGAAGTGAGGCAAAAGTACTGCGCTTATTCAGCAACACACTGCTTAAATAGCATTGGATGCAAACTGGGAGGAAGTAGAAAGGTCAGGCCTGAAAAAGTTGTAAGCTTATCATCAGGGCTATTTTAAATATCTATTAACAAAATGAACAAGCAAATTTAAGATCCAGGTGTGCTACCTGTGTTACAAAGGACCTTAGGGAAGGAAAAAACTTTCACACAATTCTACAGCAGGATGCATCAGCAATGCTGTAATAACTCTGCTTTTAGTATTTGTGCACTTTTCAGGTACAGAGGCTAAGGGAATGAGATTTTAACAAGGCCAAGTGCAGGGTTCTGCACTTTGGCCACAACAAACCCCAAGCAGCGCTACAGGATGGGGACAGAGTGGCTGAGAGCAGCCAGGAAGAAAGGGACCTGGGAGTGCTGGTAGAGAGTAGCTGAAGATGAGGCAGCAGTGTGCCCAGGTGGCCAAAAGAGCCAATGGCATCCTGGCCTGGATCAGGAACAGTGTGGCCAGTAGGACAAAGGAGGTTGTTCTTTCCCTGTACTCAGCACTGGTCAGGCCACACCTTGAGTGCTGTATTCAGTTCTGGGCTCCTCAATTCAACATAGATGTTGAGATGCTGGAACATGACCAGAGGATGGTGATGAAGCTGGTGAGAGGCCTGGAACACAGACCCTATGAGGAGAGGTTGAGTGAGCTGGGGTTGTTTAGCCTGGAGAAAAGGAGGCTCAGGGCAGACCTCATTGCTGTCTACAACTACCTGAAGGGAGGCTGTAGCCAGGTGGGGGTTGGTCTCTTCTTCCAGCCAACCAGCAATAGGACAAGGGGGAAACAGTCTCAAGTTGTGCTGGGGGAAGTATAGGTTGGATGTTAGGAGGAAGTTCTTCACAGAGAGAGTGATTGACATTGGAATGGGCTGCCCAGGGAGGTGGTGGAGTTGCCATCCCTGGAGGTACTCAAGAGAAGCCTGGATGAGGCACTTAGTCCCATGGTCTAGTCGATTGGCCAGGGCTGGGTGCTAGGTTGTACTGGATGATCTTGGAGATCTATTCCAACCTGGTTGATTCTATGATTCTATGATTCTATTAATATGAGTGGATAAATGCATGGCAATGTATCACAACAATCAGTGCTTGTGAACCTCTGAAATATGGCAATAGGGAATTAGGCAGCGCTGAGAATGAAAACAAGAAAGAAAAAAACTCAAAAATTCCTTTGAAAACCAAAGGAAAAAAGAGCTGATGAAATAGCAAAACTGTAACAGTTACATCCAAATTTAGACATCAAAAAAAAGAAATGACCTTTAATGTTGTGCTTTTGGTTTTTTGGTTGGGTTTTGTTTGTTTTGTTTTAATTTCCTAGTTTGTTTGCTAAAGATGGAGAAAAGATCTCCTTGTTGATATATTAACAGATTGTTTTTTTTCCTAGAAAATAGATAAAAATAACATTTTCTGGAATGGAACATTTTCCCCTTGTTTTTACCACTTCCTAATGAAGAATTCATTGAATGCTTGCTAGTTTGAAGCTAGCTTGGAATATTTAGGTGAGAAGAATTAGATTATAGGCTATGAAAAGGAAAGACTAGATGATAGACTGTGAAAAGGAAACAATGGTGGTGTCTACTAAACTCATAGGCTTGCTGAGATGGATAAAAACAAGAACACATAGATAACGCAGTTGCTCTCCAGCTCTGGCTGCCCTCATTTTTCTCCCTAACCTGTTGTCTGTGTAATTAACCCTGCTTTCTAATCCCCCCTGGCTGATTCTCCAAAGTCACCTTGCACATAAGGCAAAGTCTGGGATAAGGTAGGGGGGTGGAAAGGAGGTGGAAGGATGGTTGGGAGCCTCTCCTGGGGACTCAGGTTTCTAGGAGGGCTGTTGTGTTTCTGTATTACCTTTAACTTGTGTATTTCTGTCTATAGCTGTAGATACTGTAAATACCTGCTTGTATATTGTGCTGAGCTGTAAATATAAAGCTTCATTCCTTAATTTCCAGCTCATCTGAGTGAGTAACATCCAAACCATCACAAATGCTTAAGAAACATGGATACTAGCAGAAATAGCAAGCATAATGTAATTTCCAGAGGAGAGTTGCCTGTTGTTGAGATGTAGGACCTATTGCTTAACATGCCAAGTATGAATTGGAAAGGAGGTAATGTTATTTTTGGCAGAATGCCTTAACTTCAGCATGATTTGATAAATCACTTTGCTCTCCTTAAAATAAAAGTCCTAACTTTAAAGACTCAATTTACTCTAATGTGTCAAATGCACTTAGAATATCACCTCTCTTCTGTCAGGCAGCTTATCAGCATCCCAGACACTGACTTCTGGAGACAAGAAGTCTGCAATATTCAAGTTGACTCATTTCTGAACAGGAATAAAATGCAGAGTTTCTAGGAACCACAGGTACTTTTGTTTGCCTGGAGAAAGAGTGACCACTAGACCATTGAGCTAAGCTCCTGAGACCCCAATTTAAATAGCTGTAACATTTTCCAGCAAAAAGAGACTTGAATAAGAGACAGAGGTAGTAAAGCAACCCCATTCTCTTCCAAACACTTGATATTTTTCATCCTTTTGCAGGAAATTTGGTTAAATAAAGGTATGATACTTAGTGCTTACTTCTGCATTATTTATAGAATTACTTGATTGCACACTTAAATCTGATAATCAGGGGCTGTTTTATCCCTGTTTTCCAGACATCATTTCATTGGGAAGCCAGCTCAAGTGTGTTCATGATCCTCTTTGCAAAAGTTTTCTTCTGGATTTAACTTCCAACACTTTAGAGAGTCACTGTTTATTTATAGGGTTAGATTAGTAAGAGAAGACTCTACCTGTCTTACATTCTTCCCTAAGATAACTTTTCCCCTTGTCCTAAAAAATACAAACAGAAGCTAGACCATGGAGAGGTTCCAGTTCAATATTTGAAGGTACCAATTCTATAATGTATCATTTCCCAGAGAGATTCTTTCTGGAAGCATAATTAGCAGTTTTGTCTCTGCCCTTGTTTCTTCCCATCCCACTAAATTCTGTCATGAGCAATTCTTCTATTTTTGCTCTATGGATCTCCAGGAAAATAGGGAGTAGAAAACCATCATCATGTTGAATCATGCATGAAAGTCCAGCTGAGTGATTGTAGATACCATTGGGTACAGCTTTTCATCACATGAGATGGAATAGCTACAACTTTTAGATGGTTTTGATGTTTTTATTCCAAATCAGGCAGAAGGAGGAAATGGTCACAACCCTGAAAACTCCCCAAAGAAATCATGCCTTGATGCAATCACAAGCCAAACTTTGCAACATTAGCAACAAGCTGTGATATTGCATAGCTTGAGGTGCACTTGTTCTATCTTATTCCTTAGTTGCAGGAGGAACTTTTCCTAATAGAACTCTCCCTGCATACCCTTGAGGCCAATAAAGCTGAGTGAGTTTTCAGTCATAAGTCAGTGGGCTATGGTTTGTATTGAATGGAATCTCTCTTACACTTTTTTATTTAATCTGTTCTGAGGGCAAATTTGACTTTTAGACCTTCTGTAATTCCACCAAAATCAGTTGGACTGCCTGGTGAGCAATTCAGTGCTGAATTTAAACCTCTGAGATACAAGTGATCCCTAACTAATTAACCTACAAACATTATTGTGCATTGACAATTTGCTAAGGTATTGAAGATTCAAATCCACTAAGATTTATGAAGTTTGCTTTGTCTTGGTTAAAATTTCAGGTACAAGCCTCCTGAAATCATTGCTGAAGTAAACCAGCATGTAGCACTGAAAAATAAATGTGAAACATCCAATGGCAAAAAGGCAATTGCCAAAGCAATGAATAAACAGAACCACTGTGGCTTCAGTTTCCTTTAGACAATTGATAATATTCCATATTGGTAAATGTGAGAGAGTTACTGTTCTGACCACTTAGCAGGAGAGGTTCTGTGCTCACGGCACTGCAATGTTTTACAATTTGAACAGCTTTCATGGAATCATAGAATTAACCAAGTTGGAAGAGACCTCCAAGATTATCCAGTCCAACCTAGCACCCAGCCCTAGCCAATCAACAAGACCACGGCACTAAGTGCCTCATCCAGTCTTGTCTTGAACACCTCCAGGGATGGCAACTTCACCACCTCCCTGGGCAGCCCATGCCAGTGCCAATCACTCTCTCTGGCAAGAACTTCCTCCTAATACCCAACCTATACCTCCCCCAGCACAACTTGAGACTGCCTCCCCTTGTTCTGTTGCTGGTTGCCTGGCAGAAGAGACCCTCCTATCACTACTAATATCTGTTATAAACTTTGACAGCAGACCTGTCTTTTCACATGAACAATATCCAGAAATAAGGCAGTCAGGAGTAACATACATTCACAGACTTTGCTATTTAGCATTGGCCACCTCGTCAGCAAGACCATGAAGCCTCATGAAAAACCTCAAGGATTCAAGGAAGAATCTCTGAGATGATCAAAGGCAATATTGCTTCAGGAAGCATTTTCAGAGGCAGAACCCGTTTCTGAAAAAGGATCTCCCTGTCACCCTTATGAACTTGAATAAATTTTTGTAGATGTTTAGAAGGTAGAGGATTGGGAGAGGGAAACAGCACTTCCAAAATGATAATCTTAGGCATTTAGTATAGCACTAGTATGAGACAACAGGTGTATAGTAAGAGCATTTTCAGCGACTACTCTTTTGAAGTGGTATGAATATCTGCAAAACAATAGGGTCTCAATAGTAATTGATAATTCTTCTTTACATTAAGACCTCACTGCTTTTAAATTGCTGTATGCTTGTTCTTCCATAGAAAGAAATAATTCTGAGTACTACTCACTTCAACCCTTTGAGCAATGCCCATAAACATGAGCCCATTTCCAGTTTCTGGCATTCACATTCAGATCCACCACTCACTTTTTCTTTCAGTTTTGACTCTGCTGTTCAAAATAGAATTATTGTATTTCAATCGACAGAGAGGAGGATACCATTTGCAGCTGTTAAATATTCTGTAAGTGCTCAGTATGTATATTGAACACCAGTAACCTATGTTGTTGCTATATTTAATTTCTCAAGTTGTCTTTGGGTATGAACAATGCAAAACGATTTCACTCTTCCCATTCAGCAACTTTGAACAAATTTCAATCATCTGGAAATTTAAAGCTCTTAATCAGTTGAGAAATCTAATAAAATTATATCCATTTTCTCTCCTTTTTCTCTTTGTTCTTTCTTCTTTCTCATAGTTTTATTTTCCTCATAAATAACAATTTACTGAGAGTTCTCCCAGTTCTCAGGTGTGACTTTTTTTTATTTATCCAGTTGGCAAGAGAACAAAAAAGGATATTCTGATTTAAATTCTGATTTGACATGTACATCATGTCAAAGCAGTCTAAAATTCTATCACAGAATCATAGAATCAACCAGGTTGGAAGAGACCTCAAAGATCAGCCAGTACAACCTAGCACCCAGCCCTAGCCAATCAATTAGACCATGGCACTAAGTACCTCGGCCAGGCTTTGCTTGAGCACCTCCAGGGACAGTGACTCCATCACTTCCCTTGGCAGCCCATTCCAATGCCAATCACTCTCTCTGCCAAGAACTTCCTCCTAACATCCAGCCTAGACCTTCCCCATCACAAGTTGAGACTGTGTCCCCTTGTTCCGTTACTGGTTGCATGGGAGAAGAGACCAACTCCCACCTGGCTACAGCCTCCCTTCAGGTAGTTGTATCTTTTCCCCTGCCAAGGAAAATTGTGGCCATGAAGAATAAAGGAAATATGAATAATTATTCCAGCTCATAGTCATAATGCTATGGTTCAGGGCTTGTCCAGTTATTCTTGTCTATAATTTATAATGGGAAGTCTGGGTCAGAATAGGCAACAAAGGAAGGCCATTTTCTCTCTAAGATTTCATTTTTTAAAACAGATAAATGCTTTGTTAAGACCTGAGGCCTAACAGTTGTTGATATTGGATAGGGTTTGGTGATAATTTGGACTGGATGATCTTGGGGGTCTTTTCCAACCTGGTTGATTCTATGACAGAATTTTAGACTGCTTCTTGTAATGGGGGCTCCAGAACCAGATGCAGTCTGCTTAATCTGCATTGTTTACTCTGCATCTGCTCAATCTGCATTGCAAACTGGTATAAATACCCATGGAATTACAAGAAAAAATAATTTTCAAGGATGAGATTTTATTTCTTTTTTTTTTTTTATTTTATGACTGTGGATATTAGATTTTTCCATCACATTACATGACAAAAGAATCATCTCCACAAACAGAAAGGAAAATAGAGGAATAGTGGTGGGCACAGGGTGGTTCCAAATAACTCCATGAGAGACATGAGCCTCTGAACCAGTCCCAGGGGAACTTAAGCCCCACAGATCTAGTTGATTGGACAGGGCTGGGTGATAGGTTAGACTGCATGGTCTTGGAGGTCTCTTCCAACCTGGTCGATTCTGTGATTGTATGATCAGCTGAAATCAGTCTAAATTTTGGTATTGTCTGAAAACTATTGATTAATTAACCATCTCCTATCATCGCAGTGCTAAACATAGATAGATTTTTGATCCACATTTATCTCACATGCTTGAGTTTGAAGGGATCTGCCTGTATAATAGTTTATTAGCAGTCTACCTGTATAAAAGTTTATTAACACAACTTTATCCCAAGTTTTCTAATGCAACATCCACACTGAAGTCAAATGTAGCTGTTTGAAATATTTATACAATCTCCATTGTGAATTAACACGTTTTCGCCCCCAGACATGAAAAGGGGGAGCTGAGAAAAGAAAAAGAAACCAAACAATAAGAAGCAGGGGGAAGACTTTTAATACAGTTTTACAAGAGTATTAAATTCAAATAAAATATTTACATAGGATAAGCAATGCTTTTGGTACACTACCCAATTTACATTGCAAGTAGGAACAACTAATCTTCCACACATTCTGGTTTATAATAGCGAAGCATGCACAGACCAATGGAAGGGAACACAGTTTTCATTATGAAACTATTTAAAAATAAATGTGTGAATATAAATGATCTATTTGTATCCAAGCTCCAGCAGATCTAAAATGTAAGCCAAAACCAGCAAGATGGTGTTGAACAATATTGCTTTCAAGAACTGATTTATACGGGGGTTTGGTACTAGAGTTATTCTCATCTTATGAGTCCTGCATAACAACCACAACAATAATCTCAACGTAACAACAGCGAAGATTTCTTCTTACTTAAATGGCTACTTACTTAATTTTCTTTTTAACAGTGTTGCTGATACCAATTAAACACAAGTGCACATTAACTGCTATATAGATGCTATTAGTTTTTCTTTTCCAGTTGGTAGCTCAAGACAAATAGCCAGGCTGCTGTTGCAAAGATTACAGTGTGAGGACACGCTTATTCAGCTTGCTGACAATTTAGAGCAAGTGAGAATCAAATCATTTCAGTTGGCATAAACATATGGTGAACTGATACACATATTTTGCCAAACACTGGATTTAAAAATACAGCATCTCAAAAATACCAGTATCATAGAATCAACCAGGGTGGAAGAGAAAGGAAAACCTGCAAATGGTAGAGAATTTCACTCCAGTCAGTCACTGCCCAGCCTGTATTTTTGCTTATTATTATTGTTATTATTATTATTAGTGCTTATTATTGAAGGTTTGTGCACTACATTCTACAAAGTTCAGTGAATAACAAAATTATACCAGTAAAAGCCTGCTCCAGAATGTCCGTAGTACTATTAAACCAGAACATTTTACCATCTGTCTGGAGTCAGGGGGTACTTTCTCACACCATAAATTGTCCTTAATGGAGATAGTGCTATAGTGAACCATTAATTGAAAGAGGTTTTTTTTTTTCCCTCTCCTTTTTCCCAATGTCTATAGAAGTGCTTAATGTTTTCTGCCAATTAAAACAATAAATGAACATCATAAACTGTATGGATTAGAAAAGAGTAAATTAGTTTTATAAACGAGTGGTGGTCTTGCTACAGGGAAGAGATAAACTAGATGGGAAGACACACTTTAGATGGGAATTCATTTTTGTTTCCCATGGCGAAATCTTTTGGTTTTGTTTTCCTATGCCACAATGGTGGAACATGAAGCCTGAGCTGCAACAAAGCAATAACGCCACATTGATGAATTCCCAGAGTTGAAGCCTTAGGCAAGTAACACTACTTACTGCCAGGCCCCAATTCAAGTCTCCTCATAACCTTTTGGGCATTTCCAGACAAAATAGCTTTGGAAAGGGGAACAGCACATCAGAAGCCCCTCTGAGACAATCTGAGTAGAGTTACTGCATTAAAAAATAAAAGTAAATTGCTAATTGAGCTGCAAGCTGTAAAGAAATTATTTATCAGAATTAGCACAAGACCCTAGAGTTTATGCAGTTTTACATCAGGAATGCAAGTTTTTTCCATTTCCTTGTTGTGGTCTTGTGTGTCTCCAACAAACTTTGATATACAACCAGCAAAGGGCAATCTGTCACATATATCATCTGTGCTTTGACCTGCCATGGTCTTGAATGCCATTTATGCCACAGCTTCTCTATGTCTCTTCCTTAGAGTGCTTCAAAATACTTTGTGCCCCAGGGTGCATCGAAGCTCTCAGTACAATCCCAGCATGGACATGACATTGTGTGAATGATGTGAGGCAGATGGCACAGACCACATCTATCCTCACTGCTGAGACATGTAAGCTAAAGTGCTTCAGAGGAATTGATGCAGTTGTTTAAATGGGTATCATAAAAGTTGGGAAGATGTTTCTTAAGTATCAGGCGATAAGGACTACCTTTCACTGCATTTTAATAATTAAGAACTTGACTTTGGAGTATGACTAGAGCTATGGAATGACCATTGACCAAGCTTGTCCCAGACAATAATTATGCATTGACAGCTTTCATAAATCAGATAAATTAATAAAAGCAGGAACAGAGTTGGAAGAGGGGGAAGAGATGTATAAAGTATCTGAAGAGACCTCAAAAAAGTTAATTGGTTTGTTTCTGGGTCAAATATATGCAATCTCACTCGTTATTAGAATGATCATCAGAGAATGCTTCTGCTGAAAATGATCTCTGCTTTAAGGAAAGGAAATTAGATTGTTTCCAGCCTCAATTTCATCCTCTCTGATTTCACACTGTGCTCAGCTGCTTGAAGGAGGGAGAATTGCCCAACAGAATGCCATCCAAGATGACTGAATGACACTGCTACAATGGGAAGAGGTTTGCATCCTAAATTTCATCCAGAGAGAGACACTGCTGCAAGGCAGGACTTGATTCCTTTTGCACTAACACCAGCTCAAATCAGCAGGAAGCCAATGAAGTCAATAAGCTATCAAGAGCAATGGGGTTAGACCCACATTAAATGTATGTGAAAATCAGTGGGAAGAAATAATGTCTCAGCATATCTCTAGGTACATTTAAACTCTCAATTTGTGAAAACACCAAGCATGAGAAAAATCAGAGGTAATCTTGGATTATAAATGGGTCCATTTAGTTTTGACATAAAAATGTGGGTGTCATCTTGCTGGTTTTTTAGGTCTCTAACCATTTCCTTCTGCTTTTCCATCATTCGTAGCCTTTCACACTTTATTGACTCACTCAAGAATACTCACTTTTTCATTTTCATCTTTTAATTTTGGTTTTAAAATTTGGGTGTGCAACCATGCTTCAGAAGAAATGCTAAAGAGCTACTTAGCACTTGAAGGTGTGCTGCAAACAATTATTTCGTAGAGTCATGGAATCAACCAGGTTGGAAGAGACCTCAAAGATCAGCCAGTACAACCTAGCACCCAGTCCTGTCCAGTCAACAAGAGCATGGCACTAAGTGCCTCATGCAGGATTTACTTGAACACCTCCAGAGACGGCAACTCCACCACCTCCCTGGGCAGCCCATTCCAATGCCAATCACTCTCTCTGACAACAACTTCCTCCTGACATCCAGCCTAGACCTCCCCTTGCACAACTTGAGACTGTGTCCCCTTGTTCTGTTGCTGGGTGCCTGGCAGAAGAGACCAACCCCCACCTGGCTACAGCCTCCCTTCAGGTAGTTCTAGACAGCAATGAGGTCACCCCTGAGCCTCCTCTTCTGCAGGCTGCACACCCCCAGCTCCCTCAGCCTCTCCTCACAGGGCTGTGTTCCAGGCCCCTCACCAGCTTTGTCACCCTTCTCTGGACACATTCCAGTATCTCAACATCTCTCTTGAAATGAGGAGCCCAGAACTAGACACAGGACTCAAGGTGTGGCCTGATCAGTGTTGAGTACAGGGGAAGAATAACCTCCTACAGGGAGTGAGTACAGTGTTGAGTACAGGGGAAGAATAACTTTTCAGGCTTTTTGTTCTAAAATAAAATAAAAAAACAAGGGAAAACTTTTGTTTGGGTTTTTTTTTTGTTGTTGTTTTTTTTTGGGGTGGTTTTTGTTTTTTTTTTAAGATGTGTTTCAGAAGAGTTTTTATCACTCAGGTTTAAGAGAAAGATTTTTTTTCCTCTGGCATAAGCCATCATCTATCTATGGTGCTGTTCTAATTTATGCCACCTGAGAACTGAAAGTGACATAAAGCTGAGTAACTGAAAAAACAGATGAGACCACACGTGACTAACATCTGTCACGTCACTTGATATACTCTTGCTCAAGGAACAAGGTGACAAGAATTGGTGTGGTGCCAAGAGAAGAAAGCAGGAACAGCCTCAACCTTGCAACTTACTGGAAGTTTTCATTACTCCTAAAATTACTTTTAAAATGCAACAAATATAGAAACACCTGTTCACAGGATCACAGAGATGTGGAAGAACTTAGGCACCCAGAGCAACCAAAATTGACACTTCCTGGTAATCCCAACACTTGGAGATACCCAATCCCCTTAGTTTTAGAGGATATTAGGGGTTAGAAGGCACCCAAGGAGATCACCGAGTCCAATCCCCCTGCCAGAGCAGGACCACACAATCTAACACAGATCACAGAGGAATGCATCCAGACAGGCCTTGAAAGTTTACAGAGAAGACAACTCCACAACCTCTCTGGGGAGCCTGTTCCAGTGCTCTGGGACCCTTACAGTAAAGAAGTTCCACCTTGTGTTGAGGTGGAACCTCTTGTGCTGTAACTTACACCCATTGCTCCTTGTCCTATTCCAGGGTGCAAGTGAGAAGAGAATGGCTTCTGCAGTTTTAGGCAACCAAAGGGTCTCTTGCAGGATATTTCTCATAGATAGGATATTGTTTCTCCTGCAAAGAGAGCTGCAGCATCTCTCTGCTGAGGAAATGCTGAACGATTTGGAGCTGTTCTACCTGCAGAAGGCTCCAAGGAGTCTTTTTTGGAACCTTTCAGTATTTCTAAGAAAGATGATGATGTTTTTTTCAGCAAAGGCAATTGTAACAGGATAACAGATAATGTTTTTAAACGAAACTATTTCATACAATATTCTATTACTGACCCTGCCTTGAACGGGAATTTAAATGGGATGTCCTCCAGAGATCCATTTTATATAGAATCATAGAATCAACCAGGTTGGAAGAGACCTCCAAGATCATCCAGTCCAACCTATCACCCAGACCTGTCCAATCAACTAGACCATGGCACTAAGTGCCTCATTCAGGCTTTTCTTGAACACA
Source organism: Tricholaema leucomelas (assembly GCA_013400475.1). NCBI lineage: Eukaryota > Metazoa > Chordata > Aves > Piciformes > Lybiidae > Tricholaema lacrymosa > Tricholaema leucomelas. The sequence goes on along the minus strand of WAAF01018254.1, from coordinate 23,655 downwards.
TTTAGACTGGTTATAAGGAAAATAGTTACAATGGGGGAGGTGGAACACTGGCACGGGTTGCCCAGAGATGCTCCATCCCTGGAAACATTCAAGGTCAGATTCAATGAGACTCTGAGCAAACCAATCTAGTTGAAGATGCTCTCTACAGAGAGCTTGAATTAACTGCCCCTTAAAAAAACACTTCCAACTCAAAACACTCTATGACTCTACAACTTGTAATTTCATCTATTGACCCAGAGAGTAAATAGACTCTAGAAAACCTAATGCTGGATACAATGAAAACATGAGCACAGTGCACATATGCAATAGCATGAAGAAGAAGAACCATAACAACCAAAATTCATTTTCTTTTCAGAAAAAAAGAGCCCTAGGAAAGCTGTTGGCAGAAGAGAGTAGCAAGTTTCAGATATGCTGACAAAAAAAAAAATATCCTTGTTTGTGACTCTCTGTACATTACTTTGGAAATGAGAACTTAGAACAAGGTATTTAGAAGTAATTTCACAAGTTCAAGAGTCTGCAGGCAGCAGTGTGTTGGTCTGTTAAGATGTTTTTCTTTCAATTTCAACATCTGTAGCAGCACTTTTGGTCTTCATACTTTGTAACAGAATATTGATACTTATAAATGTAGCATGGCATAAAATTTCTCATAATGTCTCAAGTTGTGCTGGGAGAAGTGTAGGCTTGATATTAGGAGGAAGTTCTTGCCAGACAGAGTGATTGGCATTGGAATGGGCTGCCCAGGGAGGTGGTGGAGTCACCATCCCTGGAGGTGTTCAAGAAAAGCCTGCATGAGGCACTTAGTGCCATGGTCTAGTTGACTGGGTAGGGCTGGGTGCTAGGTTGGACTGGATGATCTTTGAGGTCTCTTCCAACCTGGTTGATTCTATGATTCTGTATGAAATGGATCTCTGGAGGACATCCCATTTAAATTCCCGTTCAAGGCAGGGTCAGTACTAGAACATTTCCAGAACAGCTGACGCCTGTAATAATTCGTAATCAAGAGAGTTAAAAACTAATTAAATAAACTAAACCATTCCACAACAATTAGGCATTAGAGAAATTCTGCTGAAGTTCATGATTTAAAAACTTGTTAGAAGTTTGTTCCTTACATGTTGGCTACATTTATACAGCTTCAAGTGTACACAATGCTCCAAAGCCAAATCACAGAGATAACATGATGGGCAGAACTACAAGCAGATATTACAGTGAAAGAAAATCTATAAAGAAAGAGAAATATGCCAATTCATAAGAATCAATTATTTCAGTCTGACACACATACTGTTGAGCATCATTTATCAGCTCTGTAGCAAATTTACAGTGACTTCAGATGAAAAACTTCCCAGACTTTGAGATGCATGCTGGGTCTCCAAGAAAATACCACAGTATGCTGTCCATTATGCCCAAATCACCCATGTTTCATTCTTGGCTTCTCAGATTCAGGCTTACCCAAAGCCATGGAAAGACACCCTCAGCAGCAAGATACAGGCATGTATCACATGCAGCAATTCCCCTCTAAACATCCCCTGATTGTATAATCCTGCCTCGACATGCTTTCATAACACAGTGTGGGTGCCCTTCTCCAGGCTGTTCTGACCAGACTGTTCAACAGATGGCATGGAAAAGTCATATATGTCCTCAGCAGCTAACCCATATGTGGCTTAAAAAGAAAATGCAGAAAGCTACAGTAACATGACAGAATCCATTACCAGCTTTTAATCCTGATAGCAATGAAGAGAAGAGCAATGAACACAGCTGTTTGTGCCTTGGGGAGAACACTTTGCCCAGCTCTGGTTCAGAAACAGATCATTAGAAATAAATCAATATAACCTGCCATTCTTCTTCACTCTGTCTTCTTTCAGGAAACTAATCAGCAGCACAGCACTGGATATTGAGAGTTATATTCTAGCTGAAACAATTCACATCAGACTTAAAACCAGAGAAAGCCATCGGCAGGGGAAAAAAAAACAAAGGAGGATTTATTCTTTCTGAAGAAAAGAGAGGGTAAAAAGTCACTTTCAAAGGAAATTATCATGCTGTTGCCAGGCTATGAAAATCATGATGTGACAACTTGCATCAATAATTTTTGTGCAAGAAGAAAGAGACAGGATTAGATTTTGTTTTGCCAGTTCAAGCATGTAATATTTAATGTTTCCATTTGTGTTTGGTTTTGAGCAATATACAGTGTCTGAACCTTCAGCTGTGATGCACAGAAAATGAGCAGTGTCATAAATAACTTAAATACATTGTTCTGTTGCCTGCTAAGTTTCATGAGTAAAACATATATATATATTATATATATATATGAGGATGATCAGAGGGCTGGAGCACCTCTGCTATGAGGGCAAACTGAAAGAGTTGGGGCTGTTGAGTCTGGAGAAGAGGACACTGTGAGGTGACCTTCCTGTGGCCTTCCAGTATCTGAAGGGAGCCTTCAAAAAAGCTGTGGAGGGACTTTTTAGGCTCTCAGGGAGTGACAGAACTTGGGGGAATGGAGCAAAGCTGGAGGTGGGTAGGTTCAGAGTGGACATGAGGAAGAAGTTCCTGAGCATGAGAGTGGTGAGAGGCTGGAATGAGTTGCCCAAGGAGGTGGTTGAGGCCCCATTCCTGGAGGTGTTTAAGGTCCAGGCTGGATGAGGCTGTAGGTAGCATGATTTAGGGTAGGGTGTCCCCATCCATGGCAGGGGGGTTGGAACTAGATGATCCTTGAGATCCCTTCCAACCCTGACTGATTCTATGATTCTATAATATATGAGGAATCTAGATGGCTTGTGTAGGCCTGTGCAAAATACATGTTTGTCAGTGCTGTGATGAATTATGGAGCCCTAAATGCCGAGACCCTGCCTTAACCATAGCACTAACCTTGTATCTCTGATCCATTGCCCTGAGCTGGACATAGAATTACAGAATCAAGCAGGTTGGAAGAGATCTCCAAGATCATCCAGTCCAACCTAGCACCCAGCCCTGGCCAATCAACCAGACCGTGGCACTAAGTGCCTCATCCAGGCTTTTCCGGAACACCTCCAGGGACGGCGACTACACCACCACCCTGGGCAGCCCATTCCAATGCCAATCACTCTCTCTGTCAAGAACTTCCTCCTAACATCCAGCCTAGATCTCCTCTGGCACAACTTGAGGCTGTGTCCCCTTCTGTTGCTGCTTGGCAGAAGAGCCCAACCCCACCTGGCTACAGCCTCCCTTCAGGTAGTTGTAGACAGCAATGAGGTTTGCCCTGAGCCTCCTCTTCTCCAGGCTAAACACCCCTTGCTCCCTCACAGGGCTGTGTTCCAGTCCTCTCATCAGCTTCGTTGTCCTTTTCTGGACACGTTCCAGTATCTCAACATCTCTTTTTGCCCTCTGGGAGAAAGATGTTTTAGGAAGAAAAAAAATTACCAAACTTTCACAATTGCACACTAAGGCAGCTCTGAATTTCTCAAGTGCCCCATCGGTATTGCTTGAAGAACTAGTGAGGAAACAGAATTTCACTTTGGTGGAATATGTCACAGTTGAGGGATTTTATTTTTATTAGTTTTTAATAATAATTTCCTTGACAAATGCATGTAGAAATTAAATTCAGTAACATGTCTTACTGTTCCTGAGGACAAGCTTCTGTACCCTGAAATACACCATTGATAGCTGTGCCCAGGTAAACTCACTCTGGATTCCTGGAAGGTTTTGTCCTCAGCTCATCTGCAATCTGCTTGCTAATCTGTGGACACACACCAGTATCTGGAGGCATTTTGACTAAGACAGAAAGTTTCTTGGAAGGCATATTGGTTGGTGAGCTGGCAGAAAAACAGGCAGGTTTGCTGTCAGCCTTTCTCCTTTTGGAATCAACATGCTCTCAGGGAATGTTTCACTTTGACAAATTGGTATTTTTCCAATGGAAAGCATTCTGTCAGAACATTTCTGCCCACTTCTGCCATGTCTTCATCCTTGTCACTCCTTGCCCCAGTGGGAAAATCTGACTCTTCAGATAAGAGCAGATTGGCCTCTCTTCTCTCCAGGCAAGATATGGATTTGCTCTTCCTCCAACCTTTTCATGGAATCATAGAATCAACCAGGTTGGAAAAGACCTCCAAGATCATCCAGTCCAACCTAGCACCCAGCTCTAGCCAATCAACTAGACCATGGCACTAAGTGCCTCATGCAGACTTCTCTTGAACACCTCTAGGGATGGCAACTCCACTACCTCCCTGGGCAGCCCATTCCAATGCCAATCACTCTCTGGCAAGAACTTCCTCCTAATATCAAGCCTAGACCTGCCCTGGCACAACTTGAGACTGTGTCCCCTTGTTCTATTGCTGGTTGCCTGGCAGAAGAGACCAACCCCCACCTGGCTACAACCTCCTTTCAGGTAGTTGCAGACAGCAACGAGGTCTGCCCTGAGCCTCCTCTTATCCAATCTGCACATTCCCAGCTGCCTCAGCCTCTCCTCATAGGGTTTGTGTTCCAGGCCTTTCACCAGCATTGTCACCCTTCTCTGGACACATGCCAGCATCTCAACATCTTTTCCCTTGGGTGATGTCAGTAGGATGTGACATAAGAAAAAAAATTCTTGTTCTCCTTCTCTGTTACCTTTCTTTTACACCACTCTGACAGAATATTGGCTACAGATAAAGCACATAAGTTGTGTTTTGTCCCTTGACAATGTTTATGAGCTTTTGTGTAAGAGAAGAGAGGTTAAGCGGGTGATATTTGTTTACAATCTCTAGCAGAAAATGCTATCGTTGGGATGCAATAAAATGCAAGTGCATTCTTTTTAAATACTGCAGTAGATTTAATTACTGCTACTTGCAAAAATAAACTCCACTTGTTGCCACAATTATCGGGTACAATAGCTGACATCAAGCACTCTGCCGTTCTCACAGTCTTAATGAGAAGCAGTCACTGCATTCAGGTTCCCTTTTTCTTCCAAAATGCAATTAACAAACAGTGATTAGTTGAGCCAATTCCAAATTGTATTCAAATGAAAGCAATTTGGCTAGTTTGTAGATGCAATAGGTGATGCTTTCTGAAGTCCCTAAAAGAATTAATTGCATGTTTCCACCCAAACGTGTTCTAGGGAGGGGAAAGATAAAAGTTCTCTTTGATACAAAGGCTTTGTTTTTTTGACAGTGCAAATCTTTTCTCTATAAAAGCATATCATTTGGACCAGCCTACCAAGACTGCCTGACAAATTTATTTCTGCACTAGAACTTTCTCTTCTACAGAGAAAATATTATCCTTTAATATGCAAAACGTTCCTCTTCAGCGTAACTGCCACATCTGAAAACCTCCAGCTGCTGACATTTTAACAAACTTCACATAAATAAAGATGTCTTTTAGTAGTGGCTTCTAATTTATGTCCAGATCCTGAAAGGAAACATTCAGATGTGTTCTAATAATGTCTAGTGACTGATAAATCAGTGACGTGGTTGATATGGATGCAGAATTCTTATCTTTCTGCAAAGCACTTGGTCAGAGATAGCTTCACAGTAAATACAAAATATCACTGCACTTTCATTTTCACACAAGTTAAGACTCAGAGGCATAACAACAGTTCTGATGGCAGGATTAATGGTTTTAGCTCCTACTTGGAGCAAGCAGAAAACTTTCTATTTATAACTGTTTCCCCCCCCCCCCCCCCATATTTATTGTTTCTCAGGTATCCCAAGAGTTAAAAGCCTGAAAAAGAAACTGTAAAATACAAGCAAGCAAGAATGCAAGGACTTCAAAATGCTAAGATAAGTAACTCCTCCACTTCTGCCACAGACTATTTCCCCAAACCTAACGGGGTCGATAAAAATCCCATTGTATTTTATGCAAGAATAAGACTGTTTTCTTTGGAGTCCTGGCCAAATTCTAATTACCTTCAGCCTACCTAGATTTCTCCCTGAAGTATTAATGGGATGTGGTTTTCTTCACTTTCTAACTCAGATTGGTGTAAAGTGCTCTATTAAACAGCTGCCCAAACCTGGCTATGTTTTACCAGCGAGTAAAATAATAATGGACTCACACTCAGCGCACATACACAAGCAGTAGGGATGCTACACAGGTACTAAAAGCAGTCATCAGAGGATGTTATTAGCTGTGAAGACTGACCACCAGCTGTCTCAAACCAGATACAATAAGAATTAATATTAAATGCAAGGTTTTATTTGTGGTTAAGGACATTTTATGGGTTTGTGTTCAAATTTATCCCAGGATTTGCTTGTGACTCTGCTTGCATGACAATTAAGTCAATAAAGGCTCACTGAAGTAAAAAAATGAGTCTGTTATTCCATGTTTTTTTCCACTCTGTAGATCTGCATTCAGTCCCCAGTGAGGATGAAAACTCCCTGCACACAGATGATATGTGTGACATTAAAGTATTATTTTTTGACGGTACTCTCCCTGGATGGCTCCTGTGCTGCAATTAAGGTTACAGCTAGAACTGCAATAACCAAGCGAGGATTTGAAGCACTTTTTTTCCTCAACATATCAACTCATCTCTCACTTTCTTGGACTCCCACTCTCAGTCACACCTCAGGTTTTGCAATTTACACAGATGTATGGAATAAAGGATCATTGAATGCTCAGAGATTTGTCTTTTGTCTTTCTAGTCCTCATCACTCATCAATGACATTTCCAGACATGGCTTTGACTGTTTTCATTTTAACTTCCTCCACTCCCCCTATTTCATTTTACACAAAGAGCTGGGAAACAAAGACTCATCAAAGTCATCATTACACTACATTTATCTGCACAGAACTGTCTTTCTTATCCATTAGCCTCTTCAAACATTCCAAATCCTCCCGTGGCTGGATTCCCTCTAATTATTGTGGTTTCCTCGTCACCCATTGCCAACTGTTTTTACAATTGCCCCCCCTCCCCCTTTTCCCCCTTCTCAATGTTTTTCTGGGCCAAACATCACTATGTATAATCTTCCATATGTATGAATTCAAACAAAATAGCACTTTTGGTTATTGTTAGTGAAATTAAAATTGTAAATTGCCTATTGTTTGCACTGATTTTCATCTGTACAACTTATTACTCCATCCCCCCTCCCCCTCCCATCCCCTACATATAAAAAGTGAAAATTCTTTTCTGGCCAACTATTTATCCATAATATTTTTTGTAAGTTGCAAATCTGGAACAACCAGATAACTCAGTTTCTTTGAATCAGATTAGCTGCAGAAACTCCTTTATAGAAGTTCCATAAGCAATAGCCTAATCCCTGGGATATTCAAAGTGGTACTTGACAGGGCTTTGGGCAACCTGATTAAGTTGCAGTCCAGAGAGCCAATCAGATTCTGAGCTGCATCAGGAGAAGTGTGGTCAGTAGATGGAGGGAGGTGATTCTCCCCCTCTACTCCGCTCTGGTGAGACCTCACCTGGAGTACTGCATCCAGTTCTGGAGCCTCCATTACAAGAGGGATGTGGAGATGCTGGAGCAGGTCCAGAAAAGGGTGACAAGGATGCCAGAGGAGCACCTCTGCTATGAGGACAGACTGAAAGAGTTGGGGCTGTGCAGTCTGGAGAAGAGGAGGCTCCCAGGTGACCTTCTTGTGGCCTTCCAGGATCTGAAGGGGGCCTACAAAAAAGCTGGGGAAGGACTTTTTAGGCTCTCAGGGAGTGACAGGACTAGGAAGAGTGGAGCAAAGCTGGAGATGGGGAGATTCAGCCTGGATGTGAGGAGGAAGTTCCTCAGCCTGAGAGCGGTGAGAGCCTGGAATGAGTTGTCAAGGGAGGCCCCATCCCTGGAGTGTTTAAGGCTGGGCTGGATGAGGCTCTGGCCAGTCTGATCTAGGATAGGGTGTCCCTGCCCATGGCAAGGGGGTTGGAACTGGCTGATCCTTATGGTCCCTTCCAACCCTGACTGATTCTATGATTCTACGGTTCTATGCCCCTGCTTACTGTAGAGGAGGTTGGACTAGATGACCTTTGGAGGTCCCTTCCAACGCAGACCATTCTGTGATTTCGTGATATGTTTCCATAGGTGAGGAAAATTGAGTTAGTAGTGGAAAATATATATATATATATTTACTTTTATACACAGTTCCTACATGGCCTATCTCATGGAGAATGCCCCAGAACAATTCCTCTGTCCCCTGACTGAGCAGCTACTATATGAGATGGTGTCTCATTAGATTTTGACAAGTTAGCTTTCAGACTTCTGCTGTCTTTAGGTGTCCTTCTAAATGGGAGATTTTCCCTTTTTCCACATTCTTCACTCCCTGCTGTTGGATATTTATGCAAATGGATGTAATTCCCCTTGAGCTTTCTCTTCTCCAGGCTGATCAGTTACCATTCTCAGGCTCTCCTCATATGTCAGGTGCTCGAGTGCCTTAATAATCTTCATGGCCCTTCACTCAATATTCTCTGACATCATAAAATCATAGAACCATAAAATGGTTTGGATTGGAAGGGACCTTAAAAATCATCATGTTACAACTCTCATGCTGTATGCAAGGACATTTTCCACTAGCTCAGGTTGATTAAAGCCCCATCCAACATGGCCTTGAATGCTTCCAGGGGTTTGACATATGTTCATGTCTCTCTTGTACTGGGGAGTCCAGCACTGGATTCAGTATTACAGATGTGTCTTATGAGACCTCAGCAGGGATGGATTACCTCTCTCATTCTGCTGACAATGGTCTGCTTAATGTAACTCAGTAGGATGGTGGCTGCCTTTGCTTTGAGTGCACATTCCTTGCTCATGATCAGTTTGCTGTCCTTCTGGACCCTCACATCCTTCTTTACCAATACACTTTTGAGCTGTTTGGTCTCCACTTTGCCTTCATTGTCTGGTTCCCCAGAGACAAGAATTGACATTTCCCTTTGCCGAACTTCATGAGATGTTAGAAAGTCATCAACATATTATCAGTGCTAGATTCTGACACAGAGTAGTTGATCAAATATACTGGACTTAATTCTAGTTTCACGTGGGAAAAAAAAATAATCCCATTCACAACAATTCAAGACTCTGAACCTCACCAGTGATGTCCATCCACAGCAAAAAGCTAAGGTCAGTTAGCTAAATGCTGATAATTCCTTGTGTAAAAGTGAAGGCCACAAACCAAGACTACTGGAATAACAACTTGAGAACTGGAAGGAAGGAAAGGAAGAAGGGAGGGAGGGAGGAAGGGAGGGGAGGAGGAAGGGAGGAAGGGAAGAAGGAAGGAAGAGAGGAAGGGAGGAAGGGAGGA
>WAAF01018254.1:0-14201 GCA_013400475.1 Tricholaema leucomelas | reverse complement strand
GCTGTGCAGTCTGGAGAAGAGGAGGCTCCCAGGTGACCTTCTTGTGGCCTTCCAGGATCTGAAGGGGGCCTACAAAAAAGCTGGGGAAGGACTTTTTAGGCTCTCAGGGAGTGACAGGACTAGGAAGAGTGGAGCAAAGCTGGAGATGGGGAGATTCAGCCTGGATGTGAGGAGGAAGTTCCTCAGCCTGAGAGCGGTGAGAGCCTGGAATGAGTTGTCAAGGGAGGCCCCATCCCTGGAGTGTTTAAGGCTGGGCTGGATGAGGCTCTGGCCAGTCTGATCTAGGATAGGGTGTCCCTGCCCATGGCAAGGGGGTTGGAACTGGCTGATCCTTATGGTCCCTTCCAACCCTGACTGATTCTATGATTCTACGGTTCTATGCCCCTGCTTACTGTAGAGGAGGTTGGACTAGATGACCTTTGGAGGGCCCTTCCAACCNATGCCCCTGCTTACTGTAGAGGAGGTTGGACTAGATGACCTTTGGAGGTCCCTTCCAACCCAGACCATTCTGTGATTTCGTGATATGTTTCCATAGGTGAGGAAAATTGAGTTAGTAGTGGAAAATATATATATATATATTTACTTTTATACACAGTTCCTACATNTCCAACCCTGACTGATTCTATGATTCTACGGTTCTATGCCCCTGCTTACTGTAGAGGAGGTTGGACTAGATGACCTTTGGAGGTCCCTTCCAACCCAGACCATTCTGTGATTTCGTGATATGTTTCCATAGGTGAGGAAAATTGAGTTAGTAGTGGAAAATATATATATATATATTTACTTTTATACACAGTTCCTACATGGCCTATCTCATGGAGAATGCCCCAGAACAATTCCTCTGTCCCCTGACTGAGCAGCTACTATATGAGATGGTGTCTCATTAGATTTTGACAAGTTAGCTTTCAGACTTCTGCTGTCTTTAGGTGTCCTTCTAAATGGGAGATTTTCCCTTTTTCCACATTCTTCACTCCCTGCTGTTGGATATTTATGCAAATGGATGTAATTCCCCTTGAGCTTTCTCTTCTCCAGGCTGATCAGTTACCATTCTCAGGCTCTCCTCATATGTCAGGTGCTCGAGTGCCTTAATAATCTTCATGGCCCTTCACTCAATATTCTCTGACATCATAAAATCATAGAACCATAAAATGGTTTGGATTGGAAGGGACCTTAAAAATCATCATGTTACAACTCTCATGCTGTATGCAAGGACATTTTCCACTAGCTCAGGTTGATTAAAGCCCCATCCAACATGGCCTTGAATGCTTCCAGGGGTTTGACATATGTTCATGTCTCTCTTGTACTGGGGAGTCCAGCACTGGATTCAGTATTACAGATGTGTCTTATGAGACCTCAGCAGGGATGGATTACCTCTCTCATTCTGCTGACAATGGTCTGCTTAATGTAACTCAGTAGGATGGTGGCTGCCTTTGCTTTGAGTGCACATTCCTTGCTCATGATCAGTTTGCTGTCCTTCTGGACCCTCACATCCTTCTTTACCAATACACTTTTGAGCTGTTTGGTCTCCACTTTGCCTTCATTGTCTGGTTCCCCAGAGACAAGAATTGACATTTCCCTTTGCCGAACTTCATGAGATGTTAGAAAGTCATCAACATATTATCAGTGCTAGATTCTGACACAGAGTAGTTGATCAAATATACTGGACTTAATTCTAGTTTCACGTGGGAAAAAAAAATAATCCCATTCACAACAATTCAAGACTCTGAACCTCACCAGTGATGTCCATCCACAGCAAAAAGCTAAGGTCAGTTAGCTAAATGCTGATAATTCCTTGTGTAAAAGTGAAGGCCACAAACCAAGACTACTGGAATAACAACTTGAGAACTGGAAGGAAGGAAAGGAAGAAGGGAGGGAGGGAGGAAGGGAGGGGAGGAGGAAGGGAGGAAGGGAAGAAGGAAGGAAGAGAGGAAGGGAGGAAGGGAGGAAGGGAGGAAGGGAGGAAGGGAGGAAGGGAGGAAGGGAGGAAGGAAGGAAGGGAGGAAGGGAGGAAGGAAGGAAGGAAGGAAGGAAGGAAGGAAGGAAGGAAGGAAGGANAGGAGGGAAGAAGGGAGGGAGGGAGGGAGGGAGGGAGGGAAGAAAGGAGGGAAGAAGGGAAGAAAGGAGGGAAGAAGGGAGGGAGGGAGGGAGGGAGGGAGGGAAGAAAGGAGGAAAGAAGGGAAGAAAGGAGGGAAGAAGGGAGGAAGGGAGGGAGGGAAGAAGGGAAGGAGGGAGGAAGGAAGGGAGGAAGGAAGGGAGGAAGGAAGGGAGGAAGGAAGGAAGGGAGGGAGGAAGGGAGGGAGGGAGAAAGGAAGGGAGGAAGGGAGAGAGAAAGAGAGACAGAAGGAAAGAAGGAAAGAAGGAAGAGAGGAAGGAGGGAAAGAAAAAAGAAATAAATAAAGAAAGAAAGAAAGAGAAAGAAAGAAAGAAAGAAAGAAAGAAAGAAAGAAAGAAAGAAAGAAAGAAAGAAAGAAAGAAAGAGAAAGAAAGAAAGAAAGAAAGAAAGAAAGAAAGAAAGAAAGAAAGAAAGAAAGAAAGAAGGAAAGAAAGAAATTTAGTTGTTTCCTGCTACTGACCTATTCTCTTTTGCTACAGTGCTTTGTAATCTATAGGCAGTCAAAATGTGCAGGATCAATATCATCTGCATATTTATGGGAAGTCCCATGGCTTATCCCTTTATCCATACAGATGGCAGGAATCCCAAGGAGCTGCCCTAGGGAGTGTGAGCTTGTAGACTTCCTTTTTTACAGCTTTTCACCTGTGCCTTAATTTAGTTTACTGAAGTTTGGGTGAGATGCCTTTTTCCAACATTGGACGAATACAGAGAACATGGTAGGTGTAATACGATGCCGAAATGGAAGCTGTTTTACCTGTGCCTTCAACTTGCTTTGCACTAATTAAACATATATTTACAAGCTAAGCCATTCCACTTGCCAACATTCAGACTTAAGAAATATGAATGTTTATAAAATGTTTTCAGATTTTTCAGGCTATTCTCTTCCCCTCCCCCATTGTTGAACAAAGCTTAATAGCTCTTCTCAAATTAAACTAAATTAATATGCCAGCTGTACCCATGTTTGAGCACACAAAGACCCCAGTGCTTTATAATAAATTAATACATATAGTTATGGTACATCTTAATGTGAAACTCTCATTTGCATGTTGGATACCACAATCTACTAGTTTTGCTTCATAGTTCTTACATTAAGTTTATCTCAAGACATCATTCTCCCTGCTGATAAGTACAATTAACTACATATTAATTTCCCTTAAGTGGATTTTTGTATTCTGGTTTGTAACCAATGGCTGTATGTTTATTAAAAGGCTGTTATAAATTATGGTATTTTCTTACTGCCCCACTAAACCTGAAATCCCTCTTTCTTATGGTTTTCTATCATCCAGCTGTGATTTGCATTGATTTTTTTTTTTCAGTTAATGCCCTCTAACAATTAATACAGGCACCATTGCCTTAAACAGACATTAGTTTGTTTGCCACAAGGACTCCAGGCTTGATTACAATTAAGTGTGTACACAAGTGTTTCTAGAATCATTGGCTCACCAGCAAACCTCTCTTTTCCAGTTTTCATCCACTAAAAAGAAACACTGGAAGCACAGATACCCTCAGTTTAGTGAACTTTTAAGTTCTAGCAGAGACCAGGCAAGAAGGCATCATAGAATCATCCAGGTCTGTTACATTCATGCATCTGAGTCCTAACCACTGATGGTTCTTCACTCTAAGCTTTATTAACTATACTGATGTATGGGATGTAGCTTGAATATCTAGAGTGATGTTGACAGCACACCAGTGTTTTGGCAATTGCTGAGCACTGCTTGCACAACACCAAGGCTGCCTCTGAATGGGTAAGATGTTGGGAAGGAGACACAGCCAGGATAGCTGACCCTAAGTGACATTCTATAGCCTATTATAGAATCATAGAATCAACCAGGTTGGAAGAGTCCTCCAAGATCATGCAGCCCAACCTAGCACCCAGCCCTAGCCAATCAACTAGACCATGGCACTAAGTGCCTCATCCAGGCAGCCCATTCCAATGCCAATCACTCTGTCTTGCAGCAACTTCCTCCTAACATCCAGCCTAGACTTCCCCTGGCACAACTTGAGACTGTGTCCCCATCTTTTTTTAGTTTGCTCAGATTCCATGTGCAGTCTCTGTTTTTATTTATAAAGCTGTCTTTACCTCAAACCATGAGTTTTCAATCTTATTTTCTTGCCCCTGTCATGCTGAGGAGGAGGAATGATAGAGCAGCTTGATGGGTATCTGGAAGTCAGCCAAAGAATTCACCACAACTGAATGTGCACAGACAAGTAGAAATCTAAACATGAGCAACCCGTCCTAGGAAGCCAAACGCCTTTGGAGATTTATCTAGAAGCTGTATGTGCTACAGAACATGTGCTAAACACATATACATAGAATACATACACACATCTATAGATATATATTTATGTGTTGTCCTGAAAGGTTAACAGACTTAAAAGGTGTCCTGGATTGCCCCACCCTTCTGCTGATGGGGGAAGCAAGGGCAGGAGGAAAACAAAGGCTTGGGCTATTATATCCCCTCCCAAAGTGCTAAACAGGTACCTACAGGTCTTTAGGTACTTGTTGGTGTCTTGCCCAAATAAAGGTGAGCAAGTCCTGAGATCACCTAATATGGTCAGTTGTGCAAATGCCATTTTGATTGGTGAATCTCTGTGGCCAAAGGAGCCTTTGCACTCAGGCAAATAATATAAATGGAGCTAAGCTGCTTCCGCCCCACTGCTCTGCCTCAGTGCATGCTGCTTCTGCCTTGCTGACTCTGCCTCACTGCTCTTGGACACGTTCTGCTCCGCTCCGTGCTTCAGACCAGCAAGCACTTGTGCTGCCTCTGCCCTGTTGCCTCTGCCTCGCAGAGCTGCCACGTGCTTTAGACCAGTTTAGCTCTGATGTTTTGGGCTTGAACTACCTGGAAACTTAAGTGCCTCAAGTTTCCCAGGAGAAGGCATTTAAGTGCCTCACAATGTGGCAAGAAGTGCCACCGACATGGTGCTCTCTGCACATCTGCAAGAGATGCTGCCTGCACCTCTGCAAACCTCCATGCCAAGAGGAACCAGGAGCAGATCAGAGATCCTCTGCCTCTTTCCCAGCACCCTGGGAAGATCTAGAAGCCTCTCAATGGCGGAGTAGTTCCAACACTGCTACAAAGGAGCCAGGGATTATCTCGAAATACCTACTCTGTCCTGCTCACCTCAGTGAGCAGAACAGACTCCCTATGGCTCCAGGCTGCCTATTTGTAAGTGAGGCAAAGCCATTTTGTGGTTGAACTTTTCCAATTTTTCCTGATTCTCCTAAATGAATAAATCGCCCATGAGCATTCTTGTGAAGACTTTCCCAATCAAATTAAACCCAAATTTAACTAATTTGCACATAGTTGCGGGCAGGGCTTTCCAGAAATAAAATTAACTACATATTTTATAATTTCTGCCTCGTTAATTGCCCCAAGTGACTCATGTGTATATGTAGCAATAGTGAAATTAAGCTTTAAAGTAACATGCCTAGAAATGTCCACTTTGATAGAACACTGTTAATAAAAATGATCCTCACACACAATACTTATGCTATATTGATATGTGATATTAGGGATTTCGTGTAGAATTCTAGGATAATCACATCACAGAATCACAGAATTTCTTAGATTGGAAAAGACCTTCAAGATCATCAAGTCCAATCATTAGTTTCACACTGATGAGCCCTTGACCAAACCAAATCCCTCAGCACAACATCTCATCACTAGGAATCGCTATGGTTGGAAAGGACCACCAGCATCATCCACTCCAACCTTCATGCCAGCAGCCTTCATCACCAGACCACAGCTTCAAGTGTCACATCCACTCTCCTTTTAAACACCTTCAGGGATGACAACTCCACCACCTCCTTCGGCAGCCTGTTCCAGTGCCTGACCACCTGCTCAGGAAAGAACTTCCTCCCAACAGCCAACCTAAACCTCCCCTAACGCAACTTAAGGCCATTTCCTCTTGTCCTATCATTAGTAACTGTGGAGAAGAGACCAGCTCCACTCAACCTCTCTTTAGGTAGCTGTAGAGGGCAATAAGGTCCCTTCTCAGCCTCCTCTTCTCCAGACTAAACAACCCCAGCTCCCTCAGCTGCTCCTCGTAGGTCATGTTTGCCAGACATTTCACCAGCCTTGTCACCTTTCTCTGCACCTGCTCCAGCATCATAATGTCCCTCCTATACTATAGTGACCAAAACTGGACACAGTACTCGAGGTGTGGTCTCAGGAGCACTGAGTACAGTGCTGAATAGCCTCACCTTTCCCAAATACATGTTCTAAACAAACTCTGTGTAGTCAAAGGATGTTTGTGAAGCTTAACTCTTATCAGTTTTGAATGTTTGATTTTCTTTTTCCAGGCAGAGTTTAGAATATTCCTACGTCCATCAACTATAATTGAAAGTTTCATGACAACTACAAAATATGGGATAGTCAAATGAATGAAATGCAGTCGGTCTGGTTTTGTGTTAGCTTTCATTGACAGTGAACTTTCCATTAGACCATTACCGGTAAATGTATCCATATTATAGTTACTGCATAGTTACTTCTCTTCGTGGGAATGAGGAAAGCAAAACATGTCAAAATGTAACTTTTGGATTTGCCCAAGATACAACTGTGATTAGGACAGATTCAACATTTAATAGAAACAATGCCTAATTCATTAGCCCATTAGATAGTTTGATACTTGTTCCAAACATTACTTCCCATCTCTAAAGGCTCATTATTTTACAGCATGGAGATCAAATTTTCTCCACTACAGATAGCTCAAGCTAAGTCTTCTGGAAGAACAGGCATGCCTGCAGGATTCCCTGCAGACTTAAAGAGAAACTATGCTTTTTTTTGAGAGCCAGCAAGAATATTTTGCCTATTCAGTGCCCATCTATGGTGGGATGTATTTGAGGAAATGAAACTGCAGAGAATGAAAATGAACTTCTAAGAAACAGAACCAACGCCGAAGCTTCACCACTGGCCTGATAAACAACACAACAAATCTGGAAATGATCCAAGGAAAACCACTCTGTTTTTTTCCCCTGATCCAATCACTAACACATTTGAGAGTGTCACCAGCATTGGAAGAAGTCACTGGGACCAAGACTTTTTAATTCCAAAGGAGTAACTTCCAAACCAGACTTCAGGTTCCCTGACTTCTGATTTCATGGATCTTGCCGTTCATTCTGGTTGTGCCCAGATCTAGAAGTGTTGTACAGAATGCTAACCTCACTTGCACAGCTACTAGACACAATCTAGTCTGTCTATTCATCTAACTTCTTTTCCAGATATATTCTTGGGTGGAGCTCTTCAAGCAATCATCATTCTGAACTTAGGAAGTCTGTATGCTGTATGCAAAATAGCTACTGGTTAATGAAGTGATCCAGTAGACACTTTCCTGAGGTGGCTATCTGATAAGCCAGGAGGTATATTTTGAGACAGAGAGATTCTCAAAAGGACAGTAATATCTTATGAACCATACAGACATCATTATGAAACTCAGAAGATATCAAAAGATATATTAGAATCATAAAAGCATCTTGGTTGGAAGAGACCTTTGAGATCACTGAGTCTAATGGTTAAACTAGCACTGCCAAGTCATCCTGGGACTCTCTTTCTGAGCCTTGGCAACATATGACTGCAGCAGTTCTTTCTATTCTGGAACATCTGTTCATTCTTTGGAGTGTAATGTCTATACAAATGGATCTTTTAAAAATCAAAATAGAAAATTAATCCCCTGGCTTCCAAATTTCACAAGTTTTGACATAACAAAAGTGCATAAAGAACAGCCTCTGTTAAAGCCATACAAATGCTGGTGTATATAAATAGCACACAACAGAAATACAGAGCTGTAGCTAGCAAGTATGACAATGGAATCTAATAACCTTTTAGCCTATGTTCTTTGCCATTAGCATGATTCAAGGCATGCATAATACTGCATATAAAAATAAATTGCTGTCTCTATTAGAATGGAATAGCTCAAATGAAAGGTTTTCTGAAAAATACTGATGGCCCACCCTTGATAGAGCCAATATAATTGGCCTTGCTCCAGCACTTTGTACAGTTTGAGTTTTCCCCTAAACTACTAAATTTCATCTGAATAATAATGACTCCTTCAAAAGCAGAAATGTGATTTTTTTCATTTTTTTTTTTTTTAAGACTTCCACCAGTTCTCTAGGGAACAAAAACACTTCACATGCCATGCACTTAAATACAACAGTCGGAATTTTAAGCAACCAACATTTGCAAGGAAATGAAATGCAATCTAAAGACCAGGACATTTTCAAAGGAGTTATTTGCAGAATAATAAGGCTTACAGGGAACTGCAATGTGCTCTGGGAAAACCTGCAAAGAGTAGAAAATTTCACTGAATGAGAAGTTTGTTGTGTGCTCAGCTCTAGTCACCACCTCTCAAATTCTGCTGCACAAGAGAACCACTGCTTAGTGCCCAATAACATTAGGCCTCAGTCACACAGCAAACCTTCACAGAATCATAGAATCAACCAGGTTGGAAGAGACCTCAAAGTTCATCCAGTCCAACCCAGCACCCAGCCCTGTACAATCAACCAGACCATGGCACTAAGTGCCTCATCCAGGCATTGCTTGAACACCTCCAGAGACGGCCACTCCACCACCTCCCTGGGCAGCCCATTCCAATGCCAATCACTCTCTCTGGTAAGAACTTCCTCCTAAGAGCCTAGACCTCCCCTGGCACAGATCGAGACTGTGTCCCCCTTTGCCCATCCATGCAGCCTGTCCACATCCCTCTGCAGGGCTCTCCTATCCTCCAACAGATCCACACATGCTCCTAGCCTGGTGTCATCTGCAAACTTACTGATGCTGGACTCAATCCCCTGGTCCAGATTATCAATAGAGTGGACTGGGCCCAGCACTGATCCTTTGGGGACACCACTGGTGACAGCTGCCAACCAGATGTGGCACCATTCACACATTTTTAGGTGTACTTCATGAATAAGCACAGGATTCAGGTTCATGTGTGAAACACTCTTCAGCATAGTATTTTCTGCCTTGCTATCTTCTGTGACAGCGAGGACTGTGATTAATACAGAATGTTCCACAATCTGACTGCTCAACAGAGATGGAAAACAGTTAGGTAATTTTCTGACTAAGTTTAGCATTTTAAGATCCATTTTCTAAACTATTGCTATTAGAATGCTGCTCCAAGATTTGGTACCTTTAATGAAGGGAAGTCACCTTCCAGCTTTCTTCACTTTTTTTTTCCTTTGTTTTTCACAAAGCATGTGTATAAATTTGTTCCCATTCCAATGTTGTTCTGTAGTTTAGCTGCTGCTTTTCTTGGTGTTTTCAATCTCTTCATGCATTTACACTCTGCTGTACAGGGCTGAGCAAAGTCAAATCCAAAGGCTTTCAATTAGCAAAGCATCCAAACATACATTTCATTTCAATGTATGTGTAAGAGACTTGTCGAAGTTAGAATGTAAGGACGTGAAGTTTCATACAGATAAAGTTAAATTGGGTTGTAGAGCAAAAATCTTTATCTGACAGTCAGGTCTCTTCAAACATAGAATCATAGAATCAGTCAGGGTTGGAAGGGACCACAAGGATCATCTAGTTCCAACCGCCCTGCCATGCCCAGGGACACTCTACCCTAGATCAGGCTGACCAGAGTCCCATCCAGCCTGGCCTTAAACACCTCCAGGGATGAAGCCTCAACCACCTTCCTGGGCAACCCATTCCAGCCTCTCACCACTCTCATGCTCAACAACTTCCTCCTCACGTCCAGGCTGCATCTCCCCACCTCCAGCTTTGCTCCATTCCCCCTAGTCCTGTCACTCCATGAGACCCTAAAAAGTGGAAAGCCACCTAGAAGCCTCCTCTTCTACATACTGAACAGCCCCAACTCTTTCAGTCTGTCCTCAAGAGCACCTTACAGACTGACAAGATCATGAAGGTTGTGGGAAGATGTGGAACAAGATTTGGGGACTGCACAAAACTTACTATGAGGTCTGTTAATGGAGAAGCCCAAGGTAGGTGCAGGAAAGGATCTAAGTAAACAAATGCAGGAAAAGAGAGATAAGGGAATAAAAAGGGTCTGTAGTCTGTAAACAATTCCTGTATATGGCTGATACACACAGTCTAGCCTGTCTCTTTTCATTTAACTTCATTTCCAGATATATTCTTGAGTGGAGGCTCTCTCTCTGCATGAGTGCCTATGTATGGGAGTCTGAGTGTCAGAAATGAGGTGAGACCAAGGGCCTCGGCAGCCCATGTGCCACCAACTAGAATGATATGTCCGTTGCTGTGTCGATGTCAATGGCAATGTGTGATCAGAAGCAGACATTAAGCTTGCTTCTCAAGGAAGGAACGAGCCCTTAGGGTGGCCATAAAAATCTGTGCTAAATACCCTCTGGAAGGGCCAAAGGGTCTTATCTGGTGACTGAAGTTACAGCTGCAGGTCTGGATCAGCTCCTGGAGTAACACATTGCACATGTGTGTATGAATGAAGCACTTCACCAGCTGTGGCCTCAGGAATTCCTGTGCCTAGGTGCCAGCAAATATTGAGACCAGCATCTAAAGGTGGACTGAATGTCTGATTTCTACTGCTAGGGAGATCCACAGTGCACATATACATTAGAATCATGAAATGATAGCATCATGGCATGCACTGGGTTGGAAGGCACCTGTAAAGGTCATCTAGTCCACCCTCCTTGCAGTAGGCAGAGACATCCCCAACTAGATTTAGATTGCTGAGAGCCCCATCAAGTCTGACCTTACATGTCTCCAGGGATGGGACCTCCACCACCATCCTGGGCAACATCTTCCAGTGCTCTGTAACCTTCATGGTAAAGAACTTCTTCCTATTGACCAAATAACTTCTTCTTAATGCCCAAGAACCTTCTTCCTAATGGCAAATTAACCCAGTGTCCACATCTAATACATATGTATATATATGTATATCTCCCACTAACAGACCTTTGTCCTGATGAGCCATAGGATGAGATTTTTTTGCTCTGATTGTGTTTATATGAGTCCTTTGTTTTCTTTCTGTGTTTATAAGTACAACCAGGCATATGCATATGCATAAGTGTATTAAATATACATGTATCTGTCTCTGTGTGTGTGCCTGTATATACTTATGTATTCAGTCTTGCTCCTGGCTCGACCCAGGAACAGTGCTGCAGCAGCCTCACTTCTGTCAGGCTACTTGATTAGAAAATTCATACCAACTTCCACAGGTTTTTGATTTACCTTCAACAAACATGGAAAATAACCAAAGTAACAAAAGTATTTCTCAAGTATGAGCTGAGGGGAAAATATTTGAGACCTGCAAGGCCTAAGGAAGGTTTTAGAGAAACATAAATTGATTTTTGTTTGAAATAGTTGTGTTCACATTGAGTTTGGGTTTGGTTTTTTTTTCCAAACGCAGTTAGTTAAATTTGCCTAACACTCTGTGCTCAAGAGCTAAACAAAACCTGCATTCCTCAAAGGAGGATGAGCACTATATATACACAAGCAGAGATGCTAAAATAAATTTGCACAGGGTTGTACACACATCTGCCTGATGGATACATGGAGATGTAGCAGCAAGCATTCTTGCAAAGCGTGACCCTGAATATGTGCAGCACTGGCCATAGAGGTATTTATAGCCTCTGCAGCCCCTTGAGCAAATCTGCACCTACCAGCAGCAATTCATTCCTGACACACCTAAGCTTTTAACAACTTAGCTTGGCAAGAAGAGCGGCGCTTGTATCAGACACAGCACTTTACTAAAATGAAGGCTATTACAACTTTCTATGCGTCGAACATGCAAGCAAGGTGTGCAAGGAAGCTGTGTCGCTGTCGAGATTTTGCGGTGTCAAAAGCCGCCGCGCATCGAGCAAAAGAAAGGAGAAAGCGTTAGTAATGGTGCCACCTTGTGGTGGAAATCTGAAATTGCAGCATAAATTTGTCCGTTTGTCAGCAGCTGTACGACGCTAGAATCTACGAGGGATCGCAACCTGGATTCGGTAGAGAAGGAATCATGTTTGAGCCCTTGTTGTGCAAATCGGTGCACTGTCAGCAGCTTTGCTGATGACACAAAACTGGATGGTCTGGATGACATACAGGAGGGTTGTGCTATCGTTCAGTGAGATTTAGGCTGGAGGGATGGGCAAGGAGAAATGTAATGAAGTTCAACTAGGGCAAGTATAGAGTCTTGCACCTGGGAAAGAACAACTTCAGGTGTCAGTATGGGTTGGGGACGCTCTTAGAGATCAATAAAGAAGAAAGGACCTGGGGGTCCTGGTGGATGGAAGAACAACCATGACCCAGATATGTGCTCCAGTGGCCAGGAGGGTAAATGCCATTCTGGGATGTATTAACAGGAGTGTGGTTAGTAGATCAAGAGAGTTTCTTCTCCCTCTCTGCCCTTCTGAGGCCACGTCTGGAATATTGTGTTTAGTTCTGGGCCTCTGAGTTCAAGAGGGACCTCAGGGAACTGCCTGAGACTCCAGTACAGAGCCACAAAAATGGTGGAGGGAGTAGAACATCTTCCTCACAAGAAGAGACTGAGGGAGGTAGGGCATGTTTATAAATATGCACAGGGCCAGTGCCAAGAGGAAGGAGTCAGGCTCCTCTCGATTGTGCCCAACGACAGGACAAGGAGCAATGGGTGGAAGTTGAGGCATAGGAACTTCTTATGTGAGAAAGAGTTTTTTTTTCACTGTGAGGGTGATGAAATACTGGGACAGGATGCCCAGGGAGGTTGTGTGTCTCCCTCTCTGAAGATACCAAAAACTCACCTGGGTGTATTCCTGTGTGATCTAGTATAGGTGATCCTGCTCTGGCTGTGTGGTTGGACTAGATGATCTTTTGGAGTCCTTCCAGCCCCTAACCTGTGATTCTGTGATATGGGATTGTGTTTGAAATGGATGATAGGGATGGTTAATTTAAAATAGATAAAACAGTGCTAGCAGTGATTTTCTCACTCTCTCATCTAAGAAGAGTTTACACAAAGCCTTTTTGCATGTGTGTGTTTTAAACTGTGCATAGCATTCCAAATCTAAACTCTCAAGAAATTTTACTGTAAGGGACTGCTATAAAAGTTTCAAAAGAGAAAGGGAAATAAATGCAAAATCTTAGGAACACACAGAAGGGTCTCAAAAATTGCCACAATATTTCTCATCTACTTCCTTCTACCCGAACTAACATAAAAAGGCAAGAAAAATCCAAGCTTCTGCAAACAGGAATAAAGCTAACGAGTTGGCAGCAGGGCCACCTGGCTGCAAGCACACAGGAATACACAAATGTTACTTGCTTACAGTGAAAGAGCTTTCTTTTGACAATAGGTTTACAAGATGAAAACTGTGCAAAGAACCATGAAAACATCTTGACATCCAGATAATTTCCATCACGTATGCAACACCCCCCCCCCCCAAAGATACTGCAGTATTCACACACATCTTGCAGAACACCGAGAGATCCAGCCAAAGTATAAGTACGTTTTCTCCGCCCCCCCTCCCCCCCTTTTTTTTTTCCTAGCTAACAACAAAGAGCCCTGGAACATGAAATATTCTGCATTTGAATCTTTCTTTCATAATTTGTATTTATCTTTATGTGCTAGTTTGAGCCTAGATGGGATATTTTGGAAAGGAATTAGATTATGAACTGTGAAAAGGAAACAATGGTGCTGTCTACTTCACTCATAGGCTTGCTGTGATGGATAAGAACAAGAACATAGATAAAGATATAGATAAGGAAGTCACTCTCTTTCTCTTGGGGTTGCAAGAACTTCTCTCTAACCTACCATCTGTGTGACTAATCCATCTGCTTCCTAACCCCCATGGCCAACCCTCCAAATTTCTTTGAGTGTAAGACAAAGCTTGGGGTAAGGTAGAGGGGTGGGAGGAAGGTGGAAGGGTGGTTGGGAGCCCCTCCTGGGGACTCAGGTTTCTGGGAAGGCTGTTGTGTTTCTGTATTACTTTTTAACTTCTATATTTCTGTATATATTGTAACTATCTGCTTGTATATTGTGCTAAACTGTAAATAGAAAGCTTCATTCAACTTCCAGAGCCACTGAGCCTAGTCTGGGTGATTTTCAAAGTGTGTGTGTGAGTGGGTAACACCCAAAACATCACACTTGGTCATGCAAATACTGGCTTCAGAAGCTCCAAGTATAGTCACAGCTTGAC
>WAAF01018253.1:10259-51627 GCA_013400475.1 Tricholaema leucomelas | reverse complement strand
CAGAGTACAGGGGCAGAATGACCTCCCTGCTCCTGCTGGCCACACCATTCCTGATGCAGGCCAGGATACCATTGGCTCTCTTGGCCACCTGGGCACACTGCTGGCTCATGTTCAGGCGGGTATCAATCAGCATCCCCAGATCCCTCTCTGTCTGGTTGCTCTCCTAAAGATAAGTCTTCCTTTGAAGCTCCCTAGAGTGAAACTGAATGGACTATAGCAAGAAGGTCTAATGTGACTCACAGTATGAGACCTACTGTGCACCGGATGAAGTACTTTGGGGAAGGGAAGCACCACGAGCCTTTTAGCATGATGCTGTGCATAGGCCTGCATTCACTGCTGGGAATTTATCCCATATCATTAGAGACAACCATTTCTATAGAGTGTGGCAGTTTGCTTACCTAGAGCAAGAACTTAAGGTAATATAATTTTTTTGGAGAAAGGCAAAGGCTCTGTAAGTGATCCTGTAATAGAAAACTTTATAAATAGAAATTAAAAATTAAACATTAAACATTTGGGGTGTTTTTTTTTTTCTTATTCATGTTTGATTGCTTCAGTAATCTCGTCAATTGTTGGGGTTTGGGCAGAGTTGACTGCTCTGAAATAGGAGAGCAAGAAGGGTAACATTAGGACACAGAGATAAGGAGCACAGCTGCAGGGAAAATAACCTTGAGAAAGCTAGCAGAGAAGCTGCAAAGTTAGCTGTGCGAGGGGGACCAAGGGGGGCAATCAGTCAGCTTTGCTTCTAGGCATGTGGACAGCCCATATTCTGCTATGTAACCTATGAGAATTATCCACGTTGTATTAGCTGACTGTATAAGCATTGCTCTTAGCTGCAATAAAGGTTTGACTTATGCATCACATTGGTGTCAAAGTGTCGTTCTTGTCCCTGCATGAATCTGGGTGACCTCAGCAATCAATTAATCTTAAAACTTCTGCGCTTCCTTGCACAGAACTGGGTATTTGCACAGTTCAGGGACACATGTTTCAGTTCAAAGTACATTATCACAGTTTTAGAAACATCTGAATGCAATACTGGAAAAAAAAAACACTGCGAAGAACCCTAAAGAAAGGCTGCTACTAGGTACCACCCAACAACCCACCAGGCAATTCTACTTACAACAAGAAATGAGATCTCAAATACACTTGGCTAAAGTGGATATTCTTTTAACATGTTAAAACAAACTGAACAATGATTCAGATGTGTGGTTTGTGCATTGGTATCAATCATCACTTTATATTTTATCTCTTGCAGGAGGTGAAGTCACCAAGCCCAGATTTGCTCAGTATTTCCATGGCAGCCTGGCCAGTCTCACTATTCGGCCAGGCAAAATTGAGAGTCAGAAAGTGATTTCCTGTTTGCAAGCCTGCAAGGAAGGTCTGGATATTAACTCTCTTGAGAGTCTTGGCCAAGGAATAAAGGTGAGGGATGAACTGACATCGTCTCTGATAAAAATTTGGAACTGATTTATGAAGTGGAGAGCCCAAGGTAGAGTACACACAGTACAAATGTACTCCCAGAAGCAATGTAATTTCCCATAAAGTCATGCAAAGGAAAAGCAGAACAGTAGAAGGACTCTGACACTGCGAAGAAAAACGTTTCCATTATTGTAAAGCTAGATGCTAGGAAAGGCAGGTACTGCTAATATTTCAGAGCCTGCAGCAACTGCCAGGTCAGGTTTCCATGCTTATTTTGGGAGTTTTAAAGAAGCAGACATGATTGGAAAGACTTACTGAAGTTTGATCTCAGGTAGCTTTAAAGCAATGGCAGACATAAGTAGAATATCTTTCATCTAGAGGCAACTCCAAAAGAAGTTGAGGCTGTTATTAGATGACAGGTTTTCTTCTGCCTGATGTGTAAACCCACTGTTAAGCTATTTCCTGGTGCACAATCTTACAGAGAGCTGAGCTTCAAATCCAAATGGAGAGGATACTTTGACTACAGACTGTGCACAGGAGGTGTTGTAGTGTATTGTTTTTCAGTGGGGAAGAGGATGGTGTTGTAGCACATGATCTCTAGCGTGCAGTGGAAGTGCATTTCTCACTGCATAAGATAGAAGGCTGACCTGAAACACACACAAATGTCTCTGTAGGTGATAGGTTGCAGTGGTGTAGTATAACCAGCATGTTTTCTGAAAATGAGTAGAAATGAACATTGAAAGTGCAAAGGTAAGGTCCTACACTGCAGCACCAGAAAAGGAATGCCAGAGCCATCAGTGCAGAACTCTCAGCACAAAGGTTGTCCCTAAAAGTCAGCAGACAAATGCTACCAGACAGCTTCATGCTTTACAGAGATGAAAACCACAGGTTAAATTTAGAATGCTGATCTCTGCAGGCACTCAGATGTTTCTGTTCTATATTTTCTAGAAACTGCAAACAAACTTAAAATCCTACATTGTTGCTTCTCCTAGAGAAATGACACAGGAGCAAAATGCAATGTAGACAAAGGGCACATTAGGTTTTCTGGATTGCAAGTGTGTGTATATACATACATGCCTACCATTTGTTGGGGAGGGGGAATTAATTGATGCGAGATTATATTTTCCAAAATTAATATTGTTTATTAATTTTGTTATTCATAACTATCCCCATCCCTGACCACTAATTTTAATAATATTTCAGTTCTTACACAGTTATGGATAACATCTACATCTAATATAACCAGCAAAATATATAAACATTGATTGAACTGGAAGAGACTATACTGACGGTCAATGCCACTTGCGTCCAGTAGCTGGGCTCAAGCTCTTTCTGCTATGGCAGAAAGTAGAGAATTACAAAGAGGCATTGAGCATTTTACTCACAGATTATTATTACCTGGATCACAGGGTCTAGCCACAGTCCAGACACTGCCCAAATGCTTTCAGGGGACTCTGTCTCATTGGCTGTCGAGACTTAATTCTTCCTGGCTTCTGGGGAAAGGATGCAGACAATCTCTGACCTTGCTCTCCTGGCTCTTCTGGACGATCTGTGTTTGTTCAGACTTCTAAGCAGGACTTTCAGGTGTAGAGGCAGGATGCCATGTGATGATCAATCTCAGCAGGATGTCATGCTGACCACACAGGCTGATAGCGTGCAAACATCCAGGTCTGCTCTCGGTAACTCATGGCAGTGGAGTTTACTGGCAAACAATAAGGCAGTAGACAACTGCAGCAGGCAAGGGCAGAGCACAGCTGAGCACAGCAGAGAACACAGAAGAAAAAGCACATTGTTTACCTGCGTATGTCTTTTTTATCAATGGCAGCTGAGATTAATTGCCCTTTGGACACAGAATAGCCGATCAGAATGGCAGTTAGCCAAACCTTACCATATTGGGCAAAGCTATAGGCTCACTTTTACCCAAATTTAGGAAAAGCATAGGCCCTGCACAATCTAAGCGTGTGTACCTTGTTTACCACAGGACCCTGGGCAGGCCAGACTCAGTGGCTACAGGTTCTTTTGTGTCCTTTTCCCGCGCTTCCCTCTCTGGTGGAGCAGAAGAACATGCCTAGGCAAGGCAGGACATGTATAAGCCTATTTTGGGCCTATCAGGCCTACCACAACAGTGCTTTCAACTCATGAAGCTTCACCCTTCAGCCACCCAAGAAAAAGCAATACGTCTGTAATACAGTTTCTGGCACAGTAGTGTTGGATTCTTTTTGTCTGCAGCCTGATTTTCAGGTGCCTGTAACAGCTCTCAGAAACACTGTCTAAACTGTTGCTATTTTTAGCCTTTTTTTAATGAGAAAGACAAAAAGGGCTCAGACTAGGGCTTCCTCCCTAGGCAGCATTCCAGCTGTTCTGACAGTTGAGCTATTAAGTTAACTAGCTAGCTACTGTCTCCTTTTGCTAATTTTATTCCCTGCTTACTACTGCTAGCTTACAGAAAGGAAAAAATAGTGTATGCAGGCTATGACTCCAGTGAGTCCTCGTCTTCACTAAATAATACCCTTTAGTGTGTTAGGACCTTCCTGTACAAGCTTCAAACCCATTCCTCCATGTTCTGTCTGACAGAGAACTCCATGCTTCATTCGTTTCTTCACAGTGTATTTTCCATTTTGCTTTTTAGCTTTTCTCATCGTAAGGAAGTGGGGACAACCATTGTCCGTGTATAATTGAACATGTTCATATAGTCAATATCCACTTTGGGAAAAGAATGCATGTGAGAGGAGGATGCATTTCTTTGTGTCTTGTGCTAACAACAGTAGAGTACAAAATCAAGGGATTTAACATGGTTTTCTCTGCAATGCAGATGGTTCGCTGAACTAGTTAACAGACCATTAAAAAAAAAAAAAAAGGAAATCTGGGTGAATTATGGTGAAGATAAACCCAACTATTTGGTATGTGAATATAGTAGCAGAGCTTCTTGGTCAGCAAGAATTCTGGGTCCAATACAGTGGAATAGAGAAGGGTCAGGGCTACAAGAATAGCCATTGACTTTGCAAGCTTTATTGGCTCAAATGAGCAGCTGGCTTTGTGCAAGTAGCAGTTCTATCCTAAATCATGATACCTGTATTGATTATGGGACAGAGAAAGGAGAGTCTCCTTTATTGTGTCTGACATTAATGAAGATGTAGGAGGCAAATGTTATAATTGTTTTGTTCAGTCATGTTGAAATACACCTCAGAAAGACTGGCCAGGGTGAAAGCAAACAGCAATAAAAATATGCTTCCACATTCTACTCTGCGTTAAGCCAACATTTTTACATGAGGTATGTGTTTAACCTAGAAAAACTACATAGCAATAATAATGACAAAAATAAGCTACGGTTTTGAGCTCTGCAGTTGCAGAAGTAATACCAGCAAGGTTGATAAGGCTGGACGAAGTACAGCAAATCAGGATTAGTTTACTGTAAAATTAATTAGAACACTAGTTATTGAAATACAAAATAGATGCATGATAGTGGTACGTGTTTTAGGGAATAACATGTGGATTCGGCCAGCAGCAGCTGTGAAGTTATGGGCTTTTTCCTTATGTTATTAGATTTTAAATTTATGTGTCTGTAACAGTCCTTTAAAATGTAATTTTTTGTACTCTGTATCAGGTAGCTTACTACTAATTATATGCATTTCCCTTAGTATCACTTCAACCCTTCCCAGTCAGTCCTTGTCATGGAAGGAGATGACATTGAGAATATAAATCAAGCTCTCCGAAAGGTCTCATACATCAACTCCAGACAGTTCCCTACTGCAGGTGTACGACATCTCAAAGTCTCATCTAAAGTCCAGTAAGTTATGCTTCAACTGAACTGATTAGATTAATATATAATAATATTTTTATTAATTACTTTTTTCTTTACACATGCAAAGAGAATTTTCACTAAATTCCATGGCTAAATTATACTTTTATGTTATTGAGCATAAAAGATGAATTTATTTTACTTTTATGCTGATTTATGCTGTGTTTTTCTTTTGATATTCATCTTTTGAGTTGCTCTTACTTGCCTTCTCTTTTATAGTTTGGATCATACAGCCTGGACTGAATAGTATTTGCATTTATTGCATTCTTATTTTACTGTTTGTTTTTAAAAGTTGTCATTTCTCCTGAGATAGCTAGAGCCATGGCTTTTTTAAGCAGGCCTATAGCATCTAGCAGACAATATAGCTGCAAGAATAGTATTAGTAGCTATGCTTGAAATTGCTTGTCTGCATCATTATATGACTGTCATCACTGAAGCACTGGTGTCCTTCCATTTTCATGCAATGGTAGTAACAGAACCTGCACAATAATGTTTACAGTTCTACATAATCAAAGAGCCATCTGCCACTTCTGAGCTCCCCTGGGGTACTTTTCTGTTACAGCAGGTTGTACAGTGCAGTGAAAGCAGATCTCTAGAGTGAAAAATAAATACCAATTCTATGAACACTCAGCTACTACACACAGAGGTCTTACTAAGTACCAGGTTTAGTTCAGTGCTGTGTCCTGACCACACTGTTTGAAGGGCATCTGCTGAGGTGATGTCACTGGAAGCAGTCTGGCTTGCACACTCCATGGCTGGCTGATGTCTTGTGCCAACACAAAGTAAGGTAGAGTTTGCCAGGAGATTTGCTTCCAAAGTATGGTGCCTGTTCAGGTGAAAATGCTAACATAGGCCCCTTTTGTCCCTAATAAGTAATGGAGAGTGCCAGAGTAAGCTCCTGATGGGTCAAATTTAAATGGATAATTAGGCCTTTTTATTCACACATGAAAAGATAGGCATATTATATTAATTAGATACTGCTTTGAGAATTTAATGTTTGGTTTACAGAAGTCAATTGCTGTCATCTAATTAACACTGGTGTTTTTTTAACCATTCACTACTTTGTTAAATGTCAGTTAAACATCAAAATACTATTCTCAAAGTGACTTTACTAAAGACTGAGCTCATCATGAGTCTGTTTGCTGAGCTGTCCCTGCATAATTTCAGTACTTATAAACACGGGATGCAACAGGACAAACAAAGCTGTTGCTCTCTGATGACATGGGTGCTTGGTGGTACAGATGCTTGTCTTTACATGTGGCATTGCCAGAGTACAGCACAGATTGATCTGAGACAATGCAAAAGGCTGAAAGCCACAGGTGGGGTCTGGACAGTGCAGGTGCCACACACTTCTGACGGGCAATGTGCTACATGCAGTTAATGAATAATGTATTTTTCAGATGTTTTGGTGAAGATGTCTGCATTAGTATCCCAGATATAGATGCGTATGTAATGGTGTTTCAGGCCAATGAGCCCAAGATTACAATAAGTGGGATGGACCACTTTGCTAGACCAGCAGCTCAGTTCGAAAGTGAAAGAGGAGTTATTCTGTTACCTGACATCAGGATTGTCAGCACAGTCACTAAACTGGAGCATCCAGTGGACTTTAAAGAACATGACAGAGGTTAGTGATTTCTTCAAAATGTTATTACTTACTCTGCAGCATGATCTCTCCTGTTTTTTCAAAACAGTGCAAACAAATAACACAAAGGACATCACTTCACCCAGATTAGCAATGTGAGGCAGCAGTTTCAGTGTACTGAAACACTGAAAAATGTATTTAACAGCTTCAAAAAAGCAGACTCTCTATTTAGTGTCTTCCCTATTCAGAATAATTTCTTTCCACTCTTCTTTACATACTCTGTTAAAAAACATATTTTCATTAGAATCTCTCTATTTGTAACAGAATATTAAGTGCACTGATAAACTGGAAAGCAGTCATTGACTAACAGCTGGAGTTTTAGTCTGTTCCTGCATTTCCGGTTCTGCTACTACTGACTTGTGGGTGATATTTGAGAAAGTAATATTGTGCCTCAGTTTCCCACCTATATAATGTAAATACAATAATTTGCAAAGATTTTTTTTCAGTGATGACAGTTTAGTGCTGAGCAGTATGTCTATTATTAACTGACAGTAGGTGAATGTTCAAAAATATAAATAAGGTTCAAAACAATTTTCTATAAAGTAATCTCCCCTTTGACTGTTTGAGTGAAAGGTAAATGAAAAGGCCAGCAATCTGAGGTGTCATTCTAATCAATATTGTTTGGATCCAATAAACACCAAGTTGTACATACTTTGAAAAGACAAATCATGACATGTAGGGGCTTGGATTCTCTGAAGCCACACTCTGTAATAGTGCTGCATATTGCTTGCATAAAGCTGCATCTGTGCCCTGGAGAATGGAAAGTCCTTTATATCATATTATCAACTGCATACCATTACAGTATGTAAAACCAGTGAATTCTTGCATAGAAAAGAGTGATGACTATCTATTGTATCCTTGTAACCTTAGAAGATTGAGTCTCACCTTGAAAAAGAAAATAGCATTTTTTTAAGGTACTGTCTCAGAGGCCTTAGTAGCCCTGCAGAGAGCTCCCAGAGTGCCAGCATCTTGCTACTTGTCTTGACAGAGTAGGGAAATCAGTGAGATCTCACTAAGAGCTAAAATTGCTGCCCCTACTCCTCATTTGCCCACTCAGTGGCAAAGTTGACCAGCTATGGCTTTTCTCTTGCTTTCCAGCCCAGATCTTTCCTGTCTTTCATTACTTCCCACAAAATGGCTCATCTTATCAGCCTTAGCAACATTCAGATTTGTTTATCCTGCAAATTTGAGTTGGGTCTACATTTCTGAGTAAGTTAGAGCTGTGCAAAGTACAGAAACTCAAATTCACTGTACTAGGAGCTGGGAATCTAGGATATACATAAGACTTTTCTGTCTGTAAGTTCCTTCTGCATACTCCTTCTAAAAGAAATTTGCAAAATGGGCACTAAGTTCCAAGATTGCAGTGTCTGTCTGCAGTACCAGCATGGTTAAGCAGTCTTGTCAGACACTCTATGCCAAGTTGGCCAGAGGATTAAAATATTAAAATAATATGCTGGTCTTCTTCCAGTGACAGTATCTTTTTTTTTTTTTTTAATTGTGTGTCCTGAAAGATAGTTGGTTTACAGCTCAATTTCTCCAAGTCACACAACACAGAGTCTTGCTATTTATGATAACACCATGTTCTTGTTGGCCATGTTCTTTGCAATGTAAGTTCCTTACAGGCCACAGAGCCACTGAAAGAATCATCCAAGCATAGATGTATTTGACATGTATTTTTCCAGTTCAGTTTTCCTGGAGGAAAGAATGAAGGAGTGATACCAACATGGTATTGATACAGTATTAAACCCCAGAATTTTTTATGGGAATTTTATTACCAGGATCACATTTCACTTTCACACTTTCAGCACTGTTCTTAAATGTCCTTTATCATAGGGCAATATACTGTCTGTCTCACTAGGTATCTGTAGGCCTTCATCATTACAGCAGCTGGACAGGCAAGACACTTCACTTTTGACTTGCTTCAAGTATGCTGTGTTTTATATCAGCATAAAGCAATTTAGCCATCTTTGCAAAAATTGAAAGCCCTGATGCAAAACATATAAAATGACTGAGCAATTGTGATCATTTATCTTAGTGCTGTTCTCTTTTCTTTTTTTTTTCCCTTTCTTTTTCATGGTGTGTGCCCTGTGTTCACAGCCAAGAAGCCAGTGCTGTTGGAGGAAATGCTCCACAACTTGGATTTCTGTGATATTTTGGTCATTGGTGCAGAACTGGATCCTGAACAAGAGTGTTTAGAACTAGATCATGTGGAGCTTCAAGGAAAACATCTAGATGCCACAAATTCCACAGCAGGATATTCAATCTATGGTATGCTCATGGACCTTGCTTTCTCTTATTTTTCCCACCACCAATTACATTATTGTAATGAAAGGACTAATGTGAAAGAAATCAGACACAAATCTGTGATGTGCTAGTTCTAAAACATTCCACGAGAGACTTTCTGAAAATCCACTTGTCTCTGGGTCTGCTGTGTTTATTCTTTGAAATATATCACAGCTTTGTCTTGATCGTAGCTATTGCCAAGAACAGAAATGGAAACACTGTTTTTTTTCAATGTGGGGGCTCTTGGGGACCATCACAGTAGAACACGGAATTGAGGGGATTCCTCAGTGCTCTTGCACAGTGCTCTTAACACACTGGTCTTTTTTTTTTTTTAATTACTAAGTAATTAATTCTGCATCTTCGCTGCTGTGTTTGTTCCTCTCCATTACAGCCTTACATTCATTTTCAACAACTATCCTCACTTAATTTAGTTAATGAGCCAGAATCTCTAATAGGAAATATTTGATGTACTGTCATTTTCAGATCATTCTGCCAAATTTTATATATTCTGTGAATTCTCCTATAATGCACAGAGCATTTGTTACGTAGCTTCTCCTTGAGATTGTCACGGCTGCATTTCAGGTGTGGACAGCATGAGCAACTATGAACAGGTTCTTCGGCAGATTCGGTATCGGAACTGGTACACTTCTGCTACCCTTGACAGAAAGTTCAAAGTCAAGTGCTCAGAGCTAAATGGACGTTACACTAGCAATGAATTTAACTTGGAGGTAAGCAGTCGATCAAGTTTTTTCCCAGCACTGAGGCTGAACACTAGCCTCATCTTCAGTGACACTGAGTTTTATGTAAAATATGTAAAAAGATAGACATGTTCTGACCATGTAACCAAACAGGTTCTAAGTTGTATTCGAACGAAGTTGATTTCTCCTGTGGGCATTCCTTAGTGTGGATGTCTCCATTCTACTTTCTGTGTATGGATATTGTGCTTCTCTTGAACTCCACTAACAGAGAAATACTCCTGTTCAAGCAGAATGGAGGCTAAGATCATCATTCCATGACACAAAATCTCCTTTGGGTCTTTCTGAAGATTTATACACCTGCTCAAAAGTAAATCCTGACAATTTCATTATTGTCCTTAGATGAACCTGTCATATTTTCCTTATATTCAACATTTACTTATCCAGTTTTTCCAAGCAGTAGCTTCATATGCTCTTGGATTCACCACCAAGACATGGTCAGTTACCACAGTAATATTTTGCTCTAGAGCTTATGCAAGCTAGTGCTAAGGAAGAGAGCAGCACCGAGGCTAGCTCCACTGGAACACGCTTTTTTCGAAGCTGTTTTGAAGTTCTTGTTTCTTTCCTTTGGGGCTCTCCCGATCGCAGAAACCCCACAGCGGGCAGGGCCGAGGCAGGCGCTGCAGGGTATGTGGTGTACGTGCATGCTCGAGGGTGACGCAGCGGGGATGGTGCCGGGCGCACGGGCAATTTAAATGAGGAGCAGCAGTGACGCCAGAGCCTGATTCGGGAAGAGAGCAGCTCTCTGCTGAACCTTGCCCGCAGTGTGCTGAAGAAAGAAGAAACAAACAAGAAAAAACAAACAAACAAGCAAAACTCCAACAAAAACCCAAACAAAAAAACAACCAAGCAAACAAAAGAAACCCATCCCACACCCAATCAACTCCAGTCAGTTCCTCCAAGGAAGTGAGGCATGGCAAAAACTCAGGCAAAGATAAAATTATGGGTGCGCAGAGCCCACCCGTAGACATGCAGGCGTCCAGGCAACTGGCTGCGAGGAGTGCTGGAGCCTGGCACTTGAAGTTGAGGGTGGCAGAGACAATGCCTGCATTAGGTGTGAGCAGATCAATGGTCTGCTTAACCTAGTGACTGAACTGAAGGATGAAGTGGAAGGTCTAAAGACTATAAGCGAATGTGAAAAGGAGTTCAACCTATGGCACCAGGCTCTGCAGACCCCCTTAGCTGAGGGAGGTGACCTGAGAAACAAGGGAGAATGGACACAGGTGCCTGTCAGAGGGGGCAAGGGAAAACCCTTCCAGCCCCCCTCACCTCCTCCATTGCCCTTGAACAACAGATATAGGGCACTAGAGGTTGAGGGTGAGGTGGTTTTGGAGGAAGAAATATCACCATCTGAGGGGTTGACTAAAGTAAATTAGTTGCACCTCACATCAGAACTTGTAACCAAAAGATAAAGATGAGGGTAATTGTTACTGGTGATTCCCTTCTGAAGGGAACAGAGGGTCCCCCATATGCCAGCCAGACCTCTCCCACAGGGAAGTCTACTGCTTCCCTAGGGGAGCCTTTGACACCATCTGCCACAACAAGCTCCTAGCACAGCTGGCAGCTCGTGGCTTGGACAGATTCACTCTGATATGGGTCAAGAACTGTCTGGAGGGCTGGGCCCAGAGAGTGGTGGTGAATGATGCCACATCCAGTTGGCAACTGTCACTAGTGGTGTGCCCCAGGGATCAGTGCTGGGCCCAGTCCTGTTCAATATTTTTAATGATGATCTGGACTAGAGGACTGAGTCCAGCATCAGTAAGTTTGCAGATGACACCAAGCTAGGAGCAGCTGTGGATCTGTTGGAGGGTAGGAGAGCCCTGCAGAGGAACCTGGAGAGGCTGGATGGATGGGCAGAGGCCAATGGGATAAGATTTAAGAAGGCCAAGCGCGGAGTTCTGCACTTTAGCCACAACAACCCCAAGCAGCACTACAGGCTGGGGACAGAGCGCCTGAGAGCAGCCAGCCAGAGAGGAACCTGAGAGTGCTGGTAGAGAGTAGCTGAAGATGAGGCAGCAGAGTGCCCAGGTGGGCAGCAGAGCCAATGGCATCCTGGCCTGGATCAGGAAGAGTGTGGCCAGTAGGACAAGGGGAATTATTCTGCCCCTGTACTCAGCACTGGTCTGACCACACCTTGAGTACATTCAAGAGAGATGTTGAGGTACTGGAAAGTGTCCGCATGAAGGGCAACGAAGCTGGTGAGGGGTCTGGAGCACAGCCCTGTGAGGAGAGGCTGAGAGAGCTGAGGATGAGCAGCCTGCAGAAGAGGAGGGTCAAAGGTGACCTCACTGCTGTCCACAACTACCTGAAGGGAGGCTGTAGCCAAGTGGATGTTGGTCTCTTCTGCCAGGCAATCAGCAACAGAACAAGGGGACACTGTTTCAAGTTGTGCCAGGGGAGGTATAAGCTGGTTGTTAGGAGGAAGTTCTCAACAGAGAGAGATTGGCATTGGAATGGGCTGCCCAGAGGATGGTGGAGTTGCTGTCCCTGGAGGTGTTGAAGAAAAGCCTGGATGAAGCACTTAGTGCCATGGTCTGGTTGATTGGCTAGGGCTGGGTGCTAGGTTGGACTTGATGAGTTTGAAGGTCTCTTCTAACCTGGTTAATTCTATGATTCTAAGTCAAGTGCAGCACAATGGTTTGGGGACTGAGAACTGCTGCTGAGCGCCTCAGCAGGAACTGTGGGTTATTCTGAATAATCAGCTTATCCAGCCTAGAATCCAGGGACCAAGGAACTCCTGCAAAGGGCAGGACCTTCTTTGCAATATGCTCAAGACTTAAAAGTTGATTCAGATATTTCCACATTTCCATGTTTTACATTCCGTAGCCTAGTCCTGGCAATGACTTCTTACTATAGGTAGGACAGAGAAGTGATATAGTACCTTCCAAGAAAGTCTCTCTGAAAATAAAGACGCAGGAAAAACTGAAACCTCTTTTAGATCCTTCTTACCGTGTCAGTTTTAAACTCAACAATTGCAATACATTCTCTAACACCAGAGTGACAAATCTCCCACTAACTTTCAGAGAACAATTAATAGCTGATTAGTAGAGTAAAAAACAGCCACACATGCACAAAAGAAAAAAAAAACCTGAGAAAAGAAGTCCCTACTTATCCAGAGAGATGAATGAAAAAACATTCTTGTCTGTGGCACTTTATTTAGAACTGTTTTAATGCTAGAAGTGAGAAATATATTCATCTGTGTGAGTTTCACTGACATAAAAAAAAAAAAAACCCACCACAAAAAACAAAGAAGCTGCTTTGGACTTTAAAATCTATATAATAATGTTCCTATCTGCTGATGAACGTCACAGTCCAATGTAATGTATGGAGCTAGCAGGCTTGGAATATAGAGCACTGATCTCTTATTTTTCTCATGTGCCAGGTTAATATCCTACACAGTTCTAACTCCAACTTCATGGACCATGTAAATCATATGATAGTACAACCACAGTTTGTCCAATCTGTTCACCACCCAGAGGCAAGCATAAATGCTATTCACAACTCAGGTATGTGATGACTTTACAAACACTGCTCATAACTCTTCTGGTAGATTAATGTTTCCTTTCTGGTTTACTACATGTCAACAAATGAAGCCCTGGAGACCATAGTTAAAGCTTGTGAAACCTCCCAGGAGTTAAGAAAATATCTTGTTTCTAGTACTCAGTGCTGCAAAGGCTCATGTTATCTTTATATATCGGTATTTCTAAGGCACATTCTTTTCTGCGCACCTCTTTCCAAGCAAGAGGAAGAGATGTTTATATTCTGTTTTAAATATATAATTGCTGCAGTGTTTCTATTAGCTGCTGTCCAGGCCTCAGTCTGGATCACTCTGGAGTAAAGATAGGTCCACCAAGCCACGTGCAGGAGGCGTTAGTTTATATTAAATACAGAATTTAAGTCGATTTTTCAGACAGTATAAATTAAAATATATACCTCAACATGAAGCCTTTACAGTGAAGGCAAAGATACATGTTCAAATGCTGGACTCTTAAATTCTTTTAGCTGAGTTATACATATGTAAAGAAGTGAAGCTGCTCTAAAGTGTAGGCAGTTATAGGTACTTACAAACAGTTATACTTCAGAAAATTTCTGTATTTTTCTGTACACTTGTACAGGCATTACTGAAATGAAACAGAGTATTTACTAATGAACTAGAACTATTATAAGATGACCTTTTTCAAAATGAACTTTCTTCTTTACATCAATATTGCTCTGAATTCAGAGTATTGCCTAACAGGCAAGGAGAGGTAATAAGATGTAGTACAGAACTACTATAGCTCCTGGAACTACAGTACCTAGCAAAGGTACATACAAAGCGGCAGCACTTCTCCACTAACCTAATCATGGAGCAGATAACAGCAAAATAGTTCAGAAAGATTTCTTCCTGTGACTAGGTGGAGGCAGAGGCTTCTCAGCAGTGAGGAATCTCCCAGGAGGTTCGTAACACAGGAAAATAGATTTTAGTTTAGCTTACTTCTTGGATATGAGCTGTGCCAGGGGAGGTTTGCGCTACATATTAGGAACTATTACTTCACTTAAAGGGCTATCAAACACTAAAGTGGTCTGCCCAGGGAAATGGTGGAGTCACCATCCATGGAGGTGTTTACACAATGTGTAGCTCTGGTGCTTAAGAACATAGTTTAGTGGTGACCTTGCAGTGGTGGTTTAAAGGTTGGACTAGATAATCTTGAAGGTCTCTTCCAATCAAAGATATTCTGTGATTTGTTAATTGATTCTGCACTGATTGACTACTTGTCTTCTGTCATGAACGGCTTAAGGAACAAATGGTAGGCACATTCACTTTTTAACTTATGATTTACAATGCTCATTATGAGATATCTACTAACACCATTTGTGTTTGATCTGCCTTAGAGGGTGGGCAATTGTCAGCTCTTTCTGTGGTCCCAAACACGTGGCAAATGGCCATGCTGATTCTCAATCTAAAGGAAGAGATGCTGAGGGGGAAAAGAGTCAATGTATTTAGTGTTTTGTAGGGAATTTCATCCACACATATAAGCACATTCCCTTTTCATCTCTTTCTTTCAGCTGTTCCAAGTGTGGCTACTATTGTTATCATAATCTGTGTGAGCATACTCATTTTCATCATCACCTTGGGGGTTTATCGAATTCGGACAGCTCATCAGCACAGCTCTGCAGACAATGAAGGAAGCAAAGAAAATGAAATGGATTGGGATGACTCTGCTCTGACTATTACCATCAACCCCATGGAGGTACATAACTGAGATATAGCATTATATCATGATACTACTGGGAGTTACTGTCAAGGCAGTGAGTCTTAACCTTCTTTCAAAGTACACTTGTTCAGGCTTGGCAGAACAGTTATGTCTATGTAGACTCAGGACCCCATCTCAGTTTTCAGGTCTGCACACCATGATAATATGTAATTGAGCACTTGGTTAATACTTGCTGTCATATATAATTATTAAATAGGATGGTGAAGAATTCTTGGGTGCAATGTCACTCCCTCTCCATCTACATTTGCACTCTATGTAACAAGGATGATATAATTGCTTTGGCTTTACTGCTTACTGTAAGCATTAATACACTAAAAGGAGGGGAGATGATCCATATTTTCAAGAAACTGACACTGAAGAGTTACATTTGGGCAGCTTGGCTAACAAAGGTGTTCCTTATTGACATTCCATTCTTGTTGCAGGCTTTTTTGAAATTTTATTACTGATTGTGTCATATTTGATGCCTAATAGTCACATAATGGTGGAAAGGAGATTTCCCCAGCATGCTAGCATTTCTAAATGTGGAATAAATGCTCACAATTTCACAACCACTGGCTGGCAAAAAGGCACTTTTCTTCTACCGTCTCTCTTTTATTTCTTTAAATGCACTGTAGAAATATGAAAAGCCTCACCAGACAGAAGAGGAGAGTGAGGAAGAAGACATAGAAGATGAAGATGAAGACACAACCAGTGCTGAATCAGATGACAGTGAAGAGGAGGAGGAGGACGAGGAGGAAGATGAAGAGGAAGTGATTGTCCAAAAGGCAGACAAACAGAATGGCACCAGGCAAGAGCAGCTGGAGTGGGATGATTCAACACTCTCATACTAATAGGCCTCCAGCCATATTGCTCTTTTGGTTACAACCAATACAATGTTTTTCCAGTCTATGAATTCATTGACAGGATCTGAACTTCTGCTTGCCCACTTGTACTTTTGCCTACAATGATCTTGTTATAGTAGTTGATAATGATAGAACTAACCCTTTCCTTACAAAGTTTGGAGAAAAACCTGATACAAACCTACTGGCATCACCAGTAATAAGGTAATCTAGATCTTGATCTGTTAACAAGCATAGTTCTCAGTTTCCTGTTTCTATACCACAGATAATTTGACAAAGGTCCTGTCACTCAATCCATAGAGGTTTTTGCCTTTGCTATTTTTTTCATACAGGATAGATTTCATCTTGTTATGAAGGATTACTTTTGTGGGACCAAATGGCAGTTGCCATTTGACTTCACACTTTCGCAGTGTAGAATATAAGCCACCTTCAAAATGGGGCAGAGTTTTAGTACTACAGGTGACAGAGACTGAATTCCATTTGTTGTTTCACCCTACCTTTCTCGGATGTGAACTGTCTTTCTTCTACAAGGGAACGTCTAGGACTTGTCACAGGATGCATGTGTGCCTGTGTAGAAGTGGACAGTGTATTTTTCAGACATGCTGTCAGAACCTTCAAGACAGATTTTATCCAAACCACCCCTAGAAACGTATTGTAAGTTTGAAAAAACAGCAACAAAGGGCCACTGAAGGTTACAAAGGAAAAAAAATCATTCTATGTCCACAGGTTGAGTAATATGATCTTATGCAAACTGTAAATTCTAATGGGACTGATTTACAGAAAATCTGTAGAGCTGCTCATTAGTTATGGATTGAGCAATTTGCAGCAAATCAATGTTTTAAACCGTCTGTCTTGTAAAATCATTAGCTTGCTGCAGTATCTTCCTGAAGTAGTAGAAAATAAGTGACATCATTATTCCATAGCTATGTATGGTTGGGATTTAAACAATGATTTTACATGAGGGAAATGTTCCCTTTTTTCCTTTAGTGAATACCATCTGGAATTCCTGTCTGGCTCTATTCTGTAAAACATTACACTCTATTTCTTCTCTGCTTTCACCCACCTATGAGTGGAGAAAGTGTCAACACACACAACTGTCCGCTCTCATTCGTGCTCATAATTCTCCCTTATTCTTCCTGAAGCCATTAACGTTGAGAAAAGGTTTTATAAAGCAGAACAAAAATAAATAAAACCCACCTGGAACCAAAAGAACTGAAAGAAAAACAAACCAAAACTAAACTCATTAGAGGTTGAGAGAGTATTTTAGTTTGTTATGGTAACACAGCATATTTTTCTTAGACACTGTTTGAAAAGAACAAAAAAAAAAAAAAAAAAGAAGAAAAAAAGAAAATCTACATACAATGTGTTGATTAGTCTGTGTGGTGTGTTTTTTGTCCCCTTTCCTTATTTCTTTTTCCATCTCCAAATGCTCTGCATACCAAATAATGCAGCACTTGCTAGGATAATGTTCTATTGGCATGGAATTGAATGCTGCCTAGTGGCTTGTCTGGGTGTTTTCCAAGTACTCCCTTTTCTTAGTAATTTTATCATTGAGTTTTGCTTTTGATTCTGTAATTTGCTGTTTGAAATGAGCTGCCTCCACTTCTGTCTCCCAAAGAAACAAGCAGTCAGTCTTGCCACATAAAGACATTCCTGAGCCCTCATGAATGGTAGCTGATCTTGCAGAGTTGCTTCAGCATTCTTGAGGGAGTCCATCTCTATTAGCAGCTTTTAAACATCCTGGAATATAGAGAGCATATCCCATGCGGGTTTGGGGATTCTTTTATTTCCAGTTTCTGCATCTGATAATTGCAGAGAAACATTGACAGCAACTAGACCTTGCAGTTTAATAACTAGGAAGTGAATAAAAAAACAGAAAACTTGTTTTAAAACTATCAGTGTTCATGGTCTTTTTTTGTTGTGCCAGCAACCAGAGAATCATATAATTGCTTAGGCTGGAAAACACCTTTAAGATCATCCACTCCAACCATTAACCCAGGTCACTGCTAAACCATGTCTCCCAGTATCACATCTACACACCTTTTAAAAACCCCCAGGGATGGTGACTGCACACCTTTCCTGGGCAGTCTGTTCCTGGGCTTGACAATGCTTCTGGGGAAAAATTGATTCCTAATGTTCAACCTAAATCATGTTGGCATCATTGCAAAGACTGGCAATATTGAAATTTTCTTATGTGAGGAGCCATGGTTTATTTCTGTTCCAATCATGCACATGTATTAAACTAAAAAGAGTATCTGCAGAATCAAGCCTACATCATAAATGATTTTTATCTGTAGTAACAAAGACTGTAATGTTGGCCAAAATTTCTCTTTCATGAAAACTTGATTTTAAAATTTCTGGTTATCTTGAACAGAAATGTTGTGTCAGATCATTTTCTAGCATCCCCAGACCCCTAAACAAATTTCTAGTGTTAATTTCTGTTAGCGACATGAAACAGGCTCTTCATGCTTGTTATTAGCACATATCAGCAACGCTTTCTATGCAGAAAAACAAAGAGATTTAAAATTAGAAACAGATATTTAATTGTGAATTTCAGATTTAAATAGACTTATTTATTTTAATTCTTGATTATCCTGTTATTGCTTTTAGCACAGTAAACATTAGGGCAACTTGAAAACAGCAATTTACCAACTTATTGATAGCCTTTAATTCATTCACAAATTCATTCTCTCCATCAGTATTGTGTCTCCCTCTAGTAGATTTTTATCTTTTTGTTAGTGGAAGCAAATCTTTTCAGGTCACATTGGTACATTAAACAAGCAGCAGACTAAGTGTTTTTTTCTACTAATAATAAACCTACACTTTTAAACCTAAGCAAAGTACTACAGGCGTGTGTGTTATCACTGCAAGCTGGTTTGAAACAAGCTATTCAGCAAAGTCAGCTGTATCACTCTACTTACTTTAGATTACTCATTGGAATGCATTATTCAGCATTTTTCATTCAGATAGA
The DNA here is from genome assembly GCA_013400475.1 of Tricholaema leucomelas. Lineage (NCBI taxonomy): Eukaryota > Metazoa > Chordata > Aves > Piciformes > Lybiidae > Tricholaema lacrymosa > Tricholaema leucomelas. The sequence goes on along the minus strand of WAAF01018253.1, from coordinate 32,667 downwards.
AAAATCCTTTTCACAAAATGTTACTGAAAACGAGAGACTTCTTTACAGAATGAATCTTAGAATATCTGTATGGAAGTTGGCAGCAATGGCTTCATGAGAAAAAGTCTACTAGTAGAGTAACACAGAAATATCAGTTGTTCTGAACCATTTGAGCAGTATTTTCTCCCTTCTGTGAATTATTTTTAATGTGATCCACTTGTCTAAAACAAACCTGGAAGTTGTACATGTATAGACATGCTAACTTATGCACACACACTTGCTTTTTTTTTTCTGCTAATCCAAAGGTAAAAGTATCTTATTTCCTCTCTGAAAGAAGTGTTTATTCTGCAAACTCCGAAATGGCATCAGCAGTGATGAGGCTGAGCTATGATGACACATAAATAAACGTGTCTCTTTTACAGTAGCCATAAACAAAATCATCCAAAAACCATCTCTGAAAGGGTACCTGTGCTATTTGACATCAGGACTCTGGGATGCCAGAGGTCTAAAGTGGTACCACATCAATGACTGCTGCCTTAAAATTTTTGAAATTCTAATCTAAAGCTGCAAAAGCTACAAATGCAAAATTTAGATGATGATGCACTATGTTCTCTGAATTACTGTCTAAATTGCTGTTTGTGATCAATAGCTCACAGTTCTTTTTCACTGATACCCCCTCCCCAGGTATTTCATCTTTGCAAGTAAACCTTAACATGCACAGCTGGTGAGATTAATCTCAGTGTTTACTGCACTGGCTGACACCGGTTCAAATTGGAAATAGACATGTAGGGTTCATGATACCTTTAATACTAATTAAAATAAAATGTTGTGATTTGCTCGTTCAAGCAGGCAATAGTATCCTGCAGCAGTGGCTTGACTGCTTTCAACTGGCAATAATCTCCCTTGACAAGGGTTGGCAAAAGGTGCAGTTTATTTTCCTTTCTGGTGTAAATGCTGGTTGTGATGCTGGGCTTGCTGTGAGCACATGCACCATCCTTCCTTACTTCAGTCAGGCAGAAAATAAGACTCAGAAACGGTCAGAGGATTATAAAATTCCCCTAATGGGGATGAAATTCACTGTCCCTATTGCAGGAGCTGTCATTACCTGAACCTGGGCTGAAAGTAATGCCGTGGGACATTAGTAGTCACAGATTAAGGACTGGTCAGAGAGTAGCAGCTTGTCCTTTTCCTTTGGCAATGCCTTCTGAGCCCTGCCCCAAATTTGTGTCTCAGCTTTCTTTTTCCCTGAGCAGGCAGCTCTAATGCTTTTACTTGGTGGGGATCCTGGCAGCCTGGGACACAACATACCCTCTTCTGGAGGTTTTGGTGCCAGCACAGGCACCATCCCATTCATCTCCACCACAATTTGTGCTTAGCAGAAGAGGAAAATGAAAGACATTATTGAGGTGAGAGTGGGTAAAGGTCTGGTGGGATGACCCATGTGACTGCTTGTGGTATCCTGGAATATGTATTACAGAATCAAAACGAAGGATATTTGCAAAATCACAGGGATACTTAAAGAGAGAGAGGAAATTAAACTGTAAGGCTATCTCTGGGACATCAAAAAAGGCTCCTCTTGCCCTAATGCACACATGCTGACAGGATTCAGTAGCTCAATACAAATACAGCTCCGTCTGGTTTTATGCTTATGGGAAATGACAAAAAAACTCATGGCAAAATACAATTCCCATATAAATATTTTTCAGGAATCCAGCAGTAGGCAGAGGAGCCAAATGCTAAAAATCTTGTTGTCTGACATCATGACTAATAGCTTGTTGTTTGGGGTTTTTTTGGCAAAATTGCTTTGGCTCTATGGAGTGTAGTTAGTTCCTGGCTGTATACTCTGTACTACTTCTGCACTACTTTTAAAAAGCACCAGTAGGTTAACAGCAAGACAACAGCTTATTTGGCAGAAAATAAAGGTGTCAGAAATTGGCAGAAGGGATTTTACATTTGCAAAGATACGTATTGCTTGATGAATAAATCTGTTTAGTGAAATAAAGTTTTGGACAGATATTGCTAGTTGTCAGACTGAAAAATAACAGTGATAGGAGCAGAATTTTGGAGAAAAACCAAAAAACCCAACCAACCAACCAAAACCCCCATGCACAGACTGAGCAATTATATTGCATATCTACACAAAATAGTTCATATGCATACAAATTTTAAGTAATATTTTTAATATATATATATGTGTGTGTGTATGTATACTAGTGTGTATATATATATATGTGTATATATATATATATATATATATATATATATAAAACTTAGCCTGGAAATACTCCTCTTCCATCCAGTGTTTTCTATGAAGCTGCATGTATTCAGGCAGCACATCTATTTCTGCTCTGAGACTCTGGAAATGCTGGAATCAAAGCATATAGCATCTGTGCCCTTACCAGTTTGTGACTTTTTAGAATCCTAGTCAGATGCTAGTTGTCTTGCTGGATACAGGAAATCACATACAAATGGCCAAGTTCTGGTTCTGCCTAATAAAATTACATAACACAAAAGTGGAACTATCTGGGGCAATCTATATGTGAAGTAGCCTATTCTTGATGTTTCACTCACTCATTTTTGACCACTAGCCATGGGATTGATGCACCTCTGGAAGATCACTGTAGCTGCTCACCTTTACTTTACTTTACTGCTCACCTTTACTTTACTTTAAGGCAGTCCACATACACCAGTTGGAAAATCTGAGGAAGTAATAGAAATAATAAAACAATTAAACCAAAACTTGCCAGAGACAGACAGCACATGGAAAATCATCTTTGAAATTACTAAAAATACTGATGTTAATTGAGCATAACGTTGTGCTAGGTAAGTATGATCTCATGTTTCAACCAGCCAAGTTTCAACCAGCCAGTTTCAACTTCCTCAAGTATCACCATCCATGTAAGGCTAAGCTGAGAAAGATGACAAATTGTGTTCACAACCCATCCTCACAGCTGCCTTTGTGCCTCAAAGATGTAGTTGATCAGACTGTTTGCTTTAGCACTAGTGAGTTTTGTCTTTTGGGTTTTGTCTCTCCTGGAAAGCAAATTATTTTTTAATTAGCATGGAGAATAGACAAGTTTGAAGGCTGACCACTAAGGCTGCATTGGTGTAAAGTACATATTCTGTTAACATACCCAACCTCAAGAAAACTTTCTGTCAATATACAAGAAAAGTTACTCTAGTGATGCCTCAGAAGGTAATTATACTTCATTACCTTTGTATGAGTAACAAAGTACAAGCCCGGTGTGGGTTAAGTTTTTGTTTGTTGATTTGGTGTTGGATTTTTTTTCTTTGTTGGGTTTTTGGCTGGGTGGTTGTTTTTTCCTTAAAAAAAGACCTGAGCATTAAATGAAAGTTCACAATGCTGGAAAAGAGCAAAAGTGAAAGGGGAGCAAGAGCTTTCCTTTCACAGTTCTCTGTCTAATAAAGGAGTTTAAAATAATAAACAATTCTAACCCACGTTATTGAAGCTCAACACAGGAAAATGAATCCAGGAGGTTTTGTATGTTCATAACTTCATTCCTGGCAATGAAAAGGCAGCTACCAGATCCTGTGCCCTTTTTTCCTTGAGGTATTTTGCTGCCTTTTGAGACGATGTCAACAGTGGTTCACTAGCTATAGTTTCCATTTCTCTGCCTGTAAATAGGGATAATCCATCTTTCACAAAGTGCTGTGAGCCCTGGAGGTGAAAAGCACTGTCAAAGAGCTTGGTGGTGTTGTGATTCAATAATCCCATTGCAGCTCTACTTAAAGCCCTCCATTGTGGAACAACTTATGCACACATGACACAAATGACACAATGGTTACAGTCAATAACCTTGGGCTCCTGTTTCATTAGTACTGCCTGTGAAGAAACACTCAAAATAGTGTGAAACATTGCAAACATTTAAAACAGAGTTCAGAAAGTTCCCTCATTCCTATTTTCATCTTGAACTCGTGTGGGAACTGTGCATTCATCAGCTGACGAAGCTACAGGATGTGTACTGTCAGCGTTTATGTCTGTGCTGAGAACAAAGCAGCAGATATTTTTTTCCAGCCAAGTACATTGTACGATGAAAGAGTGCAGCTTTCACAATGCAAGGGGCACAAAGCTTGCCAGCTGCAAAGAGAAGCTGTCTCCTAATGGAAGACAAGGGTTTTACAATTGCATTCTATCTTCATACTTCAGAAACCCAGAAAATTTCTTGGGAGTAAAAGGCCTTTCTGCTGCCCTCTCTGTTCTTTTTGTGTAAATCTGGATGCGGTGTTGGATTTTTGGAGAAACTGGATAGAAACTTCTTTCAGGTTCCTGTAGGTGTATTAACTCATAAAACAAATTTTGGCTGAAGCATTCAGGGTATCTTTAGGAGACAAACTAATTTTAAAAATTACAGTATCTTTTTTCCTTTCTATTCCTGCACTAATATGTAAACAGATACATAAGACTTGATCTGGTAAATCTTACCAGACCTGTGACTACAGTGACATTTCAGACCAGTACTGGACTTGGCAGCAAGTTCTTGGCTACGATCTGCTTAATGTGCACATGTGTAGATAAGAAGACGGATGGCTGTTTTTACCTTGGTGTGCTCTTTGGTATGTGGATGGCTCAACTGCAGCCAGGTCTTTTAGAAAAATGAAATATTATTTAGGGAAGAGTGAGCAAGAAGGTAGAAGAGAATAATAATTCATGAGTAACAGAGAGAAAGAGTAATGATTTCCAGTTGCTGTAAATAAAGAAACCCTAGGAATGTATTGTCTTAGAAATAAAAGATTAAAATCTTGAGTGTCAAACAGCAAGAAAACAGAAACATGCCATTGTGTGGTCCAGAACTCACAGCTATCAGAACCAACATGAAGGAAAACAAATAAAGGATGTTGAAGGGTTCTGAGCTGACCATGTGTATATGTGCACACGTGTGTGTATGTATACATATATATATGTATACCAAAAAAATTAATCATTCAACAACATTGAGGCAGTTATTGTAATAAGCTACAACTTGGAGTTATTTAGGGTGGTTGCTTTTGTCTGTAGCTGCTGCACTAGTTACTCTACTTCCAGCAGAGCTGGAAGGGATCAAGACCATGACAACTGTTGTTACAGTGTGCCTAGATTCATAACGTGATTCATGTCAAAATGTGTTGTCTTCAGTGACTCAAATTTAATGGTACAGGTACCACACAGTTTAATTTGAGGTAAGAATCAGAAGTTTCATGCATGGACAGCTGTGTGGACTATTTTCAGAGATTTTTCTGCAATCAACATACTGCACAGGTTGGGTGAGGAACTGGGAACAACCAAGAAAGACTCTACTCCATGTTGCAAAGGCCCTTAAATACACTTTTTGTAATGATCTAAATTCCTAAGTGACAACCACATGCTTAGGGATCTTGAGTTTTGAAAATACACATGCTACAAACAAATTTCAAGTCTAACAATAGTCTCTATACTGAGAGCTGAAGCTACTGCCTAGTCATCAGTGGAATATTTATTTTTCAGATCCTTCACAAACTGATAAAAAAACTGTGAGGTACATCTCAAAAGATGCTTTTTAGTGTTCTGGTGCAAATACTGCATCACTACTATCTTGGGAAATACTTGCCTGTTTTGTTTGGCAGTTTTGTTCAGAGGGTCATTACAACAGAGATGGGAAGATCCACCAGAGTGGGTTATTGCTTTACAAAGTAATACACAGTAGAGGCAGGATTTCTAATAACCGTTTCATCTACATTTCAGTGTGTTTAGAAGTTGCTACTAGATTCATTAAATCCTAGAAATGAAGAATAGTAGAGAGAAAGAAGCAGTGTAGAGTATTATACTAACAGTTCAGAATTGTTCCCTAGAATACATTTCCTAGTGTTAGGGGTGGGGATGTTTCAACCTACTTAAATCTTTCTAAGCCTGGGGCTTCTACTGCTTCTCCTGGGAGATTTTTCTAGAGTCTATTAGAATTCACCATTAGAAAGCTTGTCCTGATAATGAATTTAAATAATCATTTTTGTAATTTTTATCCCATTAGCTCCTTTTGCACCACCCTACATAATTCCTTTAAACATGATTTATATCCTTTGAATATTTTTAGATAGCTATCAAGTTTGTTGCCTTTGGTCATTTATTAGAGAAGCTATGAATCCTTCCTCCTCCCAGTTCATCCCTTCAGTCTCACGTTTCTTACCTTTTGATGAAATGCTGTTAACACACAAACTAAACCCCCTGGTACTTCCTTCAATTAGTCATGGTCAGTTCAATCTCTTAAAGTGCTCTGTGTTGATGTGTGTCACAGCATAGGTTGTCAATGGTTAAACAATAAATTTGATTTTGTAAAATACCTTTGCTGTAATCAGTGGATAAATTCTCCTATAATTCAGCAGTGTCTCTTATGTTGGTATGGTTTAACAAAGCCAGTCAATAAACAGTGGAGTCAACCAAGCAATATTACAAAGTATTAATGTGTCAAAATTTAAAACATCTTCTTTGCTTGAAACCAGACATTGTCATCTTGTGCCCATGCTTTTGAGTGTCCCTGCACTTAAACAGTATCTGCCAGCAATGCCTTCCTTCAAGACAAATGAGTATATGTTATTTCTCCTCTGGCAGAGAGCCACAATTTTCTAAAACAACTACTTACGATTTCTAGCTGTATGTTAACTGCTGTAAAGAAATAGAATTGAGCCAGCTTTCTGAGTGCTGCCATGCATAACATCATCTTGCAAATCTGACGGCCTCTGACAGGCACAAGAGCATTTATGGTGTCTGATCAGCACAGTGACAATGCGGTTAGGTTTTGAGCATATCTCAAACAAAGTTCGCTCTCTAAGCAGCCAAATTACACAGGCACACAGAAAGAATGTACAAAGCCAGGTTAGGTCTTTTAATTTTATTTCCTAAGCACACTAAGCCTTCCAGTCTTCTCTCAAGAGCGCTGCACACTTCCCTCAGCACATCTCTTTCCCTAATAGCTGCCTATGAGCATTGTACAAAGAATGTTGTAGAGGATGATGAATTGTCACCAGTGCTTTGAGATCATATGATCAAAAAAAAGATTAGTACGTTGGCATCTGCACAGGATACACAGGATAGGAGCAGATAGTGGAAATACACTGTGCCATTATATCTCCCGACTAACTTTCCAAAACCAGGCACTGCATGAAGAGTAACTTCAGACTAGTGGACCAGGTGGAGGGATGATTAAGGCCTGCAAGGTGACATTGCAATGCAAAGGGAGAGAAAAAAAATAGAAATTCCTGAGCAAGGAACTGTAGAACATGACTTCAATTGAGATGAGCAGCAGAATAAAACTCAGATATTCAGTCTGTATATTGCTGCATGTTGGTGAGAGGGATTGTTTCTATTTAGAATTAATCATAGAGTTTTGAGATATCTTCTATGTTATTGAGAATATAGGATTTTGAAGACCTGAGAAGTAATGCCATCATGCTGAATGTAGTTGCTCTGAGCTCTAATTGTCTGATGCAATTCTATTTCATATTTCATCATAGTCTCAAAGCAAAAAGTGACACTTCACATGCCTGAAAAAACAACTCAAAAAACAAAGAACTTTTCACATGTAGTTTGGGCAATCATTGATATCCATACAGGCTGCAAGATAATGAAATTGGGACTAGGCCTGCAGAAAAGGATGTGGAGCTGCAAGTAGATTAAAAGCTGGACATGAGCCAACAATGTACAATCACATCTTGGGCTGCATTAAAACAAGTGTGGCCAGCAGACTGAGAGAGGTGATTCTGCCACTCTACTCTGCTTTGGTAAAACCTCACCTATGGCCATCTATGGGATGCCCCAGACAAGAGACCTATACCTCCAGGAGTATGTCCAGAGAAGGGCCATGAAGACACTCAGAGGGCTGGAGCACATCTCCTACTAGAAGAGAGCTAGAAGAATTTGGGCCATTCAGCCTGCAGAAGAGAAAAACCTACAGAAAGGCCAGGAAAGAACTGTTTAGAAGGGCTTGTAGCAATAGAAAAATGGGCAATGGTTTGAAATAGGAGCAGCATAGATTTCACTTGGCCACAAGGAGGAAGTTCTTCACAATGAGAGTGGTCAAACAGGCTGCCCAGCCTGATCTAGTTGGAGGTGTCCCTGCTGACCACTGGGAGGTTGGATGATATGACCTTTGAGGGTCCCTTTCAATCCAAAGCAATCTGTTAATCTGCAATTTGCTTCCGTGTTGGCACATAAATTGTTGAGGAGCAGTAACTGCAGTTGGCAGCATGTGTCTTTGTAGCTTCAAATCGTTTCTTAGCAGCCCAATCTCTGTGTAGTTGTGGCCACTTCTGTTGATTAAAAAAAAAAAAAATAGACCAGATGGGATTCATATAAATATATCTTCTATGGTTGTGTATCTCTGAACAAGAGACTCTTCAGTGAGGGAGAGAGGCTCATTATATAAAATATCTTAATGTACATGTGAAACAATCATAAACCACATCTTGAAATGTCTTGCTGCAGATGTTAAACACATTTACAAAAGTGTGAATCTGTACAGTTTATGCAGAATGATGAATTAAATGACTGTATGCAATTAAAAAGGTGAGTATGAAATTTAAATTATTTTTGAACAGAAACAAATCTTCCCTTTTGAAAATGTACAGTAAATTTGGACACACCATAATGTACAGGAAACCTAACAGTGGGAATCAACTGTACAAAGCCCTTTCTGTGGCACAGTGGTAGATTCCATAAAAGCCATGTCAATTTGCACAGTCCTTCATGAATTCCAGGTTGTTAATACCCATATGTTTTCCACCTGACTGATTAACTGCATAATGGATATAAATCTGTTATTTTAAAACTTGGCCTGTACATCTGGACGTGTATAAAGCCAGATTCATTTTTGTGGTCACTACAGCACTTTCTGTGAATTGGCCAATAAATCTAATTTTAGAATTTCATATAAAAGCTAATGTTCTGTAATCCTTATTTCACCAATTATTGGGATGCTCTCATTTAGTCAGCAATACCCCTTGAACACTAACACCTCTGGTGGCAAAGGTTAACTGTCTGGTCTGTAGCTGTCAGCACTTTTTCTAATTCCTAGGGGGGATCCTGCCATGTGTCAAAAGACTCATTGCGGTTCTAAAGCACCCACATAACTTTTCATCTTTTTGCTGAGGATATGGAAAGGGAAACAAGGTAAAGGGACCATCTTGAAGAGATACTGATGTTTACATTTAGTAACCATCTGCATTCACACTTCATTTTGGTATGACAGAGAATGATAAAAGATTAAAGAGAAAGATTATTTTACCAGATAATGCACACATAACTGTGAAATAGTACAAAAAGTAAAACATCATTTTGAATCTACTACTTATGAAGTACATTTGGACATCTCATCACATAGAGGAATACACAAGTCCTTTCTGCCCTCTGCTCTGTCTAGAGCTCCTGTTCTTGTTATCTCCTTGGACTAAATCTAGTTCTTTAAGATGTTACACTGATTACACAAGGTATGATTTACAAGTCACATATTTCATTAGCCATGCTCAGTTAAGCACCCAGCATCAGCTACATAAGATGAGCTTCAACCATTTCGAATTTTGAGAAGAGCCCAGCTTCCACTTCGTAAATCTAATCTGAGGCAGAAGTCTAATCTGAGGCAGAAGTCTAATCTGACTGCCTAAAGCACTGTCTCCAAGGCTTCGCTGTGTTAAACTGAACAGAACAAGTGCTGAAAGATGCATTAGACATTGCACTCCTGTTTTCAGTGGCATAGCAACCCTTGCTGGCTGGAGATTTGGGAAATCTCTCAGGGAACATGTTGACTGTATCCTACACACAAGGGACTATGCACCCGCATGCCATATCCAGACAGAGAAGTTATTCACTGGCCGCCTTAGCAATCCATTACAAGATTAACTCCACCTAGCACTCTCCTGGCAGGTGGCTTTCTCACCAATTGTAGAAGATCTAGATTAGAAATTATAAGTTTTGGTAACTAATTTAGAATTTTGACATTTTTCTGCAAGACTAAAATTACTCAATAGCTGAAAAACAAGTGATGGATTTTCTTTTACAGGCAGCCTGTAAGGCCCTTAACAGACTGCTTAAGTAAAATAACCCAATAACCTCAACACAAAGAACTGGTAAGTACTTTTGTTGTTTAAACATATTATATACAGTGGATACACAATATACTTTGAAAATAGCTTTGCCTATACAATTAAGACATGCTTCAGAAATGTCTGCATATATGAAGGTCAAGTATATGTAAATCATCATAAACCTTTTTCCTACCTACATATAAATGTGTGCAATAGCCTAAAGGACCTCTTACTAAACATGACCTTTTTCCAAGTCAAAATATGTGATGACTCATTCAGAGCAAATTAAATACGTATAAACAAATGACAGATATTGACTTTAAGCATCTTATTGACCTCCTGTTATGTAGGCTGCAAAACAAAACTCATTTTATACATTAGGAGAGAAATATATATCTGAGTGACTGTTGCCAGCTTTGAAGGTTGGCCTTAGATAGCCTATAAAATAACTTACACTTTGTATTCTTGTGTTTGTGTACACTCTTGAGTTTACAAAGAGATTGTAGTTGCATTATTATAAAACTGAAACAGCTAAATTCAGTCTGAGGGGGTTTGCTAAACAGTTTTTTCTGGCTTGGAAAAAAACCAACATCTAACCTGTGAATATGATTTACTTTCCATCCTATCTGTTAGCAATTTGCCTTTATTGATTAGCAGGAACTTTGAAAAAAAAGTGTGCATAGTCAATCTGCCTCACACTGGGAATGCCAGCAGAGCAATGGAAGGAGATGTGTCATGGAGGGGAGAAATTAATTGATGCGAGAAGATATTTATAAAAATACATATATTTATTAACTTCAATATTTTGAACTCTGCCACCCCCAACCACTGAACTTACAATATTTATATTTATTCTACACGGTTTTGAAGACATTATGGGAATTTATATGTCAAACTGTAACTATTATAACAACTAGCATACATTCAAAATATTAAACAGAGTTTTCCCCATGGTTTAATCACTGCTTGGGGTCTATATACTACTTGCCCAGCAGGGTGGGCTGAAAGCTTTCTGCTCTATGGCAGACACAATAGGAATTACAGAGGCATTTACTCACAATTCTGGTTAGTTATAAATCACCCTCTGGGGCTATGTCACAGCCCATATAAAGCATCCAACTCCTCAGGGTCTCCACTCGTGGAGTCCGAGGCTGGAATCCTCCCAGCTTCAGGGGCAATAGTCTCTGACCTTGTGCTGCTGGCTCCTTCTGGATGCTGTGTCCAGTGAACTCGTAGGCAGGATTTCCAGGTGCAGAGGAAATATGATCCCTTGCAGACAAGTGGGTCTGCTCCTGGTAACTCGTGGCAATGGCATACGCCAGGCAATAAGGCAGTGGGCGTGCAGTGGGATGCATGGCTGCACAGGGAGTCTGAGCTCCATAAAGGCAGGCTTAAGTGAGCTCTGCAAGTAAGTACGCAGGCAACTGAGCAAGTGAGCTAGTAGGCAAATGAACTAGTGAGTGAATGAACTGGCACATGTGAGCCTGTGTATCTCTATTTATTAAATGTGGGCCAAGATCAATGGTCTCATTGGCCACACAATGACCAATCAGGTTGGTAGCCAGACAACCTTACCATAATAGGCAAAGAGCCACAGGCCTGGACTTTCCAAACATGGGGATCACATGGACCTAGCACCTGGCAAGCATGAGCTGGGCATGTGGGGGCTTACACAACCTAAGGCCTGGGCAGGCCAGACTGCACAGCACCAGGCCCATTGTGCCTCTCTGCGCTCGCCATGTGCTCACCTCTGGCTAAGAGCAAAAAAAACATGTCCAGGCAGGGCAAGGCATATGTAAGTCTACTTTCGAGCCCATCGGCCCTCCACAACAGATGCTGTCACAGGAGGGCTGAGTTACTGTTCTGAGAGACCTCAGCAGGATGAAGAAATAAGTTGACTGGTAAACTTGAGGCCCAAAATATGGAATGGATGGAATAGTCCCTGCAATAGCACAGGCTAGGGGCTGAAAAATCAGAAAGCAGCTTTTCAGAACGGAGAATAGGTCAGATGGGTCAGATGGACAGGGTGTGCCTGAGTTACCAGTTTACCCTTTTGTCAATCAATACTTGACTTCATACTGGCTGCACTAAAGAGTACAGTAAGGTCCCAAGTGTGATTATTCCCTGTATCTGCCTCAGCAAGGCTGTATCCAAACTTTGTCCCATATTTTGGTTATATCAGAATAAGACGCTGATAAACTAAATAATCCAGTAGAAGAACAACAAGATTGTAAGAGATCTGCAGTATAAAGCAGATGAAGAGGGGATGAGCACTGAATTTCCTCTGTCTCAAGAAAACTGATTGCTGTTCTTAGATACCTAATAATGGGCAGGCTTTTCTTGGAGACACTATTGAAAGGACAAAAATCAAACAGAGGAAAGTCAGAGCAAGGGTAATAAGATAGGAAATTACAATGAGGATAGTCAAACACAGGAAAAGACTGGCTGGGGAAGACAGTTAAGCAAATGGAGGCCTTAATGTGTCCTTAAAGCTAAGCCTAATTTTGAAGCTGGCTGTGCTTTGAATTGGGGAAGCAGTGAGAGTTGGAGTAGATGACCTCAAGAGGTCACTTTCAACCTAGCTTACTCCAGTTCTGTGCTGTAATAATTTACAGGGTTACTGTGGTTATGTTTATTGAATAATTGCCTCATTCTTTTACTTTAAGTAGTACTGTCCCATAGCTTTTGAGATCTGCTGGTCTATAACTTCATTTTCACTGCTAACAGCCTACAGGAAGAGTGAATTTTGCAGCAGCCCGGGCTTGATAAATTCTACGTGTTCACATATACTTGACTTTGGTATGAAGTTCCACTCTGTTTCCTCTTTGACTAAGGAGAGCCAAGATGATGTATTTTAATAATTCTTCCTGCACATCTGAAAGGTAGTGTAACACGCAATTGGATACAGTCGTTTTCTCTTCTTCATGATAAAGCTTTGGGAGGGTCTGAATATTACTTAGAAGTAGCTGTGCAAGGCTGGGCCCATCATCAATTTGCATAGCTCCAAGGTCTGTTTACCTAATTAAAAAGAAAAAAAAAAAAAGGTAAAAAACCCCAATCTAATTATCCTTCCCTCTTTAGAGAGCAATTATTGCCTGTTTTTCAGTCCCTTTCAGCATTCAATGCAGTCTGGGTTTATACTTTTTTTGTGTGTCATTAGTTAAAAGAAAAAATAAAAGAGGAAAGCAATTGTAACACACATGTGTCTCCACCAGAGTAATCATTAAGTTCCATCACTCTCTCTTAATGCAAAATACAAGTCTGCTCTGCAATGACTTGCAAAGACATACCAGTCACTGCAGGTTTTGACCATGCATTTTGTTTTCAGTGATTTAAAAAGCTCTATAACTTTCCAGTAATTCAGAACAGGCTTTCAGAAGTCCCACATCTGCACTTTATGAATCATGATGGAATCACAGTGATTCAAAGAAACAAAACCAAATGAGTCATGGGTGTTCTAGAAAAGGAGCCTAAATTTTTCCACTCTATAATATATTTTCCTCCCTTGTGACTATTCACAAATGTTGGAAAACATTGTCTGCTAATAACTAAGACGTTGTCTGCTAATAACTAAGACATAATCACGTCACGCATTTAATTTAGAAATTCTTGAACATCATCTGAAAAATCACTAGAAATATGAAATAGGAGTTAGTGCATCTTTGTAGTTTCTATAACTTTCTGAAAATAACTCTAATTATGTAGCACACAAATTTTAACTTACAATTTTATGAATATAAATAATTTTCATTCAGAATTTGATTCTACTCAGAATTCCAAGCCTTTGTTGACTTTGCCCATTCTCTAAAAGCCTTCAAGATTTTCCTTCCTGACTTTAGAACACCTTCAACAAATCATAGTGGTTTAGTCTGTCTAAAAAGATATCTCAAGTAGTCCAACACTATGCTAAATCTCCCCCAATTTAAAAAAATGAAAACCTTTTAATACAGAGCCACAAAACCTCAGCATTTTATCCTTATTTCCACACAGAAGATGCACTAGGAAGAAACTGAAAGTTACCTGACACTTATTTATTTGTAGATTACTGATTGTACTATGACAATGTTTAACTATCAGTCCTCTATCACACCAAAAATGTAAAACTAGAAGCTGGTCCTAGTCTCAAGATCAAGTTCAAGGTAAGAGAGCAGTTTTCATAAATAGTAGTTGATGAAATGCAAAACTGTTACACATATGAGATGTAAAAATGTAAGCACGAACGCATTTAGGATAAGCAGATTTGCTTCTGCCTTCCTGTCACAATGCAGATTACTCTGCAAAATACATCTGCCAGCAAAAGGCTTTGTGCTCTGGAGGTTGTGATCTACAGTTATTCCTGTCTCACCACAGCAAATTCCTTGGATGTAGGCTAGCAGAGAAGTCTCGAGTCTTTGGGGTTTGCTGCCCTCTAACACATACACTTATTGTGCCTACCTTACAAAAGCAATGGGCAAGTGGTTTCTCCAAGCTTCAACAGTGCTCCCTGAGCAGATGAGCAATACTCACAGTTTGACAGTTTAATGCTTTCCATCAAAATGTAGCAGGGTAGTAAATAACACCATAGACAATTTTTAATTTCCCTGGCTGTGTCTGCCTGGAATGGCCTGAGGGAAATATCACCAAAGGAATTAGAGTCACTTTCAGCAGGGAGGTCCCAAATTCCACCAAACCTTTTGGTGGAATTTAAGTGAATCTTACCAACTCCTGAAACAGAAATATGAGCTCTAAAGAAAAAAAGGAAAATAGTATCAACAAAGCATTTCTGAACACAGACAAATGAGAAATCTTTTCAGAAGTTCAGTGAGAAAAATCAATCCATGTGGCAGATTTTAGTAAACCAAAATTAACACTTGTCTATCTCTGAATTTCCCAAGACCTTGGAAAGTACCATTTGCAGTAACATTAATGACATTATAAAGCAACATTGACAGAGATGGGTACTAGACACTAGAGACCCTGAAGTGCAGAAAACCTGATATATTATTCTGTGGTTTTAATTAGAGGGCTTGAAACATCTTCCCAATCTGACCTTTCAAAAAGCAAGTTCTCTGAATGTAACCATGGATAAAATTATTCAGGCACACTATTGTAAATATTATCCTTAAAAATAGTACTCATGGGGAAATAGAAGCATTTAGTGAAACACTGCAACTGTCATTCTGAGATCGCTAACAATCTACACACAGGGCTTGATATTTAATCCTTTCTGGCTGCACTAGCTGTTTTTCCAAAGACCTGGGTGCAGGTCTCTTAGGAGTAAAGGAAGGGGTTTGATTTTCCTGATTTCCAGTGTGGTGGTCACTTGAAGACAGCAAGAACTGTGAATATCATATGTGAGGTTTATATCTTCAAATAAGTAAGGCAGGAATAAGATACTGGGAGTTTCAAACTGAGTTTTGGGATGATGATTCAAGCTCAGTTAAATCTTTAGAACAAGTGAAGTACTTTTATGAAGAGATGGTTGGCTTAGTTTATGGGAAGGATTGATGGTACCACTTCATTTTGCATATATTATTGTATCTTCCTCCTTCCTGTGATATGAGAACTGTCTATAATTTTTAACTACAGGACATTTCTGTTTCATTCCTCCAAGCAGGTGTTTGTGACAAAAGGAATCACCATTTCATTCAGCAACTCTAGCAAGAATCAAATATTCAACAAATTCCTCAGTAGTAGCAGCCTTAGCCTGCCTTTCTGTAGATGAAAGAAACCCTCTGTTTTCTGAAGTTTTCCTCTGCTGTCACTCCTAAGTTACAACATTATTCAAAATACATATAACCATTTTGCAAGGAACAAAAGTATCAAACATGTAATTCAAGAAACCACGCAGCTATGTGTGTACATCACACAGCCATCTCTGCACCTTTGCATTTGAAATTAAGAACACGATGGCCATACTTGCACGATGGTTTCACAGAACCCTGTGAAAAGGCACAGTGCTATGTGACCATGGGGTGTTGTTACAATCTGATTCCTGCTTACAACCGGGGGTGGTGAGGTCTTTTCCTGGTCATATAAGGTCATTGCAGTAGGAAAGAAGAAAAAAATATTTTCATGCTTCCAGGAAATATTAAGGACAGCAATTCCCACCCCCACCCCTCCCCCCAAATCTCTAAGCACGGCAATCGAGATTTGTAGTGTCTTACTCTGCAATACCTTTCTACATGTATCTGAAATAAAACATTACTGTTAATCTACAGACCCGAGGTTCTGATCTGCCCTGCTGATACTCCTCTTCTGACTGCTTCAGGATTCAGTCATTACAGAGAACATGCCTTTCTTTGCAGAAATCCTGCCTGTCCACAGCTTCAAGTGATTTGTGAAAGGTTAATCAGACAACTGCAGCTTCAGGATGACTCCATATGAGGCTCCTGAGCTTTTTTTTCATTGTTTTTCATGGATAGTCTGTTGTTCATCTGTCTGTTGTGCCCTGTTTAATATTTACCATGTCAATTTGAGGAGTAGGCTTTTCTACTTCATGGCTTATAGATTATATTGTGTGGGGTTCTTTGGATTTAGTCTCTTGAATGACATGACATAGAATGAGTAACAATAATAGAAACAATAAATACAAATGCTACCTGGAACAGAGCAGATAGAAAGGAGCCTCAAATATGTCAACCTAGACTATTTTCTTATCCTTTTTGCCTGTCAGCTCCATAAGATTCTTCATCCTCCTCTATACTTTGCTTTCCCCACCTATGAAATGGAACTAAAACCCTTTTGTAGTTAGGTTTTCTAAAGTAAGGTGTGAATGCTGCTGATGCTAAGCCCTACATAAAAGCTTATATAGCAAGATGACTATCCTGACATGATACTGCAGATGGCAAATATTGCTGCTGTAAGCAAAATCTCCTGCTGCTTAATCTCACTATGGTATCCAGCTTCCTTAGAGTGAAGGGTTATGTCCAGGGAAAGAAGGTAATTGCACTGGTGACAATCAAGTCCTAATGAAATCCATTATTTATATTGAAAGTATTTTCCTTCTTAAATACACAAAGACACATATTAGGGAAAGTTTATGTCCTGGAAGGCCATAAATCCTGCCAGGCCAGTTTAACCCTTGCTCTCCTCTTTCTGTTGTGGGAGTCCCCGGGAAGTGGAGTCAGATGAGCAAAGCCTCGAGGGCTAGGGAGCTTAGCACCATGTGCAGCTGTCTTGTGCTGCCTTCAAGGTGCCTGCATGGTCAAAGAAGCCATGAAGCTTTGAATTCTTTGGCCAGAACAATGGCGCTAGTGCCTCCTGGCCAGTTTGTTTTTCAAAATGAAGTATTTAAAAGAGAATGATTTAGAAACCACCTGCCTTTATGCATTAGCCTTTCTGCACCAGCCTTCCTTCATTCTGCACAAAGCTTTCCTGCACCTCCTCATTTGCGGCTTGTTAAAGGCAGCCACGTGTATGCAGCTCACACTCGCCAGCTCAGCAGCATCTCCTTCCTCTGCCTGAAATATTTTGTATGTTACCCTGGGATCATTATTGCGAGTTTGAAAGCATCTTTGGTACAGGACACTTAGGGACCAAAAGCATCATAAGTACATCTCCTGGAGTGAATGCTAAGACTCCGTAAGCATAGTTAGAATTTTTCCTGTTGCATATTTCTATTTTCAAAGTTCTGATTGTTTAAACTGTTTAATTTTGTGCAATTACTTCTTGTCAACCAAAAATCTAAAGAATGTCAGGGAATTTTCTCGCTATTTTAATATTAATAATAAAAATTAATATTCATACAGAAATTTGTAATTAGAAATAGTAATGATTATTAATTTCCAATACAGTCTAATGTAAGAAATAAGTATACCAATTATTCAAGGCTTTAGAAATCTCTGATTTTATAAACAATAAGACTGGATCTGTTAGAATAAATGTCTATACAATTGCTGAATATTATCCTGAATATTAATAAAGCATTTCAGTCAATTAAATATCTTTTACTAACAAAGAGGCAGAACAAACATTGTAAAAATATATAGCAGAATGTCAATATTTTCTACTGTGTTATCTAGGTAATTAACCTTAGGGCCCTAAATTCCACAGTACATGCTGGAGTCTCAGTTTTACACAAGCAAGAATTGAAAAGAATGTAATACTGGTGGAAGATGTCTCTTGATAGACAAAATCATGTAGAGAAATGAGCAGTGAGGTGCAGGCAGAACAGTAAGAGGAGTTCTGACATGCACAGTTCTTGTAGATGCTGCTTGTAGTACATTATTCTCTCTAAAGCATAGCCTAAACACTGATGACTGCTTTCACTGACAAGATGATCTTCCTACCAGGCAAGGTGTCATTCCAGTGATTAGTACAATGTCATGGTTTTACTTCCCCCCCCCTTTTGTAATTAGACCTATGATATTCCCAGAGACAGTTAA
Organism: Tricholaema leucomelas; assembly: GCA_013400475.1. Taxonomy (NCBI): domain Eukaryota; kingdom Metazoa; phylum Chordata; class Aves; order Piciformes; family Lybiidae; genus Tricholaema lacrymosa; species Tricholaema leucomelas. The sequence continues at coordinate 14,275 of WAAF01018253.1, read as the reverse complement.
AACATAAGAGCTTCCATCTCAGGATAAAACTGTCAGCCACCAGGATTGCATTCCCTTTGTTTAGGAGACAGCAATAACTGTACAGCTGATGAGACTTGAAACATGGATAGGGCAGAAATTCTTGAAATTAGCAGAAATTGGAATTCAAGGTCTGTGTCATGGTAGGCCTGATAGGCCTCAAATAGGCTTATACATGTCTTGCCTTGTCTAGCCATGTTTTGCTGCTCCACGAGAGAGTCAAGTGCAGGAAGAGGACACAAAAGAACCTGTAGCCACTGAGTCTGGCCTGCCCAGGGTCCTGTGGCAAACAAGGTACACACACTTAGCTTGCACCTGCCTAGTGCAAGGCCTGTGCTTTTCTCAAATTTGAGTAAAAGCAGGCTTCTGGCTTTGCCTAATATGGTAATATTTGGCTAACTGCATCCTGATTGGCTGTTCTGTGTCCAAAGGGCGATTATTCTCAGATGACATTGATAAAAGGAGATACACTGGTAAGCAACGTGCTCTCTGCTGTGCTCAGCTATGCTCTGCTGTTGCCTGCTGCAATTGCCTACTACCTTATTGTTTGCTGGTAAACTCCACTGTCGTGAGCTGCCAGGAGCAGACCCTGGATGCCTGAACATGATCAGCCTGTGTGGCGAGCGTGATATAGTGCTGAAACTGCACACTGCACAACATCCTGCCTCTACACCTGAAAGTCCTGCTTAGAAGTCCTGGACATACACAGATTGTCCAGAGGAGCCAGGAGACAAGGTCAGAGATTGTCTGCCTCCTTTCCCCAGAAGGCTGGGAAAAATCAAGTACCACGGCCAACAAGACATAGTCATCTGAAAGCATTTGGGATTATGGCTAGCCCCTGCGAGTTGGGTAATAATAATTTGTGAGTAAATGCTTAAGAACCTCTTTGTAATTCTCCATTGCCTTCTACCATAAGCAGAAAGAGCTCCTTGAGTCCATCTATTGATCACAAGTGGCATTTAATTGTGGGAATCTTCTCTTCTAGTTCAATTAACGTTTATGTATTTTGCTGGTTATTACTAGATCTAGATATTACCCATAGAATGTTTCGATGTCCATGTAAGAATCTGAATATTATTATTAAAATAAGTGGTCAGGGGTAATGAGATTTGTGAATATCAAAATTAATAAACAATATTAATTTTGGAAAAAATATCATCTCACATAATTAATTTTCCCTTCTGCAACACCAAGTCTCTTAGTCACCAAGTAAAGATCAATAACTAGATGAAGCAATACATCTGTTGCTTGTGTAGTGTACTTTAAATATTGATTAGTTAACTCTGTAAAGTATTTGGGATTGTTTGGAACAGAGGATGAGATAGGAATCTAAGCCTCTCTGACTTGACAAGTCCAATCAGCTAATATTACCGGTTAGCAATTTATCAGTGAATAAATAGTACCTTAGCTGAAGTAGCTCCCAAGATGGCTTGATGCAAAAGCAGCTGGACTGGAAAAGGTTTATGTGAAGGATTATGCAAAATTAATAATCTATATTAATTTTGCTATCTAGGCAATAATTGTTAATAACTTCCAGTATCTGAAGGGAGTCTACAGGAAAGCTGGGGAGGGACTATTTACACGGTCTAGTAATGTTAGGACGAGGGGGAATGGGTTTAAGCTGGAAGAGGGGAGATTCCGACTGGATGTTAGGAGGAAGTTCTTTACAGTGAGGGTGGTGAGACACTGGAACGGGTTGCCCAGGGAGGTTGTGGATGCTTCCTCCCTGGAGGCGTTTAAAGCCAGGTTGGATGAGGCCTTGAGCAGCTTGCTCTAGTGGGAGGTGTCCCTGCCTATGGCGGGGGGGTGGGAGCTGGATGATCCTTGAGGTCCCTTCCAACCTAAACCATTTTATGATTCTATGAACTATGAAAACTGTTTATTAACATTAAAACTCACCAGAAACTTATTCACAGGTTCAAAACAACGCACAGGTTGAAATTTATTCATGCAGGGCACAGGCAAAACTATTTCTTAAAGTGGCAAACACAAATATTATACTGGAAGAGGCTTTTAAGTATTTACTAACACAATTATAAATCAGACACCCAAAGCAGGTGGAAGTCTGTCCAATTGGCCACTGAGACTTGATTTCTCACAGGCTTCTGGAAAGGAGGTCGACAATCCCTCACCTTGTCCCCAGTTCCTCTGGACGATCTGTGTATCTCCAGGACTTGTAGCCTTAGCAGGAGGACTTTCAGGGGCAGGCAGGATGTCTTGAGGTGTGCACAACCTCAGCACAGTGTCACACTTGGGGCTATGCGAGACGACCGCATGCAGGCATTTGGAGTCTGTTCCTGGTAAGCTATCCAGGCAAATTCAGGATGCAAAATAAGGCAGCAGCAGCCTTGTGCTACCTTCTCATCCCTTTTATCAATATCTAGCCTGCAACAAGTGGGGCATTGGACATCAATTAGCCAATTGAAATGGCACTTTGCCAGGTCTCACCATATTAGGCACAGCCAGGGCTTTTGCCCTCCCCTCCCAAGGTTGCTTTCCCAGCACAGAAGGAAGGAGGGCAGGCAAACATATCTGGGCATGTACAAGCCCATGTTTGCCCCATCAAGCCTACCATCACAGTTTAGCACCTCATGTGTGCTGCCAAATGAGTGCAGGTACAACAACTCCTTGTCTTGTCAACAAGCAGAGTAGATGTGTCTGTGAAGCACAGAATTCAGGCTACACTCAAGGCTGGTGTGTCTCAGATGATTTAGGTATAAACCCTGCTGCCCAGCTGTAACACAAAGCAGTAGAGCGTGCTTAACTGAGGGATCAGGTTCACAGGAAGACCACCTGGAAAGTGTAAGCTTTGCTTTTGGCTTCATATATCTCCCTTTATTTCAGGTGATGTAGTGTGGGCACTATGCTTACAAGCTGCCACTCTTTGGAAGTTGTCACAGAATAGCTAGTTACCTTGCAGTAATTTATCTCTCAGCTCATGCCTCCAGTGGGATAAGTAGAACACTCCTCCTTGGTATTGCCATGGATAGGGCCCATGAAAGCAGAGACAGGGGTATTAGGATGAAATGGTGGCAGTTTACAGAAAGATAGGAGTTCTATCTTTCTGTAAACTGCAGGATACTGGGGAAGTGGAGGGAGAGGGAGTAGCTGGTTAAAAGCAGGATATGAAGGCAGGAAGCAGCAAAAGGACTGTGTGTGTCAATATTAGTGCTGTGCAGTGTGAGACTCTGATCGATGCTGCCTGATTAGTGTTGGCAGGCACCAGACACTTAAACTAAGTGCATTTGTTTTGTACAGCTCCAGTTTACATGAGTTGTGATTGACTTTCAAGAGATTCCATGAAGAGGCTATTCAAATGCCAAATCTACTTTCAGCTACACAGCTTTCACAAATATGAGTGTTGTTTGAGCTACAGTTAACTTTCTTTTTCTCCAAGCCAAGTAAAGGTTTATGTTGTCCTCTAATAGAACACTCAGTTCAAAGCATTCCTATTTTATTGTTTTTGTAGAGGGATTGTTGACCCTTAATGGCTCAAAGCCCAGTATCTTCTAACATACTCAGTAGCTTCCAAATAGTTTCATTATTGATGAATTATTATTCATGGGACCGGATGGGATCCATCCCAGGGTGCTGAGAGAGCTGGCAGCTGAGCTGGTCAAGCTGCTCTCCATCATTTTCCACCAGTCCTGGCTCACCGGAGAGGTCCCAGGAGGCTGGAAACAGGCCAAGGTGATCCCCATCCACAAGAAGGGTCGGATGGAGGAACCTGGGAACTACAGACCTGTCAGCCTGACCTCAGTGCCAGGGAAACTGATGGAGCAGGTTATCTTGGGGGCAATAACTGCGCACCTGAGGGATGGCCAAGGGCTCAGGTCCAGCCAACATGGATTCAGGAAGGGCAGATCCTGCCTCTCCAACCTGATCCCCTTCTCTGATCAGGTGAGCCGCTTGGTGGATGTGGGGAGGCCTGTGGATGTGGTCTATCTGGACTTCAGCAAGGCCTTTGACACTGTTCCCCACAGCAAACTGCTGGCTAA
>WAAF01018253.1:0-10132 GCA_013400475.1 Tricholaema leucomelas | reverse complement strand
TCTTCTCTCAGGCAGCCAGCACCAGAACAAGAGGACACAGCCTCAAGCTACGCCAGGAGAAATTTAGGCTTGAGGTGAGGAGAAAGTTCTTCAGTGAGAGAGTCATTGGCTACTGGAATGGGCTGCCCAGGGAGGTGGTGGAGTCGCCGTCCCTGGAGCTGTTCAAGGCAAGATTGGACGTGGCACTTGGTGCCATGGTCTAGCCTTGAGCTCTGTGGTAACAGGTTGGACTTGATGATCTGTGAGGTCTCTTCCAGCCTTGGTGATACTGTGATACTGTGTGATATTATTGTGTACCAAATTGTAGCACTACCAAATCCTAGCAAATGAGACTATTTTTGTCTTCCTTCTGTCATACTGTTAAGATGGGGTTTGAATCTGGGTTAGAAGTGAATTGTAATGAAGCGGATATAAAAAGTATTAAATATTTTATTAAATATATAAAGAAAATTTCCCAAAACTTATTTACAATTAACACATGCAGATTCTATTATGCAATTGATAAAATTATTTTTGCAGAATGTATTTATACAGTCCGATTAAATGTAAATGATTTAGGAAAGGTTTTAGAAAATGTTTACAACTGGAGAGTCTTGCAGCACAAGCTGTTGCTTAAAGGTGTCGTGGAGGGGATTCTGCCACCTATGCCAATTGTGGCGGAGAGGAGGAACTAATTGGTGAGAGATAATATTCTATAAAAATATATAATTTATTAACCTGAATATTCTGAACTCTCTCCACCCCCAACCACTGAATTTTAATATTAATATTTGTTCTTACATGGTTATGGAAGACATTCTAGGAATAATATCAAACAGTAGCTTGTTAATAACTAGCAAACATTAAAACTACAAACAGAGAGAGGAATTTCCCCGTGGCTGAATGCCACTTAGGTTCAATATGCTGCTTGCCCAGTAGATGGGCCCAAGCTCTTTCTGCTCTATTACAGAGCATTAAAGCATTTACTCACAAGTTCTCATTAATTATCAATCACCTTCCAGGGCTATGCCACTGCTTATATAAATATCCAATCTTCAGAGAATTCTCCCCTTGGGCTTTGAGCCTGGAATCCTCCTGGCTTCAGGGGAAAGGACAGTCTATAACCTTGTTCTCCTGGCTTCTTCTGGACACTCTGTCCAGGGATTCTTAGGCAGGATGTTCAGGTGCAGAGGCAGGATGTTGTGCAGTCTCAGCATGGTGTCACGCTGACCATACAGGCTGATCATGTGCAGACAATCCAGGGTCTACTCCTGGTTAACTCGTGCAGTGGAGCTTACCAGGCAGTGATAAGGCAGCAGGCGTGCAATAGGGTGCACAGCTGCATGGGAAACTGAGCTCCATAGATAAAGGCAATACAGGATCTAGTCCTGGTAACTCACCACAGTTGCAGTGGCATGCAGTGTGCACGGCTGGCTGGATTCATGGGAGACTCTGCTTCCGTACAGAAAAGTAGATAGCACAGACAAAGCAAGCAAGCAGGTATTAGAATGAGCCCTGCAGGTGAGCAGTCAGGCAGGCAAGCAGTCAGGCAGGCATAAGCAGAAGCAAAAGCAAGTTGTTTACCTGTATACCTCTATTAATTAAATGTGGAGCTGAGATTAATGGTCCTGTGGACACAAGAATGACCAATCAGCTTGGCAGTTAGCCAAACCATACAATAATAGGTGAAATCCACAAGCCTGGACCTTCCAAATATGGGGATAGCATGGACCTAGCACCCGGTGGGCCATAAGCTAGGCACATGGGCTGATACAACCACATTACACAACCAGGGGTCCTGGGCAGGCCAGACTTTATGGCACCAGGTTTGTTATGCCCCTTTGTGTTCGTTTATGTGTTTACCTCAGGTGTGGGCAGAAAATCATGTCCAGGCAAGACAAGGCATGAATAAGCCTATTTTGGGGCCTATGGGCCCTCCATGACAAAAGGTTAAACATAAACTTTCACAAACTTCAGAAAAGGAAGTTAGTTTACTCACTGGTCACAGTCTCAATACTTGTAATCCAAAAGCATATGCAGAAGCATAAACAATGGGAAAAATAGTCCCAGCCACGTGGTGGCTTTCCATGTTGTGATGATGTGGCAGGGTTTTGCTGCTTGCATAGCTCAGATTGAGCAGGTTGTCTGAGAAAACCCACGGATATGAGGCAAATCCTCCTTGGCTCTCAGAAGGTCATCAGAGTGGTCAGCCACCCAGGCAAAGCAGGATTCAGGTTTACAGGCTGGAGCAGTCCAATCAGGTGCTGTGTATAGCAAAGGAGTCAGCCATCAGGCTGAATCAGTGGCTGGCAGGTCCTGGGGGTACCACTTGTTGCTAGGTCATTGTTATGTTGTTGCCTAGACTCAGCCAGAGTCAAAGGGACATGGGCTGGGCTGAGCTCAAGAGGGCAGCTGTATTCCAGTGCCGGGCAAGCCATTTCAGTCCCTCAGGTCAGTGCAAAAGACAGGTAGGATCAGGTCTTCCCTTTGTGGGAGAGGCAAGTCCCCAGCTACACATGGTGCAAGGCATGCAATGCAGATGGCTAGCAGACAAAACAAAGGCAGCAATAGCTACAAATAAGTTGGCTCGGATTTTAAGCATTTTGACAAGTATCTTTGACCAATAGCAACAGATAAAAATACCCCTAGAACCAATTCTAAGTTATTTCACCAAAAAAGGGAGATGTGCATACCTAGCATCCATGACCTGTGTTTTCCAAAGACAAAGCAAGGTGCGAAAAAGGCCAAACATGGTGTCTGTGATAGACTGAGAGGTGCTGAGGCTTTTGTCTTCTTTCCCGTGCTTCCTCCACCCAGGAAGAAAAAGGTGACGGGGCAAGGTGGGTATTCAGGTAGGTGTTTAGGACATGTCTTAGATATGTATTCTAGATATAATTTGGACCTTCCACCACACATATATTTGGTATGATCATGTATGTTTGAATTATTAATTTTTTATTGTTAGACAAATGTTGTCTCAGGTCATGCTCCGTGGCTACATAAAAACTTCAAAAAGAAACAACTTATTTTGTCCATTGTACAGCAGTGAGGCAGGCAGTCCAGGGATATTTAAAGCCTCTCTTGTTTGAATCTTGTATTGATAGCAAGTTACTCATTCCAGAAGGCCCTCATTCTACTAAGTCTCTGTTCAGCTTTTGCCCTCTCTAAGACCTCTGGTGTTATCTCCACATTTACCTAAGCTAATAAGTAATTTGAAACAGAATATGATTATATAGGGTTCTCAAGGCCCCAGATATTTTGTGGTGAAGCTAGTATTTTACCTATGTTAAGTTGTATTAAGAACACATTTTGCAAAAAACCATAGAAATTATCCTTAAGAGTCATCAAAGAGAAGTAACTACTAATATTAAAAGTTCTACAGAATAGAAAGGAATAGAACTGGTTGGGAAAACATGTAGGAAATGACAGTAGCAAAGACAAAAACACTTCAGGATGCACTGCCTCAGAAAATCCCTCTCTCCTCCCAAAGACACTATCACTACCCAACTACTGAATTTCTGGATAAGAGCTATTAATGACCAGGAAATCATATGTGTTTGTTTGAGACTAAATGGAATATTTTACTGAGAAAATTTAAATCATTAGCTGTGAGAGGAAAGAAAAAAAACCAAAATAACGTTATCCTATATCACTCATTCTTCTGCTGAGAAACACACCTAGACAAAATATAGATAAGATGCTCACTTCTCACATACTTCTCAGTTAGCTCTCACTTTTGGCTGTTCCTTCTTTTGATCTGGTCTGTGTGGATGTCTCTGCCTTAACTCTAATCCAACCTAACCCTTTTTCCTCTAACCTTCTTGTCGTCTTTTTGACATCTCACCTCAGATGGCCAGCTTTATCATGAGAGATATACATGGGTTGATCTGGTTACTTCTGAAGGGAGGGAGAGAGGGAGGGGGAAGGGAGTTTGGGCTGGGAGCCCTCCTGGAGACTCTGATTTCAGGGAGGGGTATTGTGTTTCTGTATTACTTTTAACTTAGAATCATAGAATGGTTTAGGTTGGAAGGGACCTCAAGGATCATCCAGCTCCCACCCCCCGCCATAGGCAGGGACACCTCCCACTAGAGCAGGCTGCTCAAGGCCTCATCCAGCCTGGCCTTAAACACCTCCAGGGAGGAAGCATCCACAACCTCCCTGGGCAACCTGTGCCAGTGTCTCACCACCCTCACTGTAAAGAACTTCCTCCTAACATCCAGTCTAAATCTCCCCTCTGCCAGCTTAAACCCATTCCCCCTCGTCCTGACATTACCAGACCTTGTCAATAGTCCCTCCCCAGCCTTCCTGTAGGCTCCCTTCAGATACTGCAAAGCCACTCTAAGGTCTCCTCGAAGCCTTCTCTTCTCCAGGCTGCAGAGCCCCAACTCTCTCAGCCTGTCCTCATAGCAGAGCTGCTGCAGCCCTCTGAGCATCTTCGTGGCTCTCCTCTGGACCCGCTCCAGCAGTTCCATGTCCTTCTTGTGTTGGGGGCTCCAGAACTGCACACAGTACTCCAGGTGGGGTCTGAGGAGAGCAGAGTAAAGGGGGAGAATCCCCTCCCTTGCCCTGCTGGCCACACTGCTCTTGATGCAGCCCAGCACAGGGTTGCTGTCTGGGCTGCATGTGCACACTGCAGGCTCATGTTGAGCTTTTCGTCAACCCAGACCCCCAGGTCCTTCTCCTCAGGGCTGCTCTCAGCCATTCACCACCCAGCCTGTATCTGTGCCTGGGATTGCACCGACCCAGGTGCAGGACCTTACACTTGGCCTTGTTAAACGTCATGAGGTTGGCCTGGGCCCACCTCTCCAGCCTGTCCAGGTCCCTCTGGATGGCATCCCTGCCCTCCAGCAAGTCAGCTGTGCCACACAGCTTGGTGTCATCTGCAAACTTGCTGAAGGTGCACTCAATTCCTCTATCCATATCACTGACAAAGATGTTAAAGAGCACTGGTCCCAGCACTGACCCCTGAGGAACACCACTTGTGACCGGTCACCAGGTGGATATTGTGCCATTGATCACCACTTGTATATAACTGCATATATTTGTGTACATATATGCTTGTAAATTGTGCTAAGCCATAAATACAGCTTCATTCCTTAACTTACAGCTGTTTGAGTCCAATATGGGTGATATTTCCTAAGGTGTGTGGGGGGAGCGGGTCACCCAAACCATCACATCTTATTTTGGCACCGAATGTGGAGCTAATTCAACATGATTGATTGCTAATTAAGTCTGGAAGATAAGATGAAGCTTATCGGGTTAATTTGTAATCTTTTATATCCATTAGGGGTGTGGTTCTTCTACCATTGTTTGACAGCGAAAATTGGTTCATTGATTTTTGATATGATATGGAGAAAGCTTAAAGGGATGTTCCTGGAATTTGGAGATTATGCTCTCAGACTGGCTTTAATATTACTGAAATTATTAACAACTCTGCTTTTAAAAAGTCAGGAAATATTACAACTCCTCTTCTCCTTCAACAGCTTTAATGAGTGTTGTCTAGCCTAAAACTGAGCTCCCAGATTCCTGTAGCTTTCTGCACATGTAATACAGTATTATATTTTTCATGTATGAATATAGCCCTAATAATTCTGGTTTTAGCACTAATGCTAGCATTGTGTATAAAAAAAAAATTCGAACGTGGCTGCTTTAAAAAAAAGAAACAACAAATAAAGACAAATTTCTAAAAGTTCCCAAACCACTGATATAGAAGGAAAACATTCCCTTTCATGTTCTCAAATCGGATTCTGTTCAAGGGCAGAAAAAGGGGACACAGCTACCGCAGATTCTGGGAATTCAGCCGAGAGTACATTATCTACCAATAACATGGCAAATGGCCAAAGAGCTTCTCTTCCTCAAGCTGTCCAGGTTTCAGCTGTTTGTACTTCTGCACATAGTTCAAATCCGCAGGCAGCAGCTTCCAACCATAAACCAGATCCAACCTCAAAGGCATCAGGTCAGACCCTCAATAATTCAGACCCACTAGAAGGACCTTCTATCACCTTTCTGGCTCCAGCCAAGGCACAAGCTAAGATGAAACATTTGGTAAAGAATGATTCAAGAGAGGATTTAGGAGAGAGCGCCTATGGTATACATGAGGAAGAAGAGGAGAAATACAGCCTTAGGGACTTAGCCAACATACTCAGATCTCAATACCTGACAAGAAAATCTTTGTGCGAGATTGGCTGCCAAGAAGGAGGATGGCTCTGAGGAGTTTAAGAATGCTCTTAGGAAAGTTCTGGTTTTAAGCCAAGGACAAGCAGGATGCCTTCTTTTTCTGATTAACTAGATGCCCACTTATCTCTTCTTCCCTAGATAAAGTATCCTACAGATGTGGGAACCAAGGTCAGAATGCTCAGTCTACTTGTTATTATTCCTTCTCACATTGCATTCCCACAATCCACAATGCATTGGAGAAAGATAAAGCTCCAGAGCACATACAATTCATCAATGACATCATTGTGTGGGGCCAAACTGCTGAGGAAGTCTTCGAGAAAGGTAACAAAATCATTGACATTCTGCTGCAAGCAGGTTTTGCCATTAANCCTGTTTGGTCTCGTCCAGACTTTAACAACATTCTGTATGCAGCTACAAGTGACAATGGTCCAACTTGGAGTCTTTGGCAGAGAGCTCCAAATGAGACACGTGGTCGTCCACTTGGTTTCTGGAGTCATAGCTTACAGAGGTTCAGAGGCAAATAACACCCTAACAGAGAAAGAGATACTAGCAGCCTATGAAGGAGTGAAAGCAGATTCTGAAGTGATTGGAACTGAGTCACAATTGCTTTTAGCTCCTAGATTGCCAGTTCTAAACTGGATGTTCAAAGGTAAAGGTTCATCACCGCATCATGCCACAGATGCAACTTGGTCTAAGTGGATGGCTTTGATAACCCTCAGATGTAGAAAAGACTACCAGCAGATCATAGACATTTTATCTGTGGTATTGGGTAAGATACTTGTGCTTGAAGTAAGAAATACATAACATCCTGTGATTTACAAGTGAAAGAAATCATGAGAGAAGCAAATTTACAAGCAGAGTCTTTTGATTAATTCAATAGTGCTCTCAACACTTTCACAGCTCACAATCATTTTTATTATGCATTGCATAGAACCATGTACTTTGAGAGGGAAAATTGCACCTTGCAGATACCTCCACTTTATTACTAAGTACTCTTCCTACTTACCTCTGGTCTGAAAATTAAGCAATTGTTTGGGTTTGGCTTTTTTTTTTTTTTTTTCCATTCTCTCAAGTAACCAGGAAGCTCAGATGACAGAAGCATTATTTCCTTATAAGTCCTCAAATAGAGGCAAGCAAGCAAGCAAGAGAGATGTGAAGCTACATTTCACAGGACAATGCCACAGCTCATTGGTGAAGAGCTAGACAAGTCTGCAAATATGAATTCCCACTGTACTCAAATACTCCTGTTTTCTTTACGATTATAAAGTCTTCATAAACTTTGTGATTAATACCCAGCTGTAAAAGTCCTTTCTCGAGGTTAAGCCACCATGATTCCAAGTGACATAACAACCAGCAAATCTCCAGTCATCATTTGTAGACTAAAATAATCATCAAGCTTAGTGCTAAACCCCTGCACATTGATATGTTAATATGATAAAAACAAACTCCCCAAACCCAAGATCACCTCTATACAGATGTTTTCATGGAGAGCTCACAATTATTCTGTCCACAGACTGACCAATAACAGAACTGCAGTATGAAACAACTGAAACAAATAAACTGGTTCAATCAAGAACAGTCTTTCTTTTGAAAAGACACTACTTTCACACGATGATGTCATCAGCAGAACAAAGAAACTTACACAATATAAACTAAACCAAAAGTCCTTTCTCAATAATGTGAGGTTGATAAGGGTGCAAGCTCGTTTACTTGGAGGAACACCAATAATGTGAAACTGTCACTCTTGTTGCCAATACCAAATTGGTACAGAAGGTCACTGAACCAGGATCCATACATCCAAGCCACATCTCAATGTGATCACTTTCTACAGAGAACACTAAAACTACACACCTTATGTTTACTTTGCTCTACAATAGAAGAACATAACACCACACATGACACTCCCCTTCTCCACCTCCCCACACCCTAAACATCTCCCCCCCAAAATTAAAAAAAAAAAAAATCTCTTAATCCAGTAGGAGGAGCATAAGAAAAAAACTGCATGCAACTCTTGTAATTTTTTTTGATGTGTGATTAAAGCCACAAAAGGGTTAATTTATCATGGTATCACACAGTACAAAGTTTCAAGAGAACAGTGCAGAGGAACATATGATCATCTTTATTGTATATTTGAACTTGATTTTTCTAATCTCTAAGGCTCTACTAAAAGACTTTCTAATATGAAAAGTTTTGTTCTCTTGGGTAAGAATTTTCTATTGCTATGATTTTTTCTCTTACTATCTCAAGGATAATTATCTTCCCTAGCCACTGATACAATGTTCGCTTTGAATCTCCCACTTCCTCATCCAAGAAGTTTAATTTAATAGAAAAAGTTTAATCTTTCCTTCCAGGGAGTTTCAATAATGTTTTAATTTCATGTGTCTAGGTGATCACGTCCAGCCTTCCTATTGAAACTTTCTTTTCAGTACCTGTCATGAAGCTAAGCCTGCTGGACATGATATCCTGAACTATGCAGACTGCAGCCAAGTCACAGAGATCTGCAAGCAGGAGAAATCTGTGCTGTGCCTAGTGCTGCTATGAGAATATAAATGCCCTATATGAAACAGACATTGTAGGCCCTTTCTGTTTTCTGTGACCACATCTGTGATGGCTGAAGCATCATGATTATTTTTCCTACCACCAGAGGAAATGCTAGTGCCAGTGGCAATTCCATGGATGAAATTTTCAAAGCCATAGCAAAACCCAGGGTTCAGAATGAAGATGAACAAATCATTCATCAAGAACCATTAAGTAGAAAGATATTTTCTCCAGTTCAAGAATTCTTAGGTTTGCAGATTTCTGCAGGCTGGAAGATTATTCATATGAGACCACACATTTGCATTGCTCCTATATTCTTACCTAGGCCTGTGGTGTTGGCTAATATCTGAGACAAAGTATACACCTAACTGGACCATATGTTTACAACACATGACAATTCTTTATGACCTTATGTGAATACTCATTTTTCAATAACTGTAACTTTGGCCACAAGTTTCTGCTGCAGACTGAAGCCCATCTGTCATCCACACTAGGTGCTGAATTTCTATGGAACAGGTTCATTTAAAATCAGTTCTTCACTATTGTTGTTAAACAAACTTGACTGAATTTAGAAATTAAATTATTTTGATGCTCCAAAGAGTGTCATCGTATATTACTCAGTTAAACAACAGAGTTGAACTCATGAGCTAAGACACCTTGGGGATTTGGAATCTCAAGGTTTAATTACTGTTATGGATTTCACTTTTCTCAGATTTCACTTTTCTCAGATTTCACTTTTCTCAGATTTCACTCTCACTGTTGTTTCCTACTGTCTAAATTACATATGTTCTTAGTTTTATTAAAATAATCCAAACTTTTATTCCCCTTATCCTGGATGATGAAGACATTATCACAGAAAATGTTATGTGATGACATTGTGAACTGCTTAAGTATCTACATTAGTACCTTGGCGAGATTTTCAATAGCATCTAGGAACTCCATTCCAATAGGGATCTATTTGTCAAAACAACTTTACAAATTTGGCCCACAAAAATTGGTCCACTGACTTCAATGAACAGAAAGAGGTATTTTTTAAAAGAGGATGAAGACAGAAAATTCACTATATGGTTAGAAGATTAATACAATATGACTATTACAGTCACATCTTAGTACCTGAAAAAATACTTTGAAAATACTTTTTGAGCTTATACTCATTCATTTCTCCCCAGCTCCATTCTTTTTATTTTGCTTCACTCTCTCCAATGAGTTTTGAAAACTTCCAGCCTGAGGCAGACAGACAGTCCCCGTAGGAGCTCCTTTTACAGGGAGGGTTGATCATCTTTTGATGACACGCAGTCTAATCAGAAAATCAGGTAAGGGTGGACAAGGCAGCAGGGGCAAAACCCTTTAGAAGCAACCAGTACTTGATTTATTTTCTCAGGAAAAGAAAAATTCATTTTATTATTGGTTGGTGTGGTGGTTTGGGTGTCCCCCGCCC
>WAAF01018252.1:88361-104377 GCA_013400475.1 Tricholaema leucomelas | reverse complement strand
TCCTATGATTTCTCAGCTGCTCCTCATCATACCTGTCCTTCAGACCCTTCAGCAGCTTTGTTGTCCTTCTCTGAGGTCCCTTCCAACCTAAACCATTCTATGATCCTATGATTTCTCAGCTGCTCCTCATCATACCTGTCCTTCAGACCCTTCAGCAGCTTTGTTGTCCTTCTCTGAGGTCCCTTCCAACCTAAATCATTCTATGATCCTATGATTTCTCAGCTGCTCCTCATCATACCTGTCCTTCAGACCCTTCAGCAGCTTTGTTGTCCTTCTCTGAGGTCCCTTCCAACCTAAACCATTCTATGATCCTAAGATTGTTCAACCTCGAGAAAAGGAGGCTGAGGGCAGACCTCATTGCCCTGAAAGGAGGTTGGAATGGGGCAGGATTTGTTCACCCTGCAGGCTCATCACCCTGTACTTGCCCATGGATGATCCTGGAGGAGCAGGACACCTTGTCCTACGCTTCATTGTCCTTCTCTGAACATTGCTCCAGCCTCTCAATATCCTACTTGGAGTGAAGGGCCCCAAAACTGAACTCAGGATTCAGGGTAGAGCCTTACTTCAGTATTTCAGGCCTGGAAGTTGTTTTTCTTGTCCTCCAAATTCCTGTCCTCCAAATTCCTCTTCTCCAAATTCCTGCCATTTACTACTGCCCTTCAAGAGGATAACTGAGCTAAAAACTTGCATATTCCAAACCACAAACACTGTAAGGAAATAAAACTCAGGAAAAGAAAGGTAAAAAATATCCTCAAACATGGCTGCAAATAAAAAAAACATCACCTCACAACACCAAATTTTTCATGTCAAACCAGGTCCTATAAATGGAGGAGACTCCTGAATATGATTCAAAGGAACAGAGCAGCAAAGACAGGAGGAAACACACTGAAATATTTAAGAATGTTCCAGTTCCAAAAGAATTCAAAACTCCTGAAGCTGGTAAAAGTTTTTCTATTACCCATAAGGAGCTTAAAAAAACTCAACCCACAAACAAACAACTGACATCCAGCATCATCCATGGAGAAGTCAGAGATTCATAGGAGCATTGAGCTGCTGGGGTGGGAAGAGTCCAACTGCATCCAAGCCACTAACTCATCGAAGTCTGGACATGTAGCTTGGAAGCAGATCTAGAGTCCCCAAAATAAAGATGAAATATCAGTCCCCAAAAACACTGCAACTTTTTTTCCCCCCTCCATTTTCCACCTTTTCAGTGGTTTTGTTTTCACAAGCATTTGAAATTAACTCAGAGTTTGACATCGCTGAAAGCCAACCAGAGCCTGGGCTGCAGCAAGAGCAGTGTGGGCAGCAGGGCCAGGGAAGTGATCCTGCCCCTCTGCTGCACACTGCAGAACCCTGCACTTGACCTTGTTCAGTCTCATCCCATTGGCCTCTGCCCACACATCCAGCCTGTCCAGGTCCCTCTGCAGGGCTCTCCTACCCTCCAACAGCTCCACACCTGCTCTTAGCTTGGTATCATCTGCAAACACACTGATGCTGGACTCAATCCCCTGGTCCAGATCATCAGTAAAGATACTGAACAGAAACACTGAGAGATATTGAACATTCTTGCTCTCTGCCTTTGCACAAACACAAGCACTGAGTTACAGCAACCACTAACACCTTATAGAGGGACTTCCCCCACCTCTGAACCAGCCAGAAGACAGAGTTGGTGGTTTTTTTTGCCCTCCCTAACCTCATTACTGCTGATTAAAGAACACTTACAAGTTTAAATTGCTTTTTAAGACTCCCATAATTAGCATCAGCTCCTTGGCTGTAGTAGCTACAGCAAGGAAATTAACCTTTACTTGCATTAAGCTTTGACAACTTTCACCTTGGTGTGTATTACTTATAACATGCTCAGTCCACCACTAATAGCTCCTGGAGTTCCTGGGTCAAAGTTATGAGAAGCAAAAGAGAGATTCATTAGATGTTTGGGGGTTCTTTTGGTAAATTGGTGGACATCACAGGCCCTCAACTCAGCAATAAAACTGCTGTGAAAGCTGTTGGCTTCCTTGAGGTGACTGCAAGAGGTCAGAAGGATGGAAAGGAACTGACAAGGCTGCCTCAACCACTGCCAGAACTAGACCCAGGACTCCAGATGTAGCCTCATCAGGGCGGAACAGAGAGGAGAATCATCTCCTGATCACACTCTTCTTCACTCACCCTAGGAGAACATTGTTCACCTTGGCCACAAGAGCACGTAACTGGCACATGGTGAACATGTCCACCAGCACATCTTGAGCACTGCCTTCAGTTTTGGGTTGCTCAGTTGAAGAGGGACAGGGATCTGCTGAAGAAGGTCCAGCGGAGGGCTACGAGGATGATGAGGGGACTGGAGCACTGATTGGCTGAAGGACCTGGGGCTGTTCAGTCTGGAGAAGACTGAGCGGGGATTTAATCAATGTTTCTAAATCTTTGAGGGCTGGGGGTCAGGAGCTGGGGACAGGCTCCGCTCACTGCTCCCTGGGATAGGACAAGGAGCAGTGGATTGAAGCTGCAGCACAGGAGGTTCCAGCTCAACACAAGGGGAAACTTCTTTCATGGAAGGGTCCCAGAGCACTGGAACAGGCTGCCCAGAAAGGTTGTGGAGTCTCCTTCTCTGGTTCCTTTCAAGACCTGTCTGGAAGTGTTCCTGTATGACCTGAGCTAGATTGTATGGTCCTGCTGTGGCAGGGGGAGTTGGACTCAATGAGCTCTTTGGGTCCCTTCCAACCCCTGACATCCTGTGAGCCTGTAATCCCACATCCTTCTCCACAAAGCTGCTTTCCAGCCAATCAACCTCTAACTCTAGCAGAGAAAAAACCTGAGGCTACTGATCAACATCTAGCTGAAGATGAGCCAATAGGTGCCCAGGTGGCCAAGGAAGCCAAAAGCATCCTGGGTTGCATCAGAACAGTGTGAGCTGCAGGGAAGTGACTTTCCCCTTGGCCTTGACACCAGTGAGGCTGCACCTTGAATCCTGCATTCCATTTTTGGGCTGCTCACTCCAAGAAGGACATTGAAGGACTGCAGCAGGTCCACAAAAGGGTAACAAAGGTGGCAAAGGGTCTGGAGAGGAGCAGCTGAGTGAACTGGGGGTGTTCAGCCCCAGCTTGGGCTGGGAGTAGTTGATTTGGGAGTAAAACTCCACTAAAAAAGGAGAGGAAGCTAAAGCCTGTTTGATTTTAAATGTTTTAAACAGAGATACTTGGTTTTGCAATCAAAGATCTACCTGGACTACTCTTGCATGAAGATGTTAATATATTAATGACATTAACACACCATCAGTTTAAATTGAAATGATGAATTTCCTTGAGATTGAGCATACATTTATCAAGGTGTTAATGGTTCAGCCAGGCCATCCAGAAGGCACTTAAAAACGAGTGACTGTTCAAGTGAGTGGTCTAAGCAACATAAAAATCTTTGTGTTTTATGCAATCATTGGTGGATTCTCCACTGAAACCCTTTAAAAAGGCACAGTGAGGGAATATCAGAGCCTTGGAGGTGCTGATCAGCCAATGGGCAGGGCAGCCAGAGTCCTTTCTTGCTTTTCTACTTCCTAATAAGCTACAAAATTAAAAAAAAAAAAAAAGCTGAGGTTATTAGGTCAAGAGAGGTTCTCCTGCCCCTCTACTCTGCCCTGCTGAGGCCACATCTGGAGTACTGTGTCCAGTTCTGGGCCACCCAGTTCAAGAGGGACATAGAAGTGCCTGAGAGAGTCCAGCACAGAGCCACAAAGATCAGGAAGGGAATGGAACATCTCTGTTAGGAGGAGAGCCTGAGGGAGCTGGGGCTGTGCTGCTGGGAGAGGAGGAGGCTGAGAGGTGACCTCATCAGTGGTTATCAAGATGTGCAGGTGAGTGGCAGGAGGCTGGAGCCAGGCTCTGCTGGGTGATGCCCAGGGACAGCACAAGGGGCAATGGGTGGAAGCTGAGGCAGAGGAAGTTTCATGTAAGCATGAGGAGGACTTTTTCCCCTGTGAGGGTGACAGAGCACTGGGAGAGGCTGCCCAGGGGGCCTGTGAAGTCTCCCTCTCTGGAGAGATTCCAAACCTGCCTGGATGTGTTCCTGTGTGATCTGCTCTAGAAGATCCTGCTCTGGCAGAGGGGTTGGACTGGATGAGCTTTGGAGGTGCCTTCCAGCTCCTGACACTCTGTGATTGTGTGACTCAATTTTAGCTTCAGTTCAACCTTCACCAGAGTAGGTTCACATGGGAGGAACAACACAGGACAACACCATCCCAAACCAAAGAACCTTGACCTATGAAGAGCTGAGGGAACTGGGGTTGTTCAGCCTGGAGGAAGGTAGGTTGAGGGAAGACCTTCTACAACGCCCTGAAAAAAAGCTTGGAGCCCTTTCAGCCCCTGACACTCTGTCATTCTGTGGTAGTTCACACTATTAGCATAGTTCTGGAGAAAGTGAGGATTTTGAAGTTCAGAAATGGATGTTTGAAGGCCATCAGTGGCCTAAATGACTCATGTCTCTTCAGCAAGAGCTCAGAGACAGCTTGAGAAGTGGCCATGGCAGCTGCAAGCTGCATCCTTCCATCTGCTTTTAGCTCCTCCTTTTGTGCCTTGGCACATATTGGCTAGATTTGGTCCATTAGTTGAGAAGAGAGTCATGATACATGCAGCCAGGATTGAAAGAAGCACAAGAAGACATAACCTTCAAAGACATCTGGCAATGACACTTTGAATTCCCACAAAGCCATGCCCTGTGTTCATGGACTACATTTAAGGTGTCCATGAAAAAGTTCAGAACACCAAATGCTGTTTGCTTCGCCAGTTTCACAGCCAAGCTCCTTGGTCTCATCTTAAAGAACCATGAGGCTGCAGAATAAAAGCACAACTTGGACACCAACAGATCTCCACTCTAATGGTATTGCCCAAAGAATCTAAGAATCCCAGCATGCTGGGGGTTAAAAGAGACCTTTGGAGATAGAACAGAATAGAATCAAACAGGTTGGAAGAGACCTCCAAGATCATCCAGCCCAACCTAGCACCCAGCCCTATCCAATCAACCAGACCATGGCACTAAGTGCCTCAGCCAGGCTTGGCTTCAACACCTCCAGGGACAGAGACTCCACCACCTCCCTGGGCAGCCCATTCCAATGCCAATCACTCTCTCTGCCAACAACTTCCTCCTAACATCCAGCCTAGACCTCCCCCAGCACAACTGGAGACTGTGTCCCCTTGTTCTGTTGCTGGTTGCCTGACAGAAGAGACTAACCCCAGCTGGCCACAGCCTCCCTTGGGGGAGTGTAGACAGCAATGAGGTCTGCCCTGAGTCTCCTCCAGGCTGCACACCCCCAGCTCCCTCANCCAGGATGCCATTGGCTCTCCTGCCCACCTGGGCACACTGCTGCCTCATCTTCAGCCTACTACCCACCAGTACCCCCAGGTCCCTTTCTTCCTGGCTGCTCTCAGCCACTCTGTCCCCAGCCTGTAGCGCTGCTTGGGGTTGTTGTGGCTGAAGTGCACAGCTCCCCTGTTTTGCTCTCCTAGCACTCTAACAACATCTATTACATCCCAGAGCATTGTTCCAAACATTTTTTTCCCCTTGTGGATCTGCTCTCTTTCAGCATCACATCTCTTCTGAGCACTATTGATTATCAATTACCCATGCAACCCAGGTAGCCAGACACAAGCCTGAAGGAGGGGAGGCAAAAGATGAACTCCAAGTGCTCTTTCACGTACAAATGAATGTGGAGATAATGGAGAATAAAGCCTGGGTCTTAAAAAGGTCAAGCCTGCAGAGACTGTTGATTTTTTTGGACAGCCACCACAACCTCCTGCTCAGCCAAGCCAGGGAAGGAGGCTACCTTAGCACTTCTTGAAGAAGTTGAATAAAGTTCACTCCCTTTTCTAAAGAGCAAGAGCAGGCAGGAGTTTGCTGAAGCCTCCTGCTCTTTATACTTCATTATTGGCTTCCTGACACCAATGGAAGGTTCTTAGCTAATGTCAATACTGATTTTCTGGCATTCAACACCTCTCTGTCTTTTTTGTTTCAAATCTGTCCTGGTTTGAGCTGGAGTAGAACTGATTTCAGTCAGTGCTCTGACTTCTCAGCTCAGCCTCTGCACAGTTACAGCACTTTGAAGTTCAGGGCAGGTTTCTGCAGGCAGAGGCAGAATAGAACAAACTCTCTTCAGTATAAAAATGTTCTCTCCTTCACAAGAAGGTAGAGGAAAGTAGTTTCTTCCTCACACCTCTTTCTGCTCCCATCTTCTCAGAAGTGTTCTAGTGCTGCAGAATTAATTAATTGCTCTGCTCACTGCTCCCTGGGATAGGACAAGGAGCAATGGATGGAAGCTGCAGCACAGGAGGTTCCAGCTCAACACAAGGGGCAACTTCTTGACTGGAAGGGTCCCAGAGCACTGGCACAGGCTGCCCAGAGAGGTTGTGGAATCTCCTTCTCTGCAGCCTTTGCAGGCCTGTCTGGATGTCTTCCTGTGTGATCTGAGCTAGATTGTGTGGTCNCAAGAGCAGGCAGGAGTTTGCTGAAGCCTCCTGCTCTTTATACTTCATTATTGGCTTCCTGACACCAATGGAAGGTTCTTAGCTAATGTCAATACTGATTTTCTGGCATTCAACACCTCTCTGTCTTTTTTGTTTCAAATCTGTCCTGGTTTGAGCTGGAGTAGAACTGATTTCAGTCAGTGCTCTGACTTCTCAGCTCAGCCTCTGCACAGTTACAGCACTTTGAAGTTCAGGGCAGGTTTCTGCAGGCAGAGGCAGAATAGAACAAACTCTCTTCAGTATAAAAATGTTCTCTCCTTCACAAGAAGGTAGAGGAAAGTAGTTTCTTCCTCACACCTCTTTCTGCTCCCATCTTCTCAGAAGTGTTCTAGTGCTGCAGAATTAATTAATTGCTCTGCTCACTTGCTCTCTGGGATAGGACAAGGAGCAATGGATGGAAGCTGCAGCACAGGAGGGTCCAGCTCAACACAAGGGGCAACTTCTTGACTGGAAGGGTCCCAGAGCACTGGCACAGGCTGCCCAGAGAGGTTGTGGAATCTCCTTCTCTGCAGCCTTTGCAGGCCTGTCTGGATGTCTTCCTGTGTGATCTGAGCTAGATTGTGTGGTCCTGCTGTGGCAGGGGGGTTGGACTCACTGAGCTCTTTGGGTCCCTTCCAGCCCCTGACATCCTGGGATCTTGTGAACCCCCAGCCCACCCTAGCTCTGCTGGATGGGTTGATGTTGTCTGTGTGACCATAGATGGCACAGTTGGGGCTGAGGATTCTGCAGCTGTTACAGGGCTGTGGTGAAGTCACCCTCTTGGGAGGAGTTTAAATGATTGAGAGTGATAGAACTGCTGAGGCTGAAGGAGACCTTTGAGATCATCATGTCCAGTCACTCCCTCAGAGCTCACAATGCCATCAGTGCTGCCACTAAACCACATGTCTGGACCAGATGATCTTCTGTGCTCTTTAGCTCCCTTCCAACCTCTGACATCCTGTGAGCCTGTGAATTGTTTCAGTAGGCACAGACCTCTAAGATCAATTCCAACCTTCCTCATCTGCTCTTGCAGCTACTTTAACTTTCTTTCCTAGACCTGGATTGTCTCAGACCACTACCAGAGATTTTTAGGGAAGCTGGAGACCTTTTAGAATCATCTAGATTGGAAATTGCCTTTAAGATCAAGTCCAACCACTAACACAGCACTGCCAGGTCTTCACTGAATCACGTCCCTCAGCACGACATCTACGTGGCGCTTTGTCATGTCAAATCCTGCCTTCAGTTTTGGGCCACTCACTCCAAGAAGGACATGGAGGGGCTGGAACAGAGAATTGTAATAAAGGGTCTGTAGAACAGGTCTGAGGGAACTGGGCCTGTTTGGTCTGGAGAAAAAGAAGCTGAGGAGAGAGCTCATTGCTCTCTACAACTCCCTGACAGAAGGTTGGAACCAGGTGGGGGTTGGTCTCTTCTCACAAGGAACAAGAGGAAATGACCCCAAGTTCTGTCAGGGGAGGATGGGGTTGGGTATCAGGAAAAAATTCTGCACACAAAGGGTTCTCAGGCATTGAAAGAGGCTGCCCAGGGAGGGAGTGGATTCACCATCCCTGGAGGGATATAAGGATATGGTGCTGTGGGATCATCGATAGAATCATAGAATGTCAGGGGCTGGAAGGGACCTCAAAAGATCATCTGGTCCAGACATGTGGTTTAGTGGCAGCACTGGTGGCATTGTGAGCTCTGAGGGAGTGACTGGACATGATGATCTCAAAGGTCTTCTTCAGCCTCCGCAGTTCTATCACTCTCAATCATTTAAACCCCTCCCAAGAGGGTGACTCCACCACAGCCCTGTAATAGCTGCAGAATCCTCAGCCCCAACTGTGCCATCTACGGTCACACAGACAACATCAACCCATCCAGCAGAGCTATGGTGGGCTGGGGGTTCACATGATCCCAGGATGTCAGAAGTTGGAAGGGACCCAAAACGCTCACTGAGTCCAACCCCTCTGCCAGAGCAGGACCACACAATCTAGCTCAGATCACACAGGAACACATCCAGACAGGCCTGCAAAGGCTTCAGAGAAGGAGACTCCACAACCTCTCTGGGCAGCCTGTGCCAGTGCTCTGGGACCCTTCCAGTCAAGAAGTTGCCCCTTGTGTTGAGCTGGAACCTCCTGTGCTGCAGCTTCCATCCATCGCTCCTTGTCCTATGCCAGCTTGTTGTCAGCTCTGATCCAGAGCCTCTCTGGGCAGCCTGTGCCAGTGCTCTGGGACCCTTCCAGTCAAGAAGTTGCCCCTTGTGTTGAGCTGGAACCTCCTGTGCTGCAGCTTCCATCCATCGCTCCTTGTCCTATGCCAGCTTGCTGTCAGCTCTGATCAGCAAAATCACTGCTAGAGTGGAAACACAAACCCTTTCAGTTCTCAGAACACCAATCAAGTCAGCAGAACTTCCTCACTGACAATGTTTTTTTTTCCCCCTCTTGTTATTAATTACTATCAGATTGAATTGCCTAATATTACAGTATTGTTAACACATTCAAAAGAGGTAGAACTTTGAAGGCTCCTTCCCACCGGGCAGGAATGTAATTATCCCTTATCTTCCCCAGCCAAGCCCAGTAAATACAATTACTAAAACTTATGTTCACTGGAGTGTGAGAAAAAAAAAATAAGTCATAAAATTAATATTGTGTTTATCCTCTTCCTTTTAGCAGTGATTAAATGGCACCACTGATTCCTTGACTATCCCTTTTTCACGGCAGCTTTTTGGCTGGGATTAATTTTGGCTTTGGTTTCTTGCTTGTTTCTAAAGTTCTTGCCTGTTTCTCAGAAGTACACACAAGCTTCCAGCCACTACCAACTGCTCTCTCTTCTCCTCCATCATAGAAATCAGCATGCAAGAGGCAGGCACAGGATCACAGATGTTAGGGGTTGTGTGTTGGTCAGTCGGATGGAGTCCAATTGGAGGTCTGTGATTGGTGTGGTCCCACAGGGGTCAGTGCTAGGACCAATATTTGTTCCATATATTCATCACTGACCTGGCTGAGGGCACAGAGGGCACTGCCAGCAAGTTTGCTGATGACACCAAGCTGAGTGCAGTGGCTGCCACAGCAGGAGGCTGTGCTGGCATTCATCCAGAGTGGGACAGGCTGGAGGGGTGGGCAGGGAGAGATGGAATGAAATTCAACAAGGGCAAGGGGAGAGTCTGGCACCTGGGAAAGAACAACCCCAGGGAGCAGCATAGGCTGGGGACTGAGCTCCTGGGAGGCAGTGAAGGGGAAAAGGATCTGGGGGTCCTGGTGGATGGGAGGATGCCCATGAGCCAGCAATGTGCTCTGGTGGCCAGGAGGGCCAATGCCATTCTGGGGTGGATTAGAAGGGCTGTGGTTAACAGGTTGAGAGAGGTTCTCCTGCCCCTCTACTCTGCCCTGCTGAGGCCACATCTGGAGTACTGTGTCCAGTTCTGGGACCGCAGTTTGAGAGGGACATAGAACTGCTTGAGAGAGACCAGCATAGAAGAAAGCTCACAGGTGACCTCTTTGTGGCCTTGCAGTGTCTGAAGGGAGCTACAAGAAAGCTGGGAGGGACATTTTAGTCTCTCAGGGAGTGATAGGACTGGAGACAATGGAAAGGACTATTGACAAGGTCTTGTACTGACAGGAGGAGGAGGAATGGGTTTGAAGCGACAGAAGGGAGATTGAAAGTGGATGTTAGGAAGAAGATGTTTGCAGTGAGGGTGGTGAGACACTGGCACAGGTTGCCCAAGGAGGTTGTGGAGAACAGAAGAACAGAAGGTGATTCGATCTTTGATCCCATTCTGTGCTTCTGTGCTCCACAACCTCCCTGGAGGTTCTCAAGGCCAGGCTGGACGAGGCCTTGAGCAACCTGTTCTAGTGGGAGGTGTCCCTGCTTATGGTGAGGGCATTGAAACTGGCTGAGCTCTGAGGTCCCTTCCAATCTAAACCATTCTGTGATTCTATGAGTCTATCTCCAGATTCCTTCTAACCCTCACCTTCCAGGTTCCTTCTAACCTCCATCAGTGCTGGGAGCCTTGAAGCCCAAGCATGTCCTTCTGTGACTGCCATGAGAGCCAGGATTCCCTTGTCTTTACTTTTGCTCTTAAATCTCGTCCCAGCTCCCTCATTATTTCATTATTCTTCTTTTCAGTTAAAACTCACAAGCAAGGCATTTCCCAGAAGGAAAGATGACAACTTTAACAGTCCTCACACTGCAGCAGATATCTTTTCTGCCAGCAAACAGGAGCAGAAATGGTTATACAGGCGTGAGGGATGTGTTTTCTTAATTAAATCAGCTGTCATCAGGGCAATGAAACAGAACCAGACCACTGATGAGAACATCTACATTAAGGAAAAGTCATCTGAGAAAGCAACAGAGCATCTCTGAGAGGGGGCTGATGGACCTCAGGCTGTTGAGCCTGGAGAAGAGCAGCCTCAGTGGGCATCTTCTCAATGCTCAGCAAGATGTAAAGGACCTGAGAGGGGTCAAGAGAATGGAGCCAGACTCTTGGCAGTGGAGCCCAGTGACAGGAGCAATGGGCACAAACTGGAGCCCAGGAGGTTCCATCTGATCATGGAACCCAGGAGGTTCCATCTGATCATGAAGAGAAACCGACTTGCACAGTGCCTGCTCCCAGCATCGCTGCTGCCAGTGGTCCCATCACTGCCATCAGGGGTTACGTTGGCTCTTGGTTTGTGTCTTTGTGTCTCTATTCTGTGGGGCTGTCCTTCTGTCCATCCCAGTTGATTTTCTTTCCTAGCCCAGCAGTGCCTCTCTCTGCTTCCCTTTCTCTTCCTTTTGGGAAGGCAGAGGGCTTCATGAAGAGCCTCTGGCACTCCTCTGGAGGCCAATCCAGCCATGGTTCTTGAGAGGCCAGTAGAGAGCCAACCCCATGCACTTCACACCTGAAACAAGCATTTCTATATCCTTGTCTGGACAGCCTGCAGCAGCAGCACTGAAGAGATCAGCAGCACTAAGGACTCAGTGGACTAGGAAACGTCCTCTCCTCCCACTCATCCAACTCTTGGACAAGGTACAGAGAAGACCAGGATCAGAGGACTGCAGCAGCTCCCCTGCGGAGACAGGCTGGGAGAGTTGGAGCCATTCAGCCTAGATGGAAGGCTCTGGGGAGACATCAGAGCAGCCTGGCAGCACCTGAAGGGGGTTGCAAGAAAGCTGAGGAGAGATTTTTTTACAAGGGCCTAGGCCAGTGATAGCATAAGGGACAATGGATTTGAGCTGGAAGAGTGGAGATTTAGACTGGAGATTAGGAAGACTTCTTTGCAGTGAGGGTGGTGAGACACTGGCACAGGCTGCCCAGGGAGGTTGTGGCTGCTCCCTCCCTGAAGGTGTTCAAAGCCTGTTTGGATGAGGCCTCGAGTGACCTGTTCTAGTGGAAGGGTCCTTGCAGGGGATTGGAGCTAGATGATCCTAAGGTCTCCAACCACACCATTCTTTGATTCTGTGAATAAACCCCTGAACTCCTTGGACTACTTGGGTGGACACAGCAGATATCAAGAGCAAAAGGAGGAAAGTGAAAACACAGCACCAATTTTATGAAGACACAAACAGTTTTCTTGTGTCTTTTCCATGAAGGTATCAAAGAAACTATTTTTTCATGGAATCACAGACTGATTGGAGATGGAAAGGACCTTTAAATGTCAATGTTTTAAGGAGGTCTACAAGAAAGCTGGGGTGGGACTTTTTAGGCTCTCAGGGAGTGATAGGACTGGGGAGAATGGAACCAAAATAGAAACGGGTAGATTCAGACTGGATGTTAGAAAGAAATTCATCAGCATGAGAGTGGTGAGAGCCTGGAAGGGGTTGCCCAGGGAGGTGGTGGAAGCCTCATCCATGGAGGTGTTTAAGGCCAGGCTGGATGAGGCTGTGGCCAGCCTGATCTAGTGTGAGGTGTCCCTGCCCATGGCAGGGGAGTTTGGAAATGAATGATCTTTGTGGTCCCTTCCAACCCAAACCATCCTACAATCCTTGTGGTCCCTTCCAACTCTGTCTGATTTTATGATTCTAAGAATCCAGCCACTAACCCAGCACTGCCAGGTCACCTCCAAAACAGCTCCCTCAGCACCACATCTGCATGGCTTTGAAACCCCTCCAGGCATGGGACTCCTCCACTGCCCTGGGCACCACTGAGCCAAGCCCTCCATGACTAAAGGAAACCTTGCAGACAAATGGTTCTTTCTTCAGAAGATTGTTGTGGAGGAAACATGAGGACTGCCCAAAGTCACAGGGGTCTGACCTGAACAGCCAAAGTGACAACCACAAGTCATGGCCATGACTGTCACTGAGAAGAACTCCTGAGTTATTTCCATCTAATTCTATCCCTTCTCCTCTTGCCTCCTAAGAAGGAACTTGCTTGGCGTGAGGGTGCTGCAGCCCTGCAGTAGGTTGTCTAGAGAGGTTGGGGAGTCCCATTCTCTGGAGAGAGATTCCTAACCCAGCTGGTCATTGTGATGCTGGGCAAGCTGCTGTGGGTGCCCCTGCTTGAGCAGAGGAGTTGGACTGGGAGACTGAAAGTGCATGTTAGGAAGAAGTTGTTTGCAGTGAAGGAGGTGAGACACTGGCACAGGTTGCCAGGGAGGATGTGGAGCACAGAAGGTGATCTTTGATCTCCTTCTGTGCTTCTGTGCTCCCAACCTCCCTGGAGGTGTTCAAGACCAGGTTGGATGAGGTCTTGAACAACCTATTCTAGTGGGAGGTGAGACATGCTCTAAACAGAAAGGAGAGGCTGGAACTGAATGATCCTTGTAGTCCCTTCCAACCCTGACTGATGCTATGATTCTATGATCTAGTCCAACCCCCCCACACACAGCCCTTCGGTGAGCAGGGATGTTGAAGAGCAAGATGATTGCACCCCCACAATATGACCACAAATGCTGTGATTCTGCAGCTTCTCTGTTGCTCTTCTGCCCCCAGAGAGCCTCTGCAATTAGGACTCAAACATCAACAGACATCAGAGCCTCCTGAAGCTCTCCTCAAGTTCCAGGAGGTTTGAATTCCTACCCAAAGACTCCTGTTTCCTGCATAAAAAGGCTCTTTGTGCTACAATGTTGATTTTTCTTCAGTAATTCTTAAGCAGAGACTTTTAAACCTTAAACAAACCTTAAAAAACTCCTTATCTTAGGAGTCCTTCGAGAGGTTGTTCTCATCTTGGGAGATTCACCAAATGGTTATTTCAGCCCTGCAAGATAAGCAATTAATTCCCCTATTAATATAAATATTTTATATGCAACTGGGTTCTTATTTGAATAAGCAATTATGTTAAGGTCCTTTGATTCTAAATTAGTACCCAAAAAAATCTACCCCATCCCCCTCCCCCCAAAAAACTCAACAATCTCAGCCCAGGGAAATGAGTCCAGGAGGTTTTGTTTAGCTATAAACTATTTGCACATGCAACAGAGGAACATGTTTCTGTTATGGAATGTATAAGAGTAATTAGACTGCTTTCCAGAAATCCCTTTACTGCTTTCCACTCCTTCTCTTGGAGGCTTTGAAACATCTCCTCCTACATAGAACAGATTGCATCAGGTTGGAAGGGACCTTCAAAGGTCATTCTTGTCCAAGCCCACCCTTGCACTCAGCCAGGCCATGTCCAGCTGCAGAAACACAGAATGTCAGAGGCTGGAAGGGACCTCTAAAGCTCATCTGGTCCAGCCCCCCCCTGCCAGAGCAGCATCACCTAGAACAGATCACACAGCAACACATCCAGGTGGGTTTGGAATAACTCCAGAGAGGGAGACTCCACAACCCCCCTGGGCAGCCTCTTCCAGGGCTCTGTCACCCTCACACTCAAAAAATTCCTCCTCATGTTTACATGAAACTTCCTCTGCCTCAGCTTCCACCCATTGCCCCTTGTGCTGTCCCTGGGCATCACCCAGCAGAGCCTGGCTCCGGCCTCCTGCCACTCACCTGCACATCTTTATCAACATTGCTGAGGTCACCTCTCAGCCTCCTCCTCTGCCAGCAGCACAGCCCCAGCTCCCTCAGGCTCTCCTCCTAACAGAGATGTTCCATTCCCTTCAGCATCTTTGTGGCTCTGTGCTGGACTCTCTCAAGCACTTCTATGTCCCTCTTGAACTGGGTGGCCCAGAACTGGACACAGTACTCCAGATGTGGCCTCAGCAGGGCAGAGTAGAGGGGCAGGAGAACATCTTTCCACCTACTAACCACAGCCCTTCTAATACAGCCCAGATGAGGTTGTTCAGGGCTATCAAGTTTGACATTGAAGGTCTCCTCAGCCCTATCCCTGGGCCACCAGTTCCAGTGTTTCATCACCCTCATTGTGAAGAACTTCCTCCTTATGTCCAACCTAAATCTACCCTGCTTCAGTTTCAAACCATTGTCCCTCATCCTAGCACCACAAGCCCTTCTGAACAGCCCCTCCACAGCCTTCCTCTAGGTCGCCCTCATTTATTGAAATGCTCCTCTAAGGTCTCCCCAGAGCCTTCTCTTCTCCAGGATGAACAGACCCAACTCTCAGCCTCCTCTCCTGCTAAATCAAGGGCAGAGCAAGAAGACAGAATCACAGAAAGATGCAGGTTGGCACAGCCTCTCAGGATCACCAAGTCCAACCCAGAACCCTACTCTACAAGAGTCATCTTAAACCATAGCTCAAAGCACCACAGCCAAACCACCCTTAAACACATCCAGGCTGGCTGACTCCACCACCTCCATCGGCAGTTCATCCCAGTCCCTGACCACTCTCTCTAGGAAAAACTTCCTCCTAATGTCCAATTTAAACCTCTCCAGCTGCAACTTGAGGCCACAACACCTTGGGAAAGACCTTCATGGGTAGCACATTGCTTTCAAGCAGCCAAATCCCATAACAGAATATCAGTCATCTTGTAGGAGAATCTGGATGAGAAAATCCACAGGGGAACTGAAGAAAACATGTTCCCAGTCCAGAGAAAGGGTTCCCAGACTGGCTTGGGGTCATATAGAAGGAAAAATATGTCAGGATCTCTCCTCAGCACGGATGGGCAGGACACTGTTAGGGTGAGAATCAAAGGCAGGGGAAAAAAACAGGGAAAGGAGGGAATGTCATTGAGTCATTTGTGTTGGGAAAGACCTTTAAGATCATTGAGTCTAGCTGATAACCCATCACTGCCAGGACACCACTAAATGATATCCCCCCCAGCACCACATAGAAACAAGCAGGTTGGAAGAGACCTCTAAGCTCAGCCAGTCCAACCTAGTACCCAGCCCTACACAATCAACCAGACCATGGCACTAAGTGCCTCATCCAGGCTTTGCTTCAACACCTCCAGGGACGGTGACTCCACCACCTCCCTGGGCAGCCCATTCCAATGCCAATCACTCTCTCTGCCAACAACTTCCTCCTAACATCCAGCCCGGACCTCCCCCGGCACAACTTGAGGCTGTCCCCCCTTGTTCTGTTGCTGGGTGCCTGGCAGAAGAGCCCAACCCCACCTGGCTACAACCTCCCTTCAGGTAGCTTCCTCTAGCTCCTGGTCTTAGAATCATAGAATCAAACAGGTTGGAAGAGACCTCCAAGCTCATCCAGTCCAACCTAGCACCCAGCCCTATCCA
>WAAF01018252.1:10147-88008 GCA_013400475.1 Tricholaema leucomelas | reverse complement strand
CCCCAGCAGGCAAAGTTCCCCAGCGAGGAGAAGAAGCAAATGCCCTAATCTTTGTTTTGCCTTTCTTCTTTTGTATACATCTCAGCAAGACTGTGAGCGAAGTAGACACCATTGTTTTCATTTTACAGCCTATCATCTAGTTCTTCTCACCAAAACATGCTAGCTAGGCTCAAACTAGCACACAGCCCTAGCCAATCAACCAGACCATGGCACTAAGTGCCCCATCCAGGCTTTTCTTGAGTACCTCCTGGGACAGTGACTCCACCACCTCCCTGGGCAGCCCATTCCAATGGCAAACAGCTTTGCAATTCCTTCAGAGGTGAGGACTCCACCACTGCCCTGAGCTCCTCAACTTGCAGGCAATTTTTAAAGCATGTGAACTACTAAGGATAGAGAAAGATCCAGATCCCAACCTGCAGTTGACCCAATTGGATGTTTCCCTCTTCAAATAAAGATGTTGGGAGTTTTTTCTGTCCAAAACAAGAACTGGGAGATAAAATTGTCTCAATTTCAAGCTTTGCTCTAAAAACACATCCTGCTTCACTGAAAATGGGCTTGGACATGCTTCTCTCAGTCACTAAGAGCTGCAACCCATGGCAATGAGTTCTTTCAGAGAGCCTGGGGAGCAGGCTTTGTCAGACACTGGGTCAAGAAAAGGGGAGAAAATAACCCAAATCAGCACTGTAGCTGCTCAGCAAATAAATCACAGATCATTGTTTCTGCTTGCTGAATCATAAGCAGAGATTACGAGCCACAAAGTCTGAGAAACCATTATTGGCTTCAATCTTCAAACCACAAGAAAAGGTCACAAAGGTAATTGCTGCAAGAAAAGATCAGAGGTTAAAACTGAAGCATTATATATATATATATATATATATACTTTGCTCAAAGTAAGAAGGAAACAAAGTTGGCAGTAGGAGGAATTAGAGAGTGTGTTTAATTTCACCTCGAATTCACACAGAGGATCAGATCTCCATGCAAAGCCTGGTTGTGAAAACCACCTGCTGACATTCCTGGGTCTCAACCAAGCAGGTAGGAGCTGGTGCTGCTTGAGGAGGAGCAGCAAGCTTCCTTGTGCTGTGAATTACAGAACTAATCAAGTTGGAAAAGACGTCTGAGATTGAGTCCAATCTGTCACCTAACACCTTAATTAACTAACCCATGGCAATAAGTGCCTCATGCAGCCTCCTCTTAAACACCTCCAGGGATGGAGACTCCACCACCTCCCTGGGCAGCCCAATCCAATGCCAATCACTCTCTCTGCCAACAACTTCCTCCTAACATCCAGCCTAGACCTCCCCCAGCACAACTTGAGACTGTGTCCCCTTGTTCTGTCCCTGGTTGCCAGGCAGAAGAGACCAACCCCACCTGGCTACAGCCTCCCTTCATGTAGCTGTAGACAGCAATGAGGTCTGCCCTGAGCCTCCTCTTCTGCAGGCTGCACACCCCCAGCTCCCTCAGCCTCTCCTCACAGGGCTGTGCTCCAGGCTCCTCACCAGCCTTGCTGCCCTTCTCTGGGCACATTCCAGCACCTTAACAACTTTCCTAAATGGAGAAGCCCAGACACAGAACTGGACACAGCACTCAAGGTGTGGCCTGAGCAGTGCTGAGTAGAGGAGCAGGAGGACTTCCCTGGTCCTGCTGACCACACCATTCCTGATCCAGGGCAGGACGCCACTGGTCTTCTTGGCCACCTGGGCACAACATTAGGGGTTGGAAGCGACCTTAAAAGATCATCTAGTCCAAGACCCTGCCAGAGCCTAGACCACCTAGAGTAAGTGACACAGAAAAAGCATCCAGGCAGGTCTCTCGAGAGAAGGAGAGTCCAAAAGCTCTCTGGGCAGCCTGTTCCCAGTGTTCTGTCACACAGTGAAGAAGATTTTACTTATGTTCACATGGAAACTTCGGTGTCCCAGCTTGCACCCATTGCCCCTTATCCCATCATTGGGCACCTCTGACCACAGCCTGGCTCCTGACACTTGCTCTTCCCATATTTATAAAGATGGATGAGGTCTCCTCTCAGTCTGCTCTCCAGGCTAAGCAGCCCCAGCTCCCTCAGCATTTCCTGGTGAGGGAGATGTTCCATTCCTTTAATCAACTTTGTGACTCTGTGCTGGACTCTTCCAAGCAGTTCCATGTCCTTCTTGAAGTGAGGGGGCCAGAATTGGACACAATATTCCAGACATGGGGCAGAATAGAGGCAGACAAAAACCTCTCTCAACCTACTAACCACTCCACTTCTAATCCACCCCAGGATACCATTGGCCTTCCTAGGTCACACTGCTGGCTCGTGGTCATCCTTCTCTTCACCAGGACCCCCAGGTCCCTCTCCCCTGCACTGCTCTTCAACAGGTCTGTCCCCAACCTATACTGGTACAGGTAAAGAGCAATGTTGCCAGGGAGCACAGAACCATTTGGAAAAGACCCCCAAGATCATCAAGCCCAACCAACAACCTAATACCACCATCATGTCCCCAAGTGTCATGTCCACACATTCTCTGATCACCTTCAGTGATGGTGGCACCACCACTTCCTTGGGCAACCTATGCCAATGCCTGACCACCCTTCCAATTAGAGTTGCCTAGGACACCTCTCACTAGAACAGATCACTCAGGGCCTCATCCAACCTGGCCTTGAACACCTCCAGGGAGGTTGTGGAGCACAGAATCACAGAATGTCATCTTCAACCAATCAATATTCAAGTGCTGGATACTGACTAAAAAAAAGACTCCAAACCTACCTGGATATTGTGATCCTGGGCAAGCTACTGTGGGTAGCCTTGCTTTAGCAGGGGTTTAGACTGGAAATCCCAAACCGTGCTGGGATTCTTGGACAGTGGGATAAGAACTCTGACAGAGAGCTCATGTTTGTGTTCTCTTGGTACCCATTTTCCTTTTATAGGGCCCAGGCCAACCTCATGACTTTTAACAAGGCCAAGTGTAAGGTCATGCACCTGGGTTGGTGTAATCCCAGGCACAGATCCAGGCTGGGTGGTGAATGGCTGAGAGCAGCCCTGAGGAGAAGGACCTGGGGGTCTGGGTTGGTGAAAAGCTCAACATGAGCCTGCAGTGTGCACATGCAGCCCAGACAGCAACCCTGTGCTGGGCTGCAGCAAGAGCAGTGTGGGCAGCAGGGCAAGGGAGGGGATTCTCCCCCTTTACTCTGCTCTCCTCAGACCCCACCTGGAGTCCTGTGTGCAGTTCTGGAGCCCCCAGCACAAGAAGGACATGGAACTGCTGGAGTGAGTACAGAGGAGAGCCACGAAGATGCTGAGAGGGCTGCAGCAGCTCTGCTATGAGGACAGGCTGAGAGAGTTGGGGCTCTGCAGCCTGGAGAAGAGAAGGCTTCCAGGAGACCTTAGAGTGGCTTTGCAGTATCTGAAGGGAGCCTACAGGAAGGCTGGGGAGGGACTATTGACAAGGTCTGGGAATGTCAGGACGAGGGGGAATGGGTTTAAACTGGCAGAGGGGAGATTTAGACTGGATTTTAGGAGGAAGTTCTTTACAGTGAGGGTGGTGAGACACTGGAACAGGTTGCCCAGGGAGGTTGTGGATGCTTCCTCCCTGGAGGCGTTTAAGGCCAGGCTGGATGGGGCCTTGAGCAACCTGCTCTAGTGGGAGGTGTCCCTGCCTATGGCAGGGGGTTGGAGCTGGATGATCCTTGAGGTCCCTTCCAACCTAAACCATTCTATGAGTCTATGCATCAAGCAACCCCACCAGAATTCCCATCAAGAGACACTTCATTTATTCTCAGTGAGAAAATCACCAGTAAAAGCAGACTGGAGTAGTTTAGCAGTTGGGGAAATAACACTGCCCACCCTCAGAGTTTCTCCTCTTTCCATCAGAGAGGCTTAGAATGAGACTTCAGTGGTGGGAATCCAACAATGTCTTCCAAGAAAGGTTGAGGGAACAATCTGGGCTTGCATTTGCTCTCCTGTCCCACCTCACCCTAGGCTTCTCCCTTATATTTAAGGCTAAAAATCCCACTGCTCTAAGAAAAAATGAGTGCTCCTTCATCACCTCCCAAACCTCTGCTTCTCTTCCTTAAATGCCTCCACTTGCATAAAATTGTCTGCAAACAATTAAAGTTAATTAAGATAATTTATCACTTGAAAGGCAAAGCATCTTATCAGCAGGTATCAGCCTGCAAAGCAAACAAAGACTCAGTTGTAGAGGAGCTGGGTCTTTATTACCCTGTTAGGCACCAAGTGACAAAACCCAATTTCTTTCTGGTGCTTTCTTTTCAGTCTGGGTGCCATGTTTTCAAAGTAATTAACCACAATTAGCTAATCATCCTCTAGAGGAACTTCGTTCGTGGCTCCGTGCTGTAGCATTGACTCATTTACACCTTGGCAGCCTTCCCACGTAGAAATTGGGATGAAAAAGTTTCCATGACAGCCCCAAAGTTCTTCTCTGTGAGCAAGAAATGGGATCATAGATTCATAGAATCAGTCAGGGTTGGAAAGGACTACAAGGAGCATCTAGTTCCAACCCCCCTGCCATGGGTAGGGGTACCCTACCCTAGAGCAGGATGTGGGAAGGAGCTTTGATTGTGTCAGTGGTGGTGTCTGTTCTGCCCCTAAAGATGGAAGATATTCTGATCTGTGTGGGTGTACAGAGAGACTTGGCCAGGCTGGAGCAATGGGCAAAGGTCAGTGGAGTGAGTTTAACAAAACCAGGTGCTGGGTCCTTGCACTTGGCTTACAACAACCCCATGAATGCTCTGGGCTCAGGGCAAAGTGGTTGAAAACTGCCCAGCACAAAAAGGACCTAGGGGTGCTGGCTAACAGTGGCTGAAGATGAGCCAGCATGTGCCCAGGTGGCCAAGAAGGCTGCCAGCATCCTGGCCTGGCTCAGCAGTAGTGTGGTCACCAGGAGCAAGGCAGTGATCATCCTGCTGCACTGGGAAGTACTTTGGTCACACCTTCAGTCTTGGGTTCAGTTTTGGACCCCTCTCTCCAAGAAGGACACTGAGGAGCTGTAGTGGGTGCAGAGAAGGGCAAGAAAGCTGGGGAAGGGTTTGGAGAACAGGGCTGGGGAGGAGCAGCTGAGGGAGCTGGGGATGTTTAGTCTGGAGAAGGGATGGCTGAGGGAAAACCTTCTGGCTCTCTACAACTCCCTGAAAGGTTGGAGTGAGGTGAAGCTTGGTCTCTTCTCCCAAGGACAGAATGACACCTCGAGTGCTGTGTTCAGTTTGGGGCACTGCAATACGAGAGAGCTGTGGAGGTGCTGGAGCAGGTCCAGAGGAGGGCAACAAAGCTGGGGAAGGGCCTGGAGAATAAATCTTACAAGGAGCGACTGAGGGAGCTGGGGATGGGTAAGGTGAGGATGAGGAGGCTGAGGGGAGATCTCATTGCTGTCCACAGCTATCTCAAGGAACATTGTGGAGAGGCTGCTGCTGGGCTCTGCTCACAGGTAACTGGAGGTAGAACAAGGGGGAATGGTCCCAAGCTGAGGCTGGGGAGGTTTAGATTGGACATCAGTAAACAGTTTTTCATGGTGAAAGTGGTCAGGGACTGGAATGAGCTGCTCAGGGAGGTGGTGGAGTCACCCAGCCTGGATGTGTTTAAGGCTGGTTTGGCTGTGGTGCTTAGAATTATGGTTTAAGGTGAATATTGTAGAGTAGGGTTCTGGGTTGGACTTGGTGATCCTGAGGGGCTTTGCCAACCTGGATGTGTCTGTGATTCTGTGTGTGATTCCCTTCCCAGTTACTAGCCGTTTAATGTAGGTAGCTAACACAGCTTAGCCTCAACCATTTGCCAGGGCTGATGGTTTTCCACCCAGCTGATCTGCATTGCAATTGTGAGATCTCCTCCCCTCCATTTCCCTCATTTGATTTCCAAGCAGATAACATTAAAGGCACAGATTTGATTTTTGAAGACAGCTTCAGCTTCAGTCCTCTCAGAACCACCCTTGCTTCGTTTACTTTCCAACCAGGGGGTCACCACCTCCTCTGCTGTTGTTTCAAGGTTGACAGTAATTTAAACTTGGGTGGGTGGTTTTTTTTTCCCTCCCAGTGGCTGCTCCAGGGTATAAATCATTTGGAAGGACATTTCTTCCTGCCTGTCATTTCACAGGGAAGATGTCATTAAAGTCATGCTCAGTCCAACGTGCAGCTGCAAAACGTCTTTTTGATGTTTTCAACATGCATTCCATTTCCATTAGGTGTGGACAGCAGCACGGATGGGGAGGAATGCCAGACGGCCCCTTTGAGTGGTGGGTAATTGCTTTCCCCTCATTAAAGAGCATGGCACTGGCTCTGCTCTTCACTAATTATGGGACATCTGCATTTCAACAGCACCTCCGTTCCTGCAGCAGATTGGGCCCACCAGAAATGGATGGTGGAAGTGCAGAGATACCACTGAACCACAGGATTAACCAGGTTGGAAAAGACCTCTGAGGTCATTGGGTCCAACCTATCTCCTAACCCTTAATTAACTAACCCATGGCACTAAGTGCTGCATCCAGCCTCCTCTTAAACACCTCCAGGGATGGAGACTCCACTACCTCCCTGGGCAGCCCATTCCAATGCCAATCACTCTCTCTGTCAAGAACTTCCTAACATCCAGTCTGAACCTGCCCTGGCACAACTTAGGACTGTGTCCCCTTCTTCTGTTGCTGGTTGCCTGGCAGAAGAGCCCAACCCCACCTGGCTACAACCTCCCTTCAGGTAGCTGTAGACAGCAATGAGGTCTGCCCTGAGCCTCCTCTTCTGCAGGCTGCACACCCACAGCTCCCTCAGCCTCTCCTCACAGGGCTGTGCTCCAGGCCCCTCTTCAGCCTTGCTGCCCTTCTCTGGACACCTTCCAGCACCTCAACATCTTTCACAAACTGAGATGCCCAGAACTGGACACAGCACTCAAGGTGTGGCCTGACCAGTGCTGAGTACAGGGGCAGAGGACTTCCCTTGTCCTGCTGGCCACACTGTTCCTGATCCAGGCCAGGATGCCATTGGCTCTCCTGCCCACCTGGGCACACTGCTGCTTCATCTATTTACAAGCACCTCCAGGTCCCTCTCTGCTTGACTGCTCTCCAGACACTCTGTCCCCAGCCTGTAGCACTACATGGGGTTGTTGTGGCTGAAGTGCAGAACCTGGCACATGGACTTGTTCAAACTCCCAGTGTTAAATATATCCTCTGCTTTCCACACCTATGGAATCACAGAATGGTAGGGGTTAAAAGGGACCTCTGGAGATCATCCAGTCCAAGCCCACTGCCCAAGCAGAGGCAGCCACAGCAGCTTGTCCAGGATAAGAATGGCCAGGTGAAGTTGGAATCTCTCCAGAGGAGGAGACTCCACAACCTCTCTGGGCAGCCTGATCCAGAGCTCCAGCTGCAGACGCTCAAGATGAACTGAGCGAACTGCTCACCTTGCTCCTCCATACCTGCAGAAGATACAATTTGTAGAGAATCTGATGATTTCAAAAGGCTTAGTGACAAGAGTCAGGCCTGGCCTGGCCACTGAGAAGTGCCAGATACTCTCCATGAAGCCCTCTGCCTTCACAAAAGGCAGGGAAAGGAAAGAAGGAAGATAGACTGACAGGGTGGAGAAGAAACTCGACCAGCTGGGATGGAAAGAAGAACAATCCCATGGAATAGAGACAGAGATGCAAACCATGAGCTACACCAAGCCCTGATGGCAATGGCAGCACCCACCATTGGCACCACTGATGCTGAGGGCAGGCACTGGGCAAGTCCTAGACTGGACTCAGCAGCAGATGGGAATAGAATTCAGGAGCTGGATGTTGGAACTGGATTTAGGAACACAAGAATCAGGATGGAAGGTTGAAGAGACAGAATTCTTCTGGGACTCTGGTCAAGGAAGAAGAGGCTTGGCCCTGGGGATCCCTCAGCTTGCTCCTGAAAATGCCATCCATGGGATGAAACGTTGGGTAGCTGAGAGCCACAGAGACAGCCTGCTCCAATGTCTGAACACTCCCTCAGGAAAGAAATTCTTCCTCCTGTCCAACCAGAACTTCCCCTGGTAGAACTTGAGGCCATTTCCTCTTGTCCTGTCACTTGTTCCTTGAGAGAAGAGACCAACCCCCACCTGACTCCAATCTCCCTTGAGGGAGTTGGAGAGGTCCAGGTGATCTCCCCTCAGCATCCT
Source organism: Tricholaema leucomelas (assembly GCA_013400475.1). Classification (NCBI taxonomy): domain Eukaryota; kingdom Metazoa; phylum Chordata; class Aves; order Piciformes; family Lybiidae; genus Tricholaema lacrymosa; species Tricholaema leucomelas. The sequence continues at coordinate 79,899 of WAAF01018252.1, read as the reverse complement.
CTTTTCCAGGCTGAACATCCCCAATTCCCTCAGCTGCTCCTCACCATCCCTGTTCTCCAGACCCTCCACCAGCTTTGTTGCTCTTCTCTGGATGCTCCAGCCCCTTTGTGTCCTTCTTGGAGTAAAGGGCCCAAAATTGAACCCAAGACTCAAGCTGTGTCCTCACCAGTGCCCAGTACCTACTGAGGATCACTGCTCTGGTTCTGTTGGTCACTATATTGTTGATCCAAGCCATGATGCTGGTGGCCTTCTTGGCCACCAGGGCACATTGCATTATAGAATCATAGAATCACAGAATCCACCAGGTTGGAAGAGATCTCCAAGATCATCCAGTCCAACCTATCACCCAGCCCTATCCAGTCAACCAGACCATCAAAGTCATTCTCCTGACCTTCCAGAGACACACAGCATCTGAACACATCCATGGCCTGATCTGTTCTTGTCTGGATCTCCACCAGAGGCCAGATGTTGTTGTAAGTATTGCACTGGTATCCAACTGGTGAGTTGATTGCCTTTTGCAGCAGAACCACACCAGCCCAGATAAAGTGTGTGGGAAAACAGCAGTAGAAGTTTGCCTGCTCTCGGGGAGCCAGACCCCCACAGACCATTAAAGCTTCCAGTACAGGCCCAGGAAGCTTAGAAATGGAATTTATTCTGTTAAGCTCCTCAAGGGAGGAGTCCCTCAGCCAGGCTAGATGAACATCAGGAGAAATCTCAGCTGGCTTTGCTCAGCTCTTACATCTACTTAAGGGATATTTCCTCTTGCTGTCGTCATCTACTGTGGAACATTAATTGTACTCAAAAGGGTATTTTGGAAAATAGACCCAGCCAACTTTGAGAGCTCAATTCTCTTTGTGTTCCACCAAGTTGAATTAAATGAGACTAATGTGGTTTCAAAGTTCTTCAGCACTCCAATTACCATCATTACAACTCAGGAGTTTGCAATATTGACTCCGCGACTGAGATGGAATCGGTTTTCTCGGGGCTAATGCGAACCCATACGTCTCTAAAGGGGGACATTTAGCACAGACATATGTTCTTCAGAGGTTCTTTCTCATGTGTAGATGTTGTAAGGGATTTATTCTGTCTGTGCAATCCAGCTCCCACCAGGGCACAATTGGTCTTCCTGCTGTTTGCACAGCAATGCTTCCCCTGGACCCTGTTGTGGGCTGCGTAACTCCTGTTGCTGGACAAGTTCACCATGAGCCAGTAAAGTGCCCTCATGACCAGGAAGGCAAATGGATTCCTGGGGTGCATGAAGAGCAGTGTGGTCAGCAGGTCAAGGGAGCTTCTCCTGCTCCTCTACCGTGTCACAATGAGGCTACATTTGGAGTCCTAAGTCCAGTTCTGGGCTCCCAAGCTCAAGAGAGACAGAGAACTACTGGAGAGAGCCAAGGAGAGACTGCAAAGATGCTGAGGGGCCTGAAGCATCTCTGTGAGGAGGAAAGGCTGAGAGACCTGGGGCTGCTGAGACTGGAGAAAAGCAGTCCCAGAGGCAATCTTCTCAATGCTCAGCAAGAGCTGAAGAACTTGTGGGGGGTGAGAGGATGGGTCCAGACTCCTATCAGTGGTACACAAACTGCAGTGCACTCTTATCAGTGATGGGCACAAACTGGAACCCAGGAGGTTCCATCTGAAGAGGAGAAACTCCTTCGGTGTGAGGGTGATGGAGCCATGCAGTAGACTGCCCAGAGAGGTTGTGGAATCTCCCTCACTGGAGAGATTTCAAACCCAGCTTGACATTGTGATCCTGGGCAAGCTGCTGTGGCTGCCCCTGCTTTAGCAGAGGTCCTTCCAACCCCCCAGCGTTCTGTGACCTGCTTGTGGCTTCCCAAGTTTTCTGCTGTGTAACAGCCCAGGGAGGTTTAATAATAGATAACAACTGTAGCATCAGCCTGATGGAGCTAAAGATGCCCCAAGTTCAAGTGACCAGCTCTTTACATTAAGAAGGGACAATTCTAATCAAACTGACTTTGCCAGCTACCCACTGGTACCCTAAGGCTTGCTTTTATCTTAGCAGCTGCTCTCTTTTGTCTCAAACTGCTCTGCCACAATCCATTACAGGATCCTCACTTCCCTCACCTCAGCAGGAGTTCTTCTCCAGAACTGCTCAGAAGCCTTGGGTCAAGCCAAGGTCCCTGCTCCTGGTGACTCCTCACATGTCCATCTGTCTCACGCAGGAGTAAGCAGCAGAGCTGATTGTCCCTCTTGCAGAGACAGATGGGAACATCTCCAGACACAACAATTCTCTTCTGCTGGTGCTGGATGCTGCCACAGGCCAGACAGTGGAAGCTCTTAAGTAACTTCTGTGTCTGCACATACTACATCTGCTCTACAGATAACCATAAAGTCACCAGGAGGGTGACAGAACCCTGGAAGAGGCTGCCCAGGGGGCTTGTGGAGTCTCCCTCTCTGGAGATATTCAAACCTGCCTGGCTGTGTTCCTGTGTGATCTGGTCTAGGAGATCCTGCTCTGGCAGGGGGCTTGAACTGGATGAGCTTTCCAGGTCCCTTCCAGCCCCTGACATTCTGTGAAACATTTAAGGTCATCAAGTCTGACCACTAACTCAGCCCTGCTAGATCATCACTAAACCACATCCCTCAGCACCACATCTTAATGGCTTTGCAAACCTTCCAGGGATGGAGACTCCACTGCCCTGGGCAGCCTGGGCCAGGCCTTGACAACCCTTCTGGAGAAAAATAAATCACAGAATCATGGAATGGTTTAAGTTGGGAGTTGAAAGATCATCTAGTTCCAACCCCGCTCCTGTAGGCCCCCTTGTTCTAAGGCAGCAGGGACATGGTTTGAGAACTCACCAACTACTCAATGCCACTGACAGAGCCCAGTCCCTCCTCCTTCAGAGCATCTCACAGCTTCCTTGTGATCCTCTGAATTATGGAATCATAGAATGGATTTGGTTGGAAGGGACCTCAAAGCTCAGCCACTTCCAACCTCCTGCCATAGGCAGAGACACCTCCCACTAGAACAGGTCGCTCAAGGCCTCATCCAATCTCAGCTTAAACATCTCCATCTTCAATCCCACTCTGTGCTTCTGTGCTCCACAACCTCCCTGGGCAACCTGTGCCAGTGTCTCACCACCCTCATTGCAAACAACTTCTTCCTAACATCCACTTTCAATCTCCCCTCTGACACTTTGAACCCATTCCTCATCCTGGCATTACAAGACCTTGTCAATAGTCCATCCCCAGCTCTCCTGTAGCCCCTTCAGATACTGGAAGGCCACTCCAAGGTGTTTCACCACCCTCACTGCAAAGAACTTCTTCCTAACATCCACTTTCAATCTCCCCTCTGACACTTTGAAACCATTCCTCATCCTGGCATTACAAGACCTTGTCAACAGTCCCTTCCCAGCCCTTCTGTAGCCCCCTTCAGATCCTGAAAGGCCACTCCAAGGTCTCCTCCAAGCCTTTTCTTCTCCAGGCTGCCCCAACTCTCTCAGCCTGTCTTCATAGCAGAGCTACTGCAGCCCTGTAAGCATCTTCACTGTTCATGTCCACCATTCTGTGACTCCATGAAGTCCCTTACACTCAGTGTCATTACTGAACATGTCGCAGCAAGGGCGAGGAGAAATGAAGGGGAAAGGAGCTGACCTTGTCTTGCAGGCTCAGGATCAAGATAATTAGGGAACTCATTAGCCCTTTCCTGAGCAGATTTGTCTCCTTTAATCCTGTACCTTAGCACCAAGCAGAAGACCTTTCAGTTAAATGAAATGGCAGTAAGTTCAGGACGCATAACAGGAAAAGGTCCTTCACATCCTACATGAAATTGTCACCATCCCAGGTCACCACAGCAGAACTGCTCTTTGGGTTTGGCCTTTCAAGGCTAAGTAATTTCCAACCCACTCGTGGGTAATTTCCATTTCTCCAACCATTAGTCCAAGGCAATGTTGATCAGCAGCTGCTATGGAGTGAGATTTCTCTCCATAACATGGTCCTTTTGGCTGCAGAGAGGTCTCTGGCAGGTTCTTGATGACAGGGGTGTGGAACAAAAAACCAACAGGAAGCCCATATCACACTGCTAAATCACTGGAAATGATCAGGGGTACAAAGCAGATGCCAAGATGGATTTCCCAGGAGTTCTCCTCACACAAACAAAGCTTCCAAGGCAATGTGGACTCGTTAGACATTGGTTATGATAAGTGACTGCAGCACCTTTACAAGGGCTTGTAGTGAAAGGACAAGGGGGGCAATGGATTGGAGCTGGAAGAGGTCCTGGGTCCAGGTAATCCCAAGCACCAATAGAGGCTGGGCCATGAGTGGCTTGAGAGCAGCCCTGAGGAGAGGGACTTGAGGGTGCTGGTGAATGAGAAGCTCAACATGAGCCAGCAGTGTGTTCTGGCAGCCCAGAGAGCAACCAGAGCCTGGGCTGCAGCAAGAGCAGTGTGGGCAGGAGGGCCAGGGAAGTGATCCTGCCCCTCTGCTCCACACTGCTGAGACCTCACCTGGAGTACTGCATCCAGTTCTGGAGCCCCTGGGACAAGAAAGATATGGAGGTGCTGGAAGTTGTCCAGGGAAGGGCCACGAGGATGAGCAGAGGGCTGGAGCTGCTCTGCTGTGAGGAGAGACTGAGGCAGTTGGGGCTGTTCAGTCTGGAGAGGAGAAGGCTCCCAGGTGACCTTCTTGTGGCCTTTCAGTATCTTAAGGGGGGCACAAGAAAGCTGGGGAGGGACTTTTTAGGCTGTCAAGGAGTGATAGGAGTGGGGGTGAATGGAACCAAGCTAGAAATGGACAGATTCAGACTGGATATTAGGAAGAAGTTGTTCAGCATGAGGGTGGTGAGAGCCTGGAAGGAGTTGCCCAGGAGGTGGTGGAAGCCTGATCCCTGGAGGTGTTTAAGACCAGGCTGGATGAGGCTCTGGGCAGCCTGATCTAGTGTGAGGTGTCCCTGCCCATGGCAGGGGGGTTGGAACTGCATGATCCTTGTGGTCCCTTCCAGCCTTGACTGATTCTATCATTCTATGATTCTGTGATTTAGACTGGAGATTAGGAAGAAATGCTTTACAGTGAAGGTGGTGAGACACTGGAGCAGGTTGCCCAAGAAGGTCATGGATGTCCCCTCCCTGGAAGTGGGCAAGATCAGGTTGAAAGGGAATTTGAGCAACCTGGGCTAGTGGGAGGTGCCCCTGCCCATGGCAGGGGGTTTGGAACTAGATGACCTTTAATGTCCCTTCCAGCTCCAACTATTCTATGATAAGTAGATGTGATCTGCAGCTCTGTATAAAGGGCACAAGAAAAAACTTGCTTATTTCTTGGTCCCACCAAACAGTCCTGATTCTAACCTGCTGTTTTAGCACAGGGTCTGTTTACTTTCACCAAGAATCACAGAATGCACAGAGTTGGAAGGGACATTCAGAGGTCATCTTGTCCAACTCTCCTGCAGTGAGCAGGGACATCTTCAATTAGATCAGATTGATCAGGGCCCTATCAAGCTTGACCTTGAATATCTCCAGGGACAGGGCCTCTGCCACATCTCTGGGCAACCTCTGTCTGTGTTTCATCACTCTCCTTATGAAGAACTTCCTCCTTGTGCCCGATCTAAATCCTCCCTGTTCCAGTTTCAAACCATTGCTCCTCATCCTATCACCACAGGCCTTTCTAAACAGTCTCTCCTCAGTCTTCCCGTAGGTCCCCTTCATAGAATCATAGAATTATAGAATCAAAGAATCACAGACTCAAGCAGGTTGGAAGAGACCTCCAAGCTCATCCAGTCCAACCTTGCACCCAGCCTCATCTAATCAACTAGGCTGGATGTTAGGAGGAAGTTGTTGGCAGAGAGAGTGATTGGCATTGGAATGGGCTGCCCAGGGAGGTGGTGGAGTCACCTTCCCTGGAGGTGTTCAAGAAAACCTGGCTGAGGCACTTAGTGCCATGGTCTGGTTGACTGGATAGGGCTGGGTGCTAGGTTGGACTGGCTGAGCTTGGAGGTCTCTTCCAACCTGGTTGATTCTATGATTCTAAGACCAGGAGCTAGAGGAAGCTGCTGGCCTCTGTGTTTGGACTATTCACAGTTAAATACGGACCCAAAAGGATCACTCTAAGAGCCCAATGATTCTCCTGGAGAGGTGAAGATGTAGAATGGTAGAGGCTGGAAGTGACCTCTGGAGATCATCCAATGCAGCACCTCTGCCAAAGGAGAGTCACCTAAAGAAGGTCACAAAGGGACACAGTCAAAGTCTCTCCAGAGAAGAAGGCTCCACAACCTCTCTGGGCAGCCTGCTTCAGGGCTCCAGCACCCTCACATCAAACAAGTTTCTCCTTGTTCTTAGATGAAACCTCCTGGCTTCCAGTTTGTGCCTGTCGTCAGGCACAAGACTCTGGCCTCATCCTCTTGCTCCTCACAGGTCCTTTAGCTCTTGCTGAACATTGCTCAGATGCCCTCTGGGTCTGCTCTTTTCCAGGCTCAACATCCCCAAGGCTCTCAGCCTTTCCTCCTCACAGAGATGCTCCAGACCCCTCAGCATCTTTGCAACCTCCACCGGACTCTCTCCACCTGTCCCTCCTGAACTGAGCAGTCAGAACTGGACACAGCACTCCCACTCTGATCTTACTAGGACAGTGTAGAGAAGGAGATCCTCTCTTGAATTCCTAATGGAGCTGGCTACACAGTGCTGTTAGCACAGGAAAAAAAAGTGCAGTTCACAGCCTACAATTAGGATGGGAAGTGGGGGGGAAAAAAGATGTTGAGAAAAGTAATGAATAGGGCAATTTATTCCTCCTTTTTCTATCATCTCCCATCCTCCTCTTTAGGCTCACAGACCTTCCAAGCAATTCATGCCTGTGATATGTCATTTTAACAACTGCTCACGCTCCAGAAGAACATTTTCAGTGAGCAGAAACCCACCAAAAAAAATAAGAAGAAGAAAAAAAAGAGGGGGGAAAAGGGGGAAAAACAAAAGCTGCTTCTCTTAAAAAGCTGCAGTGGAAGATGGAAAATGTTTTCCTTCTCTCATGAAATGCACTTCATTTTGTTTTCTGTTTCATGGGCTGTGAGAGCTGTTTTCCCTTCATCACTGTCAGAAATCTCCCCTGCCAACTAAATGATCTCTTTGTGATTAAATAACTCATGCAGCAGTCAGAGAATTCATGAGGTGCAGGGTTTCCTCACAGGGAGGTAAAGCCTGTTCCTCCTCCCCCCCACCACTTCCTTCACATCACCAGGATGCAGAATTTGACAGGCTTTTGAGATTAAAGAAGAATTCTGATGTCTGCCACAAACTGTGCATTAAACTTTAAGCAACCACCACCAGGTTGGTTTATTTCTTGGAGGCTGCTCATGGATTTCAAAGAGTGGGTTGGGTTGGGAGGGACCTTGAAAATCATCTAGTTCAAATCCCTCTGCATGGGTAGGGACATTTCCCACTAGAGCAGGTGAACACACCACAAATACAGTTCAGACTCTGCAGTTGAATAACACAAAAGCACCTGTCCCATAGCATGCTCCAGGAGACTGAGAGTGAGGAGCAACGGATGGAAGATGCAGCACAGGAGGTTCCAGCTCAACACAAGGGGCAACTCCTTTACAAGAAGAGTCCCAGAGCACTGGCACAGGCTGCCCAGAGAGGTAGTGGAGTCTCCTTCTCTGGAGACTTTCAAGGCCTGTCTGGATGTGTTCTTGCGCGACTTGAGCTAGACTGTATGGTCCTGCTCTGGCAGGGAGGTTAGACTCAATATGCTCTTTGGCTCCCTTCCAATCCCTGACATCCTGTGAGCCTGTAAATGTGCAGTCAATACTTCATGTCCTGGTTTGAGCTAGTCCAGAACTGGTTCTGGTCACTGCTTTGAGTTCCCAGCTCAGGCTCTGTTCAAGGAGGCACTTTCTGAAGGTCAGGGCAGGTTGGACAGGGCTGTTTCTAGCAGAGAGAAGCTGGTGAGGAGAGTTGCAGCCAAGGGCTGGGCTGCAGAAAGGCTCTGCCTGAGGCTTGCTCCTCTGCACAGCAAGGGCACTGCCACAGCTTGTGCCACACCTTGGTGGACAGGAAGGCAGAGGTGGCACCTGTGGGGAGGAGCATCGAGGAGAGTCGACCCTCAACTGCCTAACAGGAGATCACATCCCATGGATGGCACAGAATCATAGAGTCATAGAATGGGTTAGGTTGGAAGGGTCCTCAAAGCTCATCCAGCTCCAACCCCTTGGCACAGGCAGGTACACTTCCCACTAGAACACCATCTTCAGGAGCAAGCTGAGTGCTGCCCAGGGTCAAACCACTTCTTCCCTGGCTGGCATCCCAGGAGGACTCTGTCCCTTCTGTCTTCCATCCCAATTCCTGTGTTCCTGAATCCAGTTCAAGAATCTATCTGGGACTTGCCCAGTGTCTGGCCCCAGCATCAGTGGTAGGGGGCTGGCCAGCAGGGGTTGGTTTGCCTCTTGGTTCATGTCTCTCTGTCTCTGTTCCATGAGATTGTTCTTCTCTCCATCCCATCTGGTCAAGTTTCTCTCCCTTCTTCCCATTCTTTTCCCTCTGGGAAGGCAGAGGGCTTCATGGAGTGCCTCCGGTGCCCAGCCCAACTGTGATTCTTGGAACTTGGAGATGAGAGATTTTTGGCTCTTGAAGTTTTCCATCAGTTTAATATCTCAGCAGGCATTCCATCAAAAACCAAACAGAAGGAAGAAAGAGACATTCTCTCCCCCAGCTTAGGCATGCAGCACCACACCACCATCTTGAAACATTACTGATTACTTAATTTTTTGCTCAGTAAAGCTCCACAAAAGCTGCACAACAGTAGGTCAGAGGATTCAAATGAGATGTTAAAAAATGCTGTTCTCCTCAGCAGTGGAAGGCACTAGAGTGTAAAACAAGATCGAGTTTGCTTGAGTCAGCTAAGAGGGGACTCTCTGATTTCCCATCCTTGCTGCAGCTCTCCAGACAGAGCTGCTGCCTGCCCCAGCCTGCTCACACTCCACCTTCCATGGGCACCAGCTCCTGACAACTGAACTACTCCCAAGGATCTGTTTTCATACTGTCAGAGAATCACAGACTTGTTTTGGTTGGAGAACTTTAAGATCATCCAGTCCAACCATTTCCTATGAACAACCCCAGGGAGCAGTATGGGCTGGGGACTCACCTACTAGAGAGCAGTGAAGAGGATAAGGACTTGGGAGTCCTGGTGGATGGGAGGTTGACCACGAGCCAGCAATGTGCTCTGCTGGCCAGGAGGGCCAATACCATTCAAGTGTGGATTAGAAGGGCTGTGGTTAGCAGCTTGAGAGAACTTCTCCTGCCCCTCTACTCTGCACTGCTGAGGCCACATCTGGAGTACTGTGTCCAGTTCGGGGCACCTCAGTTCAAGAGGGACACAGAAGTGCTTGAGAGAGTCCAGCACAGAGCCACAAAGATAAGGAAGGAAGTTGAACATCTTCCTTATGAGGAAAGCCTGAGGGTGCTGAGGCTGTGCTGCTGGGAGAAGAGGAGACTGAGAGGTGACCTCAGCAATGGTTATCAAGATGTGCAGGCGACTGCCCAGAGGCTGGAGCCAGGCTCTGCTGGGTGATGCCCAGGGACAGCACAAGGGGCAATGGGTGGAAGCTGAGGACTAGGAAGTTCCATGTGAACCTGAGTAGGAATTTTTTCCCTGTGAGGGTGACAGAGCTGTGGCAGGGGAGGTCCAGGCTGGATGTTAGAGGAAGTTGTTGACAGAGAGAGTGATTGGCACTGGAATGGGCTGCCCAGGGAGGTGGTGAAGTTGCTGTGCCTGGAGGTGTTGAAGCAAAGGCTGGATGGGGCACTTAGTGCCATGGTCTGGTTGATTGGCTAGGGCTGGGTGCTAGGTTGGACTGGATGAGCTTGGAGGTCTCTTCCAACCTGCTTGGTTCTATGATTCTAAGATTGACTGATCCTTGTAAACCAAACGATGACACAAGATGATGCCAGAAGCTAAAGGAAAATAAAACCTGCTGCTACTGCACAAATCATCCTCATTTATGAGCGCTCCAGATACATCCTCAGCTCTCATGGATGCCAGACAGAAAAGCCCTCGTTATGTGCTGGTTCTTTTCCCCTTTACAAATGTCATTTCTCCCTTCTGCTCCCTGATGACCACTGTACCCTGCTTGCCCACCAATATTTTCTCAGGAAAGGCATTTTGTCATAGGCTGTAGCTCATGGTGAGGTGTCCCAAGGGAAGCAATTTAGCAGAGGGGAGCATCTCTCAGTGGGTTGGAGATAGACCACATTCACTTAGTGACAAAAGCAAATAGCTGCAGGCCAGTAAGGGACTCTCTGAGGATTGGAAGTCTAATGGGCTTCTCTCCAAACAGGGAGAAGCTTCAAGGGACTGCAGCAGCAGTGACAAAGTTGGGTAATTAACAGCACAGTCGCTGCTTGGCTGAGCACAAGGTTCTGACCTCTGCTCACTTGGTGACAGAGTCATGGAAGTTCCATCTGACAGAAAACTGTCATTTCACAGAGATGTTGTCAAGGGACAGAGCTGAGCTGGGCATCAGAGGACCACCAGAGGCTCTCTATGAACTCTTCTGCTAGGCTGGATGTTAGGAGGAAGTTCTTGACAGAGAGAGTGATTGGCATTGGAATGGGCTGCCCAGGGAGGTGGTGGAGTCACCATCCCTGGAGGTGTTGAAGCAAAGCCTGGATGAGGCACTTAGTGCCATGGTCTGGTTGACTGGACAGGGCTGGGTGCTAGGTTGGACTGGATGAGCTTGGAGGGCTCTTCCAACCTGCTTGATTCCATGATTCTATGAAAGGAGAGAGAATGATGGGGTGGAAAAAAACTCAACCAGATGGGATGCAAAGAATAACAGTATGGAACAGAGACACTAACCAAGAGCTATCCCAAGCCCTGATGGCAATTTCAGCACCGTTGACACCACTGATGCTGGGGGCAGGCACTGGACAAGTCCCACACTGGACTCAGCAGCAGATTGGAATTGGATTCAGGAACACATGGGTCAGGGTGGAAGGCAGAAGGGACAGAGTCGTCCCGGGACACTGGCCAGGCGTGAAGATACCTCAGCTTGATCCTGAAGATGCTGGAGCAGGCTGCCAAGAGAGGCTGTGGAGTCCCATCTCTGGAGCCATTCAAAAGCTGCCTGGACACATTCCTGTGTGACATTCCTGCTGCTACAGCAGTGGGCTTGGACTACATCATCTTTAGGATTTCTTCCAATCCCTACCATTCTGTGATGCTATCCATGGGATGGAATCATTTCATGGGTGGTTGAGAGTCACCTGTCCTCATCACTCCTCCCCACAGCTGCCACCTCTGCCTTCCTGCCCCCACAAGGTGTGTCACAAGCTGTGGTTGTGCCCTTGGTGTGCAGAGGAGCAAGCCCCAGGCAGTCTTTCTGCAGCACAGCCCTTGGCTGCAACTCTCCTCACCAGCTTCTCCCTGCTAGAAGCAGCCTCTGGATGTGCAAACCTGCCCTGACCTTCAGAAAGTGCCTCCTTGAACAGAGCCTGAGCTGGGAACTCAGAGCAGTGACCAGAACCAGTTCTGGACTAGTTCAAACCAAGACACAAAACATTGACCCTGTGTTCTTGAGTCTCCTGGAGCACACTATGGGACAAGAGCCCTTGAGTTATTCAACTGCAGAGTCTGACATATGTTTCTGGTGGTTTAACCTGGTCTGGTGGACTAGGACATGTAGGAAGGAAAAGCAGAGAATGAAACCAGTGCAGAACCCAGTGCTGGCTTCCCAGCCTCTCTCTCACTGCTGCACCGCTCTTGCAGTGAGGAAATAATGGAGTCTTATCTCCAAATGCAGACAACACAAAGCAGCCCTGATATGAACATGGAATTTGTTTACTTCTAATGGATTTCTGCCACTGGAAAGAGAAATAAATGTCCTGTCAACTTGAAATATCTCTATAGCCACCTGCATTATCGATGGCATTCATCTGAGGAGGCAAAAAGCTGTTGAAGTAGAAGCTGGGACATTTATTTACTCCTCACAACAGACTCAACGACAAAGAGGAACGTGCATATTCATGAGGTGTTAACCAACTTCAAGGCCTTGGTAATCCATTCTGGCATTTGCAGCATCATCTGAGGACATTTGTTATCTCTTTGGATCAAAAGAGAATCTTGCTCTATTGTTAGATACAGTAGGTGGGTTAAAAAGACCAAAAGATCGCAGACTTCATGAAGCTTTAACCTTGAGGAAGTAGGTAAGAGACTCCTCTCCAAGTAGTTTCCAGCAGAATGATCACTCCTTATCTGAGACCTCCATCCAAGAACATCCAAATCAGTAGCAGGATGTCTTTGGAGAGAAATCTTTGCCAATTGTCTCAAATAAGTTACCCACAAGGTTAATCTGCAACATGGAGACCACTGATAGGAAGGCAGAACGTGAAAATCTATCATCTCCAAGAGGCCTTTGGAATCAGGATTGACATGGATAGGTTGGTAATCCTCCACTCCCCACTGCTGAGACCCCACCTGAAGTACTGCATCCAATTCTGGAGCCCCTGGGACAAGAGGGATATGGAGGTGCTGGAAGGTGTCCAGAGAAGGGCCACGAGGATGAGCAGAGGGCTGGAACACCTCTCCTATGAGGACAGACTGAGTGAGTTAGGGTTGTTCAGTCTGGAGAAGATGAGGCTCCCAAATGACCCTCTTGTGGCTTTCCAGTATCTTAAGGGGGCTACAAGAAAGTTGGGGAGGGACTTTTTAGGCTGTCAGGGAGTGATAGGAGTGTGGGGGATGGAACCAAGCTAGAAATGGGTAGATTCAGCCTGGATGTTAGGAGGAAGTTGTTCAGCATGAGGGTGGTGAGAGCCTGGAAGGGGTTGGTCAGGGAGGTGGTGGAAGCCTCATCCCTGGAGGTGTTTAAGGCCAGGCTGGCTGAGGCTGTGGCCAGCCTGATCTAGTGTGAGGTGTCCCTGGCCATGGCATGGGGGTTGGAACTGGCTGATCCTGGTGGTCCCTTCCAGCCCTGACTGATTCTATCATTCTATGCTTCTATGATAGAGGGGAAGGAACTGCAACCACAAAATAGGAAAGAAAGGCAGGTGAGTTAGTCTCAACCCTTTGAGTCAGAGGTAAGTCAGACTCTGCCAAAGTAATTATTTCAGTGGACCTTAAACGTGTTCCAGAAGAGAACATCTAGGGAGGAGGAAGAAACAAGCCCACACAGTGGACATCTGCCTCTGTGGGCAGATTTTGGCTATGGTGGGTCTCAGGAAACATCTGTGGCCCTGGTTTACTTCTCTTGCAGTGCCTTTTCTAGGGACAACTTGGCATTTCAGAGCTTCCTCCCCCCTCCCCACACCACCACTCAAGTAGCAACTGTCACATAAAAGGATTCTGCTTAAAATTCAGGTTTAGGAGTTGAGCCATGTGGAGAAAAACCTCAGGGTGCTTGCAAGATGTCAATGGAGGGGAAAAAAAAACCCAAAGCCATCAATGTCAGCCCATCAGATTGTTTACAACAAACCCAGTCTAGCTCAAATGGCAAACCAATTGTTTTATCTCCTTTGTCAGGGGCTTGCTGCACATAATTTAACATGACACAGCACAGCCTTGGACTTGGAGAATAATAAAAGCAGATGGAGCACTTCTTCATCTCAGTGACCTTTTTGTTCCTCGACTTGAATCAGGCTGCAAATTAGCTGCACAAAGTAACTGAAGCTCTCCATGCACACGTGCTCCTCAGCACATGCAACCTTTCCTGCTAGGCTCTTCAGTTTAATGGTCCCTCCCTCTCCATCAGCCAGGTGTTCCTTGGTGTTACCTAAACGGTGCTAATGGAGCCTCAAGGCAACCCTGAGCAGCAAAAAGTAGCCTTGAGTGTCAAACTGACAGGTAAAAACGCAGCTCTGGCTGGTAGCACTGCAAAGGAAGCCTTGCAAACGTGAGTAGGGTGAGGACAGGCATGTTCCTTGAAGTGAGACACTGGCACAGGTTGTCCAGGGAGGTTGTGAAGCACCAGCCTCATTGCCCTTCTCTGGACACCTTCCAGCACCTCAACATCTCTCTTGAAAGGAGGGGCCCAGAACTGGACACAGCACTCAAGGTGTTGCCTGACCAGTGCTGAGCACAGGGGCAGAAGAACCTCCCTCATCCTCCTGGCCACACTAGATGTCCCTGCTGACTGCAGCAGAACGGCCTGGACTGGATGATCTTGAAGTGTTCCTCCCACCCCCAAAACAGCCTCTGGTTCTATGGCACTGTTGCCATTTCCATTTCCCTTTCTGATGGGATACTCTTCCAAACTTTGTTCCAAAGAGCTGCAACTCTTAGTGCTGCCCATCTGCAGGCTCCATACAAAAGCTCTCCAAGACTTTGAAGCCTGCACCAACTGTGCAGCTCCCTTTTGAACTTTTTTAATGGCTGTAGCTCAGGGAACTCAACTTTTCATATTTCCTCACTCATTAATTGTGGAAAGCTGATCTTTTGTCTTGCCTCAGTTTGGGTCCTCTCCATGATCTCTATGAACTGGAGTCCAGCTGGCCAGAACACCAGCTCCCTAATCCAATTAGTCCAGCCCAATTACCACACTGTGTTTCCCTCCTTGTCACGAGCCTCATGTCTTCTTCACACAAGACAAAAAGCAGCCCTTAAAACTTCACTTAGATCCCACTGCCTAATTAATCCTCTCTTACCTTTGCACTAAAGGTTTCTGATAAGGGTGAAAATAAAGCAAAATTAGACCCAAATCAAAAAGAAAACAGAGTGAAGCTGTCATGCTCCAGTTCTTCTACAGGATGTGAGCTGAGACGCTGAGTAATGAATGCTGCCCTGAGGGGTTACCACCAACCCTTTTACCTCCTGGAAGGTTATCTCCTGTGGGGGGCAAGAGTATGGGGCACAGAGGTGCAAACTGACAGGACAAGGAGTGATAAGTATGAACTGGAACCCAGGAGGTTCCATCTGGGAAGAAAGAGAAGCTTCTTTGCTGTTGAGTGTGCCAGGTCACTACTACATAACACATCCTTCATAGAACTGTAGAACTATAGAATGGGTCAGGCTGGAAGGGACCTCAAAGCTCAGCCAGTTCCAACCCCCTGCCATAGGCAGGGACACCTTCCACTAGAACAGGTTGCTCAAGGACTCATCCAACCTGGTACTGAGCACCTCCAGGGAGGTTGTGGAGGACAGAAGCACAGAAGGTGATCACCTTCTGTGCTTCTGTCCTCCACAACCTCCCTGTGCAACCTGTGCCAGTGTCTCAACACCCTCACTGCAAACAACTTCTTCCTAACATCCACTTTCAATCTCCCCTCTCACACTTCAAACCCATTCCTCCTCATCCTCTCATTACAAGACCTTGTCATTAGTCCCTCCCCAGCCTTCCTGTAGGTCCCCTTCAGATCCTGGAAGGCTACTCCAAGGTCTCCTGGAAGCCTACTCTGGCAGGGGGCTTGGACTCTATGATCTCTTTGAGTCCCTTCCAGCCCCTGACATCCTGTGAGCCTGTTAAGTCCAACCATCAGCCCAACAGCAATACAGCCACTAAACTAGGTCCTAAAGTGCCATGTCTGTATGTTTTTAAAGCACCTCCAGGGATGGGCACCCCACCACTCCCCTGGGCATCCTGTTCCAGGCCTTGAAAACCGTCTTCATGAAGAAATTATTCTTCATGTCCAACCTAAACCTCCCCTGGTTCAACCTGAGACTGTTCCCTCATGCCCTATCACTAACCACTTGGGATGAACACTGCAGGGGGATGAAATGTTGTGGAAAGACTTCAGTGATCAGAGGAGTGCTGCAAGTGACCACAAACATGCCAGACACACAGCTTCCCCCTTCTCTATTCCCCATGCACACACACAACCTTCTCAGCATCATCTTTCTGCAGCACCAGGTTAGCACCAATTCCCCTTAGACATCCTCAGGCAGGATTTGACCTCCTTGGGTGCCATTCAGTGCAAAGAGCTGGGGCCAGAATGTGGCTGATCTCCCACCTGTGATCCCCACCTCTGGATTTTTACCCTCTCATAGAAAGCTTTGGGTTGTAAGATAAGAGAATTTATCCTGGACCAGTAAACTCAAGAATTGCCTGATGAACATTTGCTGATGACAATATAAGGTGATTACAGCTCCCACACAACACCACAACATATTCCACCTAACAGCAGGAGCCCATAAATGAGCACCTGCTCATCAGGAACAAAATCCCACAATGATAAAAGCCACACAGCTTGGTCTTGGTCTAAAGCTCAGAGAAACCAAGGGAGATGATGAAAGGGGCCTACAAGAAAGATCATAAAATCATAGCATGGTTTAGGTTGGAAGGGACCTCAGAGCTCAGCCACTTCCAAACCCCTGCCATTGGCAGAGACACCTCCCACTAGAACAGGTCACTCAGGGCCTCATCCAATCTGGCCTTGAACACCTCCAGGGAGGTTGTGGAGCACAGAAGCACTGAATGAGACCTTTGAACTTTGATCACCTTCTGTGCTCCACAACCTCCCTGGGCAACCTGTGCCAGTGTCACCACCCTCACTGCAAACAACTTCTTCCTAACATTCATTTTCAATCTCCCCTTTGCCAGTTTAAACCCATTCCTCCTCGCCCTGGCATGACAAGACCTTGTCAATAGTCCCTCCACAGCCCTCCTGGAGCCCCCTTCAGGCAAGGCTGCTCCAAGGTCTCCTGGAAGCCTTCTCTTCTCCAGGCTGCAGAGCCCCAACTCTCTCAGCCTGCTCCAGGCCCCTCACCAGCCTTGCTGCATTGTCTCTACTGGGAAGACAGAGAGAGGATCTCACCAGTGCTTAGAAATACTTCAAAGATGGGTGTCAGGAGGATGGGATCAGCCTTTTGTTAGTGGTGCCCAGTGACAGGACAAGTGGTAACAGGCACAAACCTGAGCAGGAGGTTCTGTAAATTAAGGTTGACAGAGCACTGGAACAGGCTTCCCAGAGAGGTAGCAGAGTCTCCATCTCTGTGTGCCCTTCTTTAGGTGGCAGGGGAGTTGAACTCAAACGATCTCCAAAGGTTCCTTCCGACCCCTTCAAGCACCTCAAAATCTTTCTTAAATGGAGAGGCCCAGAACTGGACACAGGACTCAAGGTGTGGCCTTGAGCAACCTGCTCTAGTGGAAGGTGCTCCTTGAAAATACCAGAGGGTTTGGAACTAGATGACCTTTAAGGTCCACTGCAGCCTAAACCACTCTCTCGAGTCTCTGAGGCTTCTGTTTCCCACAGGCTCTGGGACTAGGGTAAGCAATCCCTGAGAAGATCAACATTTGCATCACGTCTGCTTCACGCTGCTCTTGGCAAGTTGGCTCTGTTCATTTCTGAGCTCTGATACCAAAGGCATAAACAATGTTCATTAATCAGAAAAATAAATGATTTGGCAGCACTGTGGGGAGGGAGTTGAAGGAATTTTAAGCTTTTGAAAGAGTATTGGTGAAGAAAACACAGAAAATTAGCGTGGAAAAGAGATTTGCTTTGATTTTCAGCAGCCAGTTATTGGCTTTTCTCCTAAGTCAAATGAACTCCCAGGAGTGTCTCTCTAGTGAGAATTCTCTGCAGCCACTTCTCAAAAGGAGCCTTTTGAGGAGTAAGATCTCAAAGTCTTGTAAGGTAGCAACTGTGTCCCTCTCCATTTTCAGGTCACGTGCTTGCATGGTGCTTGGAAGCACAGAGGGCAAGCGCCGTGGTGATAGACAGTGGAGTTGTAAGACCTGACTCTAATTAGAATCACAGAATCAGTCAGGGTTGGGAGGGACCACAAGGAGCAGCCAGTTCCAACCCCCCTGACATGGCCAGGGACACCCTACCCTAGAGCAGGCTGCCCACAGCCTCAGCCAGCCTGGCCTTAAACACCTCCAGCCATGGGGCCTCAACCACCTCCCTGGGCAACCCATTCCAGCCTCTCACCACTCTCATGCTCAACAACTTCCTCCTCATCTCCATCCTGAACCTACCCACCTCCAGCATTGCTCCATTCCCCCTAGTCCTGTCGCTCCCTGAGAGCCTGAAAAGTCCTTCCCCAGCTTTTTTGGAGGCCTCCTTCAGACACTGAAAGGCCACAATTGCAGCGCTGGATTGCTTAACGAGCCCTAAGAGTGAGTCACACCTTACAGCAGTGGGCACTGTCTCTCAGGACCCTTAATGTGAGTGTTATGGTGACTGTTGTGTCTCTACACTTTCCAGCAGGCCCTGAGCACCAGATCTTTACAGTATTTACTTCTAGGCTCAAGCCTACCTGCAGCTACCTGAAGGGAGGCTGTAGCCAGGTGGGGTTGGTCTCTTCTGCCAGGCAACCAGCAACAGAATAAGAGGACACAGCCTCAAGCTGTGCCAGAGCAGGTTCAGGCTGGATGTTGGGAAGAAGTTCTTCAGAGCAAGAGTGATTGGCATTGGAATGGGCTGCCTGGGGAGGTGGTGGAGTCCTGTGCTAGTTTGAAGCTAGCTAGAATGCTTTGGTGAGAAGAATTAGATTACAGGCTGTGGAAGGAAAACAATGGTGATGTCTACTTCGCTCATAGGCTTGCTGAGATGTATGAGAACAAAAGGCAAAACATAGATAAGCACTTCTGCTGCTGCTGCTGCTGCTGGCAAGCTTGGAGGTGTATCTCTCTTCTAAACTCACGCCCCATTTCTCCACGGAGGTGTTTAAGAGGAGGCTGCATGAGGCACTTGGTGCTGTGGTTTAGTTCATTAGAAGGGTTTAGGTGGACTTGATGATCTTAGAGGTCTTTTCCCTACCTGGTGAATTCTGTGATTCTGAGTTATGAGGTCCAAGAGTTTGATTCACACCACTTATGACAAAGGTAGAAACAGAGATTGAGAGGAAAAACCAAGAACCCCGTCATGGCTGGGGTGGGAAGAGACCTCTAGAGATAGAACAGAATAGAATAGAATCAACCAGGTTGGAAGAGACCTCCAAGCTCATCCAGCCCAACCTAGCACCCAGCCCTGTCCAGTCAACCAGACCATGGCACTAAGTGCCTCATCCAGGCTTTTCCTGAACACCTCCAGGGATGGTGACTCCACCACCTCCCTGGGCAGCCCATTCCAATGCCAATCACTCTCTCTGCCAACAACTTCCTCCTAACATCCAGCCTAGACCTCCCCCAGCACAACTTGAGGCTGTGTCCCCTTGTTCTGTTGCTGGGTGCCTGGCAGAAGAGCCCAACCCCACCTGGCTACAGCCTCCCTTCAGGGAGTTCTAGACAGCAATGAGGTCTGCCCTGAGCCTCTTCTTCTCCAGGCTGCACACCCCCAGCTCCCTCAGCCTCTCCTCATAGGCCTTGTGTTCCAGGCCTCTCACTAGCTTTGTTGCCCTTCTCTGGACACATTCCAGATCATCCAGTCTAACCACCCTGCTAAAGCAGGGTCACCCACAGCACTTTGCCTAGGACCATAGAATGGTTTGTGTTAAAAGGGACCTTTGAGATCATCTAGTTCCAATTACCCTGTCATGGGCAGGGACATCTACCACTAGATCAGGTTTCTCACAGTCTTCTCCAGCCTAGCCTAGGACACCTCTAGGGAAGTGTCACCTGAAGGGACATTGGAGAGACCTCAAGTGCTGTGTTCAGTTTTGGGCACTGCAATACAAGAGAGCTGTGGGGGTGCTGGAGCAGGTCCAGAGGAGGGCAATGAAGCTGGGGAAGGGTCTGGAGAATAAATCTGACGATGACACACTGAAGGAGCTGGGGATAGTTAGTCTGAGGAAGAGGAGGCTGAGGGGAGCCCTCATTGTTGTCTACAGCTATCTCAAGGGACATTGTGGAGAGGCTGCTGCTGGGCTCTGCTCACAGGTAGCTGGAGACAGAGCAAGGGGGAATGGCCTCAAGCTGAGGCTGGGGAGGTATAGATTGGACACGAGGAAAACGTTTTTTGTGGCAAGAGTGGTCAGGAACTGGGATGAGCTGCCCAGGGAGGTGGTGGAGTCAGCCTGGATGTGTTTAAGGCTGGTTTGGATGTGGTGCTTAGGGCTATGGTTTAAGGTGAATATTGTAGAGTAGGGTTCTAGGTTGGACTGTGTCCTACCAGAGCATGGGGCTACAGAGCAAGGTGGTGGCTCCTCTCCCTATCTCCTAGGCTTTATTTAGGGAGCAGCAAGGCAAAAGCCAGCAAATTACAAAACCAAACGAGCTTTCTCTTCACGTAGCCATATGCAGATGTCCTCAAAGCGTTTGGGGGAAGCAGTGGTAGATGCAGCCTCCTGCAGGGAGGGGAGGAGAGCACGGCCAGAGCTAGAGGGCTGTTTGCAAGCTGATTTGTGATGCACAGGTTGGACTTAATGACAGGTGGGTTCATTCTGGATTTATGCAGCTCCTGCCAGCCAATTTCTAACGTGGCATTTGCAGGTCTTTACATCTCCCAGTTGCAGCTGCTTGAACTTCCAGACATTTCCACCTACCCATTTATGGAGGGGACCTGGCACCCCTCGTCCTAAGGGAAGCTCAAGGAGGTGGTGGGGGGCTTCAGACTCTAGAGGGTGAGCTCTTCTACATCATAATATGACTCTTCCAACTATGAGGGCTAAGTGACCTTTTGTCCCACCATCCCCCCTCTGATGTCCTGGTAGCAGGTTGCCATCTTGCCAAGCTCTTTTCCGTAGTGCCCAGGGACAGGACAAGGGGCAACAGGCACAAACTGTGACCCAGGAGGTTCTGTCTGAAGAGGAAGAGAAACACATTTGATGGGAGGGTGCTGGAGCCCTGGAGATGGCTGCCCAGGGAGGCTGTGGAATCTCCTTCTCTGGAGGGATTCCAAACCCAGCTGGCCATTGTGATGCTGGGCAAGCTGCTGTGGCTGCCCCTGACTTAGCAGAGGTTTGGATTGGCTGATCTCCAGAGGTCCTTTCCAGTCTCCTCTGTTCTGGGATTCTGGGATGGTGGCAGTGCAGAGCCAGTTCTGGCATAGAGAGATCTTTACTTGCCCCAAGCTGCCACTGCTTTGCTCTGAGACCTGTGTTGGGCCACAACATCCAGCCCCATTCTGGTCTGCAGACACAAACCTTGTAAGAAATCAGACCATGAGGAGGTGGAGTTACCATCCCTGGAGGTGTTCAAGACATATGTGGATGTGGCATTTGCCAGGCTCTTTTCAGTAGTGCCCAAGGACAGCACAAGGGGCAACAGGCACAAACTGGAAGCCAGGAGGTTCCACCTGAAGATGAGGAGAAACTTTCTTGGTGTGAGGGTGCTGGAGGCCTGGAGCAGGCTGCCCAGAGAGGCTGTGGAGTCTCCTTCTCTGAAGAGATTCCAAAATCACATGGACATTGTGATGCTGGGCAAGCTGCTGTGGGTGTCCCTGCTTGAGCTGTGGGGTTAGACTGGATGCTCTCCAGAGGTCAATTCCAAGCCCACATGCAGGAATGCTACAAAAACCCCACAGTGTTGTTCCTGTTACCTTTCATGAAGTGATGAAATTTCCAAAGCAACAAATGATCTTTCCATCTTTGATCACATTCTGTGATCCTGTGCTCCACAACCTCCCTGGAGGTGTTCAAGGGCAGGTTGGATGAGCCCTTGTGCAACCTGTTCTAGTGGGAGGTGTCCCTGCCTGTGGCAAGGGGTTGGAACTGGCTGAGCTTTGAGGTCCCTTCCAACCTAAACCATTCTATGCCTGCATCTATGAGATAAGATGTTATCTTAGGTGATATTGGTTCCTTGGTCCCCTGTTGTTGAAGAAAACCAAGTTTCCCTTGATGACTTCTCTGGGTACCTGTCAAAAGTTTTGCATGAAGCCACTAATTAGTGGCTTAAACTTATATTTCTGAGTTAATCAGTTCAGAGCCTACCTCCAAATGTGTCTGTGTTCAGAATTGTCTATCAACTGCCAGCTCCAGCTTGCTGCTGCATGCTCCAACAGATAATGACCTCAGCATTAACACAATTACATGCTTAGGCAGTCCACTCGCTCGCACTGCGAGTCAATTATTGTCCCCTGTGGATGGTGGAGGAGGAGAATACGAAATGGAGTCTGTGACCCCAAGAGCAGAGGGAAAGGAGTTTGTTTGCTTAGTGTGAAAAGATAAAAAAAGCATCCAGACCTTCTGCCAGCTGCTGCCTGGAGACTGTGCAGAGTCTGTGCAGGTTTCTGCGTGACCACTGCATGTGCTTCTGGTGTCTCTTTCCTCCAGCTCCTCTCAGTCTTGCACCAGCAAGAGTTGAGGGCTGGTGAGTTGCTGGAAAATAGCTCTGTGGAGAAGGACCTGGCAGTGCTGGTGGACAACAAGTTCCTTCTGAGCCACCAATGTGACCTCATGGCCAAACAAGCCAATGGTCTCCTGGGGTGTGTGAAAAAGACTGTGGACAGCAGGTCAAAGGAGGTTCTCCTACTTCTCTGTTCAGTCCTACTGTGCACAGAGCTGAAGGACTGGGTCTAGTTCTGGGCTCCCCAGTTCAAGAGAGACAGGGAACTACTGGAGTAAGTCCAATAGAGGCTCTGAAGATGCTGAAGGGCCTGGAGCATCTCTGTGAGAAGGAAAGGCTGAGAGATCTGGGGCTGTTGAGCCTGGAGAAGAGCAGCCCCAGAGGGCATCTTCTTAACGCTCAGCAAGAACTAAAAGACCTGTGGGGGGCAAGAGGATGGGGCCAGACTCTTGTCAGTGGTGTCCAGTGACAGCAAGAGGGGTACAAACTGGAACCCAGGAAGTTCCACCTGAATATGAGAACCTTCTTTGGTACAAGTGTGCTGGAACCCTGGAGCAGGATGTGAGAGAGAGTTTGTGGAGTCTCCTTCTCTGTAGAGATTCCAAACCCAGCTGGACACTGTAATCCTGGACAAGCTGCTCTGGGTGCCCCTGACCTAAAGCCAGATTGCCCTAAGGAGCCATTGCACAGCACACTGGAAGCTTTTGGAGCACAATAAATGAATTCAGTGTCCTTAACTGGATAGTAGCAAAGCAGAGATGTGTGATCACAGGAGCACTTCTGAGTGGTGCTGATGGGGCTAATTTTCTCCTTGAACATGAGAAGTTCCCAGGGAGAGGTGGAGCTTTCAACGTGGCAGCAGCAGACACTTGACACTGACAGTGGCACACGGGGCTGGATGGAAAACAAGCACCACTGGCACCAGCTCCTCTGGAGGGGAGGATCTGCACAGACCTCTCCCCACACTGCCTTCCAGACTGGAGACTAAGAAGAAATCCTTTACAGTGAAGGTGGTGAAACAAAGGAACAGGTTGCTCAGGGAGGTTGTGTTCAAGGCCAGGCTGGATGAGGCTTTGAACAACCTGGTCTAATGGAGGGTATCCCTGCCCATGGCAGATGGTTGGAACTAGTTGATCTTGAAGGTTCCTTCCAACCCAAACCATTCTATGATTCCAGTTTATCCCCAGTGCCACTCCTGAGCCAGGGCATTGCCAGCTTCATGCTGCCCTTCCCTGAGAACTCCAGCCCTGCTCCTCTGAGTTGTCCTGTCTGCAGTCAAAGGCTGAATCTTTCAAGGGCAGGATGATTCACAGAATCACAGCATTAACCAGGTTGGAAAAGACCTCTAGGATCATTGAGTCCAACCTATCACCTAACACCTTTTAATTAACTAACCCATGGCACTAAGTACCTCATGCAGCCTCCCCACCTCCAGGGATGGGGACTCCACCACCTCCCTGAGCAGCCCATTCCCTTGCCAATTACTCTGGCTCTGAAGAACTTCTTCAGTGCAGATGCTCTCCAAGCAGGAACTGTGGTCACATATTGGCTTCAATCAATGACACAAGAACTACAGACCTGCAGGCAGACACAAGTTCAGGCCAAGTTTGAGACTTGAAGACCAGAATTGGGGTCTGCCATGAGAAATATCTTTGTAATGCTGGTATAGAGGAGAGAGGGCTCTGAGGGCACCAAGCCCCAGCTCAGTTTCTGTTCTAGATGGCTTCTTCTGGATGATATACCTCACCCTCCAATCTCTGACATGTGCACTATGGTGTTGCAGGGCACAACTTTGACTATGTCAAAAGGTCAGGGGTGGCCTGGGCACCAGAGGTGAGCCAGAGGCTCTCTGTGAAGCCCTTTGCTTGCACAAAGGGAAGAGAAAGGGAAGAGGGAGAGAGACTGATGAGGTGGGAAATAAACTCAACCAGCTGGGATGAAAGGATGAACAATCCCATGGAACAGAGACACAAACAAAGAGCCAATCCAATGGCAATGGCAGCACCACTGGCACTACTGATGCTGGGGGCAGGCATTGGGCAAGTCCCAGATTGGACTCAGCAGCAGATGAGAATCAAATTCAGGGGCTGGATTCAGGAAGTTATGGACAGAGATGGAAGACAGAAGGGACAGAGTCTGCTAAGAGGTTGGGATCCAGGGAGAAGTTAGTTGGGCACTGGAGGTTTCTGTCACCCCTACCCATTATGGCTGACAGATTGTATTGAATGTTTTATAACGAGCTACAGAGTGGTTACAGAGTGAGCTACAGAGTTTTATAATCAGCTACAGAGTGGCTCTGAGGATCAGGACTCAAAGGCCAAATGTTAGAAGAGAAGTAGAGGTGGAAAAGTGGGGTTTGGTTTTTTTTGGGGGGTAATCACCACAGAGAGACTAAACAGAAGACTATCAGATTCCAGCAGCTTAGTGGCTGGAGAGCAGCCAGGAAGAAAGGGACCTGGGGGTGCTGGTAGAAAGTAGCTGAAGATGAGGCAGCAGTGTGCACAGGTGGGCAGCAGAGCCAATGGCATCCTGGCCTGTATCAGGAGCAGTGTGGCCAGCAGGACAAGGGAGGTTCTTCTGCCCCTGTGCTCAGCACTGGTCAGGGCACAGCTTGAGTACTGTGTCCAGTTCTGGGCTCCTCAACTCAAGAGAGATGTTGACATACCTGCAAGGTGTCCAGAGAAGGGCAACAGAGCTGGTGAGGGGCCTGGAACACAAACCCTATGAGGAGAGGCTGAGGGAGCTGGGGGTGTGCAGCCTGGAGAAGAGGAGGCTCAGGGCAGACCTCATTGCTCTCTACAACTATGTAAAAGGAGGTTGTGGACAGGTGGGGTTGGTCTCGTCTATTGAACAAGGGGACACAGTCTCAAGTTATGCCAGGGGAGGTCTAGGTTGGATGTCAGGAGGAAGTTCTTGACAGAGAGAGTGATTGGCATTGGAATGAGCTGCCCAGGGAGGTGGTGGAGTCGCCGTCCCTGGAGGTGCTCAAGCAAAGCCTGGATGAGGCACTTAGTGCCATGGTCTGGTTGACTGGACAGGGCTGGGTGCTAGGTTGGACTGGATGAGCTTAGAGGTCTCTTCCAACCTGCTTGATTCTATAATTCTATGCAAGCATCAAACATCCATAATTAACAATGAAAACAGTTAATTGGTCATACAGATGTCTCAGAGATGTTTCTCCTTTTCATGTTGAAATGTTGCAGCTCAATCTTGGCCATTTTGAGGAAAAGATGAGGAATGATGAGGAGCAATAGATGAGTGCCAAGCAATGCTTGTGGCAGAGGGAAATGGATTCCTTTGGTAGGTGTGGGGTTTACTTTCCTCTGGTAGAACTTTGAAAGATGACCCTAGAAATGCCATGGCAGTTCTTTATACCATTATTCTCCACAGGTTTAGGCCCTTGGTTTGCAGTCAACCACTGATGGATCATCTCAAAAATGGCTCAAGGTTCCTCCATCCTGACTTCTCATAACACAAAAAGTAAGGAGACTTGTTGGACTATAATTGGTTTTGTTATAGATGAAGGACACCACTGCCTCAAAGGATAAATCTCTGCAGGAGAAGAACTCAGGAAAAAAAAGGACTTGTGTGCTTTGGATTGTGTTTCAGAGCTCAGAGAAGTCAGGTTGGGTTTCTTTGCCACTCCTTTAGGGTCAGAATGGGTCTGGAGATCTCCCAGGTAGAGTATGAAACACTGCTACCAACCACTGCATTACATAAAAGAAGAGGGGCTTGGGCTTCTTAAACTGGTTTGTGGCCAATCTGGTTAACATAGAACCACTGAACCATAGAATTGTAGAATCACAGAATCACACAATCACAGAATGTCAGGGGATGGAAGGCATCTCCAAAGCTCATCTGGTCCAGCCCCCCTGCCACAGCAGCATCACCTAGAGCAGATCACACAGCAACACATCCAGGTGGGTTTGGAATATCTCCAGAGAGGGAGACTCCACACCCCCCCTGGGCAGCCTCTTCCAGGGCTCTGTCACCCTCACACTCAAAAAATTCCTCCTCATGTTTACATGAAACTTCCTCTGCCTCAGCTTCCACCACTGCCCCTTGTGCTGTCCCTGGGCATCACCCAGCAGAGCCTGGCTCCAGCCTCCTGCCATTCACCTTTGCATCTTGATAACCATTGCTGAGGTCACCTCTCAGTCTCCTCCTCTCCCAGCAGCACAGCCCCAGCTCCCTCAGGCTCTCCTCATAAGGAAGATGTTCCATTCCCTTCCTGATCTTTGTGGCTCTGTGCTGGACTCTCTCAAGCACTTCTATGTCCCTCTTGAACTGAGGGGGGCCAGAACTGAACACAGTACTCCAGATGAGGCCTCAGCAGAGCAGATTAGAGGGGCAGGAGAACCTCTCTTCACCTCCTAACCACAGCCCTTCTAATCCACCCCAGAATGGCACTGGCCCTCCTGGCCACCAGAGCACACTGCTGGCTCATGGCCTTCCCTCCATTCAACAGCACTCCCAAGTCCTTCTCCATTGCCCTCCAGCAGGTCAGTCTCCAACCTATCCTGCTCCCTGGGGTTGTTCTTTCCCAGGTGCAGGACTCTGCACTGCCCCTGTTGAACTTCATTCAACTTCTCCCTGCCCAGCTCTCAGCCTACCCAAGTCTCTCTGAATGGCAGCAGAACTCTCTGCTGTGGCAGCCACTGCACCCAGCTTGGTGCCATCAGCAAACTTGCTGGCAGTGCCCTCTGTGCCCTCAGCCAGGTCATTCATGAACACATTGAGTAAGACTGGCCCCAGTACTGACCCCTGAATGGCTCCACCGGTTACAGGCCTCCAGCTAGACTCTGCCCCATGGACCACAACTGTCTGACTTCCTTCTTTGAACCAGTTCCCAATCCACCTCACTACTTCATCACCCAGACCACACCTCCTCAGTTTAGCTATGAGGATGCTGTGGGAGACACTCTCAAGTGCCTTGCTGAAATGAAGGCAAAGCACATCCACTGCTCTGCCACTCTGCCATCATCTATCCACCTGTTTACATCCTCATTGAAGGTTGTCAGATTGGTCAAACATGACTTGGTAATACCATGTTGACTGCTCCCAATGACCTTCTTGTCCTTGATATGGCTAACTACAGTGCTGAGAATAAGCCACTCCATTATCTTCCCAGGGACAGAGGTGAGGCTGACAGGTCTAGAGCTACCTGGCTCCTTAGCTGGACAAGATGCAGGCAAAGGGAAGTGCAGATGAAGAATTTCAGTGAAGGGCTGATGCTTCATGTTATGTGCTGCTGTATCCTAAATAAATGGAGGTGTGAAGCCTTCTGAGGGATCCTGGGACTGTGTATGGATTGTGCACAGATCACCAGAACAACAGAGCTGTGCAGCAGTGGGTCCAGAGAAGGCCACAAAGATGATCAGGGGACTGGAGCACTTCTCTTACAAGGACAGGCTGAAAGAATTTGGGCTTCTCAGCCTGGAGAAGAGAAGAATCTGGGGATATCTTAGAGCTACATATCTCAAGGGGACCTAGAAGAAGGCTGTGGAGGGACAGTTTAGAAGGGCTTGTGGTGATGAGGAGCAATGGTTTGAAACTGCAGCAGGGTGAGTTTAGGTTGGACATTAGGAGGATGTTCTTTGCAATGATTGTGCTGAAATACTGCTCCAGGGCTCCAAGCACCTTCACCCCAAACAAGTTTCTCCTCATCTTCAGGTGGAACCTCCTGGGTTCCAGCTTGTGACTTATCCTGTCCCTGGCCACCACTGACAAGAGCTTGGCCTCACCATCTTGCCCCACAAAGGTCCTTTAGCTCTTGCTGAGCATCAGGAAGATATGGTCTTAGGCTCCTCTTCTCCAGACTCATCAGCCCCAGGGCTCTCAGACTTTGCTCCTCACATAGATGCTCCCAGGCCGCTCAGCATCTTTGGAGCCTCCACAAGACTTGCTCCAGCAGTTCCCTGTCTCTCTTGAGCTGGGGAGCCCAGAACTGGATCCAGTGTGGTCAGGTGGATCATGCCATCTACCCATTCCTGTCCACACATTCCCATCAGCTGCAGCACAGTGGTTTATTCTCTGCATTTTAGGCAATTAGGCTGCTTAGACACAGAGGAGAAACATTTGCCAGTCCTATTCAGATCAGCTGCTTGTCATGCTGGGCTTTAAATACCTTCAGATGCTTTTTTTCTCTTCCCATCTTTGCTGAATTATTGAAAAATCTGCCAAGGAGCTTCACACATGCATTTGGCCTTAATTAAGGGAAAAGGAGGGGTTTTAATTGATTTTAATATTGTATTACAAGTACAAAGTATTTCCAACAGCTTGTCATGGGAAGTCTATCAGAAGCCTAGCTGGGGCTCTCTGCTGCATTTTTCTCTGGCTTTCAGCCTGGATCTCCAAGGAATCCCCACATGGTGTACTGCATCCAGTTCTGGTGCTCTCAGCACAAGAAGGATGTGGTCCTCCTGCTTGAGCAGGTCTGGAGGAGGTGAGGAAGATGATCAGAGAGTAAAGCATGTCCCTTATGGGGACAGGCTGGGTCTGTTCAGCCTGGAGAAGAGAACGCTCTGGGGAGACTTTAGAGCATCCTTCCAGTACCTGAATGGGGCTACAAGAGAGCTGGGGAGGGACTTTTTACAAAGGCTTGTAGTGATAGGACGAGGGGGAATGGATTGAAGCTGGAAGAGGGGAGATTTACACTGCAGACTAGAAATTCTTTACAGGGAGGCTGGTGAGACACTGACACAAATTGTGGATACCTCATCCCTGGAGGTGTTCAAAGCCAGGGCCGATGAAATTTGGAGCAACCTGCTCTAGCTGAAGGTGTCCCTTGCCCATGGCAGGGCAGTTAGAACTTGGCCTGGCTTGGCTAATAGAGCTGAAGGCTGTGCAGCCATCCAGAGAGACCTGGACAGACTGAGAGCTGGGCACAGAGGAACCAGATGAAGTTCAACAAGGACAAGAGCAGAGTCCTGCATCTGGGCAGGAATAAGAAACTGCACCAGGACAGGCTGGGAGGCGATCTGCTGGAGAGCAGTCCTGTGGAGAGGGACCTGGGAGTGCTGGTGGCTAACAAGTTACCCATNTGAGGGCTGCCAGGAGTGGGGGACAGGCTCTGCTCACTGCTCCCTGGGACAGGACAAGGAGCAATGGGTGTAAGTTGCAGCAAAAGATGTTCCAGCTGAACACAAGGGGGAATTTCTTGACTGGAAGGTTCCCAGAGCACTGGCACAGGCTCCCCCGAGAGGCTGTGAGGTCTCCTTCCCTGGAGCCTTTCAAGGCCTGTCTGGATGTGTTCCTGTGTGATCTGTGTTAGATAGCATTGTCCTGCTCTGGCAGGAGGGTTGGATGATCTCCTTGGGTCCCTTCCAACCCCTAACATCCTGTTAGCCTGTGATCCTGTGAACTAGGTGACCTGTAAGGTCCCTTCCAAACCAGACCATTCTCTGATCCTCTGATTCTGTGGGATGGCTGTGAAGAGTTTGTCCCCAGTTAGTAAGTGTTGAGTACTGTGGTTATTTTGGCCCAAGTTGTGGCAGAAAAGAAAGATCAGATCTTGACTTACAGGAAGATGTGTGTTGGGAGCTTAGTCTTCTTCTGTTCACAGCACAGATTGATCTTCATCCTTTTCTTTTCCCTTTCTGAGATCTTGTCCTGGTGCAACCCACTGCCAAAACAATGTTTCATGGTCATGGAATTATAGAACTGTTTCAGCTGGAAAAGTCTTCTAAGATCATTGAATACAATCATCAACCCAACACCATCATGGCCATTAAACCATGTCTCAGAGGCAAAATATAGCCTGCCAACACCATCATGGCCATTAAACCATGTCTCAGAGGCAAAATATAGCCTGCCAACACCATCATGGCCATTAAACCATGTCTCAGAGGCAAAATATAGCCTGCCAAAACCATCAAGGCCATTAAACCATGTCTCAAAGGTAAAATATAGCTTCTAGTCAATAAAATAAACAACTTAGTGCCAGCTTTTGGAAGGCTCAATCATGGAATCATGAGGTTGCAGAAGACCACTAAGATCAGGTCCAGGCAGTAAGCCAGCACTGCCAGGACACCACTGAACTATGCCCCTCAGCAACACACCTACATAGCTTTGAAACCCAAGGTGCAGCAAGAGATGAAAAGCTGTCAGTGAAGACTCCAGAACCTTGTAGGTGGTGTTCCTCACACAACCAAATTCCTCTCCCCAAAGGGATCTAGCATTGCTGTCAAGCATGTAGTCCACTGTCTCTTACCATCTCCTCAACAGCCTGTGTGTGTCCCAGGCCCTTCTAGTGAGCAACCATATCAGAAGTGAAGCTGTGTTAAAATTTGCCTGCAGTGCACATCTCCTGAGGTCACAGAATCTCAGAGTCCCACCATAGTGTGGGTTGAAAGGGACCTCTGAAGATCAACCAATCCAACCACCCTGATAACACAGGTCCATGGAGCTGCCCTGTGCATAAGGACTCCTCTCTGGCTCAGCGCATTCAGCACTGTCTATGAGGCTGAGGACAGACTCCTGGGACCAAGTGGGAGTTCAGTTTGGGTTTCACTGATGTACTTCTAAGTTATATCTATATATGAGCAAGAACTTGTCCAGTTTAAGGGTGATGGATCACTGGACCAGGCTGCCCAGAGAGGTGGTGGAGTCTACACCTCCACAGACATTCCGATCCCACCTGGATGTGTTCCTGTGAGACCTTCTTCAGCTGACCCTGCCTTGGCAGAGGGGTTGGATTGAATGACCTCCAGAGGTCCCTTCCAACCCCTGCCATTCTATGATTCTGTGATTTCACAAATCCATGATGCAGAGAGGAACCATGTGAGAGACTGAGAGCCTTGAGGCTGCTCAATCTGGAGAAGAGAAGGCTGAGAGGAGATCTGAGCAATGGCTGTAAATACCTGAGGGGTGGGGGTCAAGTGCCTGGAGCCAAGCACTTCTCCCAGCAATAAAACAAGGAGCAGCAGCTACAAACTGGAACAGAGAAGGTTTCACCTCAACATGAGGAGAAACTTCTTTGACAGAGCCCTGGAGCAGGCTGCCCAGAGAGGTTGCAGAGTCTCCTTCTCTGGAGACTTTTAAATGCTGCCTGGACGCATTCCTGTGTGAGCTACCCTAAGGGATCCTGCCTTGGCAGGGGGAGTTGGACTGGATGATCTCTGGAGGTCCCTTCCAATCTCTGAAGTTTTGTGATTCTGAGGTTTGTTCTCTTCAGAAGATGCTCTGGAGCATCTCAGCTCCTGATTAAAATCAGATGACAGCCTGGGTTCTCTCTCCAAACTCTTCTGTAGATCTTGAGATGCTTAGCAGAGCACATCACAAATTATTGAGTTACATTTCCCCCTGCCCTTTGATGAGGCTGCTCATCAGAGCCAGACATTCAAAGCCAAACACATTTAACGACTGAAAAGGGAGAGAGTGTGGATACAGCTCCATTAATGAAGTCATTAAGGAGGCTTTCAAGGCAAGGGTGGTGTCTAAAGATCATTTCTCAGATCCAGCCAGGAGCAGACCAGACAATGGCAACAGTATCATTAATGACAGACAGGGATAAATGATTAATTAAACTTCATTCAAACAGGAAGCAAAAACAAACTGCTGTAGATCTTGCACCAATCAGAGGGGAGGAAAAAGGCCCTGCAGATAACACCTAATGCTTTGTGATGCTTCAAGCAATGTAAGCTACCGACAGGAGAAGCTCAAAGGTGGGACAGTGTTGCCACCAGCTCCCAGGGTTCTGTCATCATAAGCAAGGTTGAAGAGATTGAGATGTGAGGAAATCCATCTCCTTCAATGCTCTTTCAATATCAGCTTACCCAGCATCAAGGGTTAGAGCTGGGCCAGCCACTAAAGAAGTGCCAGAGGGTCTCCATGAAGCCCTCTGCCTGAATGAAGGGAAGAAAAGAGAGAGACTGATGGGCTGTGAAAGAAACTCAACCAGCTGGGATGCAAAGAAGAACAATTCCATGGAATAGAGACACAGAGACACAAACCAAGAGCCAACTCAAGCCCTAATGGCAATGATGGTACCATTGACACCAGTGATGGTAGAGGCAGGCACTGGGTAGGTGCCAGGCTGGACTCAGCAGCAGATGGGAACTGGCTTCAGGTGCTGGATTCAGAGCACACAGATGGAGATGGAAAGCAGAAGGGACAGAGTACTCCTGGGACACCAGACAAGAAAGAAGAGGCTTGACCCCAGTGATCCTTCAACTTGCTCTTGAAGATGCCATCCATAGGCTGCAATCCCTTGTTGGGCAGTTGAGGGTCACCTGTCCTGGCTGATCCTCCCCACTGGTGCCATCTCTGCCTTCCTGCCCCTCAAGGTAGGGCACAATCTGGCAGTGCCCTTGGTGTACAGAGAAGCAAGCCTCAGGCAGAGCCTCTCTGCAGCCCAGCCCTTAGCAGGAACTCTCCCTATCAGCTTCTCCCTGCTGGAAGCAGCCCTTGACTATGCAAACCTGCCCTGACCTTCAGAAAGTGCCTCAGTGAGCAGAGCCTAAGCTGGAAACTCACAACACTGCCCAGAACCAAGTTTGGACAACCTCAAACCAGGCCACCAAGTGCTGAGTTGCCAGGAGAACAGATCATGCTGCCTTTTGTGTTATGAAACACCAGATTAAAGCAATATTATGAAAGAATATATTCACCACGTCTGGTTTTCACCTTTTCTATATCAAGTCCTTTCAGGAAAGCTCTAAATAAGAGCTTCCCATGAGGAATTCAGATTGCAACATGCCACCACCCAGCCCCATCAGCTTCTTTTATCTCATTACTTCCCAGTAGTAGATGCACATGATAATAGCTTTGTAGAGCAATCCATGAAGAATAATAGACTGCTAAGTGCCCCAGCACGGTGGAAATGTGAGCTCTGAACTTTCACAACCCTTCTGCTGAAGGAGGAAAGGAAATTAAAGGTTCATTATTACAGAGAAAACGATAAGACAAACAGTTCCTGTAGGTATTGATGGGCTTATCCTTGATAAATAGGCTGATAAAGTGAGCACTGAGAAGGTATGCATTTAAGTGAGCACGGTGATGGGTAAGCCACAGGCAGAGATCAATACCAACCCAAAGGGATAAGCAGAAAGAGGCTATTTCCATGCCATTAATCACTCCCCCATTGGAAGATGCCATGTTTAGCCACGTAGATGTTGTTCTCAAGAAGATAAACATTAATTCTACAGGGTTCTTGCTACATGCACCACCAGCAGTGTTTATAGATCTCTGCATACAGAGGGTGTCTGCTGGGCTTTGATCATCACACAGAATGAAAGCATCTACATTTGGCAGGGCTTTTCCCCGTCCATCTCAACCTCCCCTCAGAGAATCCCAGAATCTCAGCACAGTGAGGTTGGAAGGGACCTCTGGAGATCAGAGAATCAGAGAATCATAGAACCAGTCAGGGTTGGAAGGGACCACAAGGATCAGCCAGTTCCAACCCCCCTGACACAGGCAGGGACACCTCACACTACATCAGGCTGGCCACAGCCTCATCCAGCCTGGCCTTAAACACCTCCAGGGATGAGGCTTCCACCACCTCCCTGACCAACCCCTTCCAGGCTCTTACCACCCTCATGCTGAACAACCTCTTCTTAACATCCAGACTGAATCTACCCATTTCTGGCTTAGTTCCATCCCCCCAGTCCTATCACTCCCTGACAGTCTAAAAAAGTCCCTCCCCAGCTTTTTTGTAGGCCCCCTTCAGATACTGAAAGGTCACAAGAAGGTCACCTTGGAGCCTTCTCCTCTCCAGACTGAACAGCCCCAACTCCCTCAGTCTCTCCTCATAGCAGAGCAGCTCCAGCCCTCTGCTCATCCTCATGGCCCTTCTCTGGGCACCTTCTAGCACCTCCATATCCCTCTTGGGCTCTCAGCAGTGTGGTGTAGATGGGGAGGATTACTTTCCTTGCCCTGCTGTCCACACTTCTCTTGATGCAGCCCAGATCATCCATTTCAATAGGCCCTGTCAAACCAGGGACTCCCACACCAGGTTAGTGTCCTCCCTGAGGATGCTTAAGTGGAAGCTGCCAGAAGGCCACAAGCATCCTGGCCAGCAGGAGCAGGGAAGCAATTGTCTCCCTGAACTGAAAACTGGTGAAGCCATAGCTCAAATACTGGATTCAGGTTTGGGCCCATCCATCCAGGAAGGTCACTGGAAGACTGGAGCTGGTGCAGAGAAGGGTAACAAAGCTGGTAAAGGGTCTGGAGAACAGGGACGGGGAGGGAGCTGGGGGTGTTCAGTCTGGAGAAAGGGAGGCTGAGAGGAGAGCTCATTGCTCTCTACAGCTCCCTGAAAGGACGCTGGAGCCAGCTGGGGGTTGGTCTCTCCTCCCTACTATCAGGGGATAAAATGAGGGGAGGTGGCCTGAAATTAGAGCAGGGGAGGTTTAGGTTGGACATGAAGAACAATTTCTTTCCTGCAAGAGTGGTCAGGCACTGAACAGGCTGCCCAGGGGGGTGGTGGAGTCACTGTCCCTGAAGGTGTTGAAGAACTGTGTGGCACTTGGGGACATGGTTTGATGATGGTGGTGGTGCTGGGCTGACAGTTGGGCTCAATGACCTTAGAGGTCTTTTCTGACCAAAGCAATTCTATGATCCTATTTTTTTCAGTGACCTATAACCACTGCTACCACTTCTGTAGCTGCAAGCCTGCTTCTTCTTGCTTGTGGATGTAAACCTCTCCAGGATTACACTAGAATTTACAATCTTATTACAAAGCACAACCTTTGGAGTACTCTGAACAGATGCACTGCCTGCATACATGAATTTAAAAAGCATTTAATGACCCAAGTCTGCTTAGCATTGGACCTCAAGAAAAATATTGGGTTTGGATCACCACCAGTTCCAGCAGGGCACACAGCGTGCTGAGACCTGCCATAAAGCACAATTAACCTTCCATCTTTCTGTCTGTCTCATCATTTTCCTACCCTGGGATTAAATATTCATTTCATGAGTGGCATCAGAACTCCTGGGAAACTCCAGCTCCTGTGCTTATGGAGTCTGCAGACAGAAGGGAGGTTGTAGCCAGCTGGGGTTGGGCTCTGCTCTCAGGCAACCAGCAATAGAACAAGGGGACACAGTCTCAAGTTGTGCCAGGGCAGGTTCAGGCTGGATGTTAGGAGGAAGTTCCCCTCAAAGGGAAGGAATTTTTCCTCCTGTCCAACCTAAACCTCCTCTGGGGCAACTTGAGGCAATTTCAAACTGTGCTGGGGGAGCTGTAGGTTGTATGCCAGGAGGAAGTTGTTGGCAGAGAGAGTGATTGGCATTGGAATGGGCTGCCCAGGGAGGTGGTGGAGTCACCGTCCCTGGAGGTGTTGAAGCAAAGCCTGGATGAGGCACTTAGTGCCATGGTCTGGTTGATTGGATAGGGCTGGGTGCTGGGTTGGACTGGATGAGCTTGGAGGACTCTTCCACTCTGGTTGATTCTATGATTCTAAGAGAGGTGGAATCTGGTAGATATTCAGAGTAAGCCCTGAGTGACCTCCAATGCAAATCAGAGTTGGGAGTGGACAGGGGTGGGAGATGTCAGGAGAAAATAAAGAACAAAATGCTGCATTTGCAGTGATGGAGGCCACCAATATGCTTCCCCCCTCAGAAACTCAACCTTCCATCAGTGCAGCTCTATCAGCCTGGCTCCTGCTGTAGAGATCCAGGGGCTTGGAATACCATGACCCCATCAATGGATATAGGAAAGGTCACAGAATCAAAGCTTGGTGGGGGCTGGAAGGGACATCTGGAGATCATCCAGTCCAATCCCCTGCTAAAGCAGGGGCGCCCACAGCAGATTGTCCAGGATCACAATGCCCAGCTGGGTTTGGAATCAATGCAGAAAGGGAGACTCCATCAATAGCTGAAGTGTGGAGGCAAAACAATGAGGTCAGACTCTCGCCAGTGGTGCCCAGTGACAAGACAAGGGGCAACAGGCACAAACTGGAAGCCAGGAGGTTCCATCTGAACAGAAGAAACCTGCTTGGTGTGGGTGTGCTGGAGCCCTGGAGCAGGCTGCCCAGGGAGGCTGTGGAGTCTCCTCTGGAGAGATTCCAAACCCAGTTGGGCATTGTGATCCTGGGCAAGCAGCTGTAAGTGACCCTGCTTTAGCAGGTAGGATTGGACTGAATGGTCTCCAGAGGTCCCTTCCAATCCCTGCTATGATGGGATTCTGTCACAGCATGTCACAGACCAAACCCACCACTTCCAACAGCCCTTTTGGCTTTTTAGCATTTAGCTTTTTCTTTCATTTAAAAGAAAAACCATCAACAAAATGAAGCTACTTTGAGTTCCTCAGAACTATGTACTCAGAGAAAGCAAGCACTGGATGACCTATAGCCTCCAGGAGGATGGAGCATTAGGACACTAAGAGCTGCAAGATGCAAACTGCTACCAGGAAGTGAGCCATGCTTCCATCTGCCTTCACCTCTGCAACTTCATCCAACTCCACCTGCCAATTAACTGCACAAAGTGGTGCTGGGACCATTTCATAGAATCATAGAATCAAGCAGGTTGGAAGAGACCTCCAAGCTCATCCAGTCCAACCTAGCACCCAGCCCTAGCCAGTCAACCAGACCATGGCACTAAGTGCCTCATCCAGGCTTTGCTTCAACACCTCCTGGGACAGTGACTCCACCACCTCCCTGGGCAGCCCATTCCAATGCCAATCACTCTCTCTGCCAACAACTTCTTCCTAACATCCAGCCTAGACCTCCTCTGGCACAACTTGAGGATGTGTCCCCTTCTTCTGTCCCTGGTTGCCTGGCAGAAGAGACCAACCCCCACCTGGCTACAGCCTCCCTTCAGGGAGTTGCAGACAGCAATGAGGTCTGCCCTGAGCCTCCTCTCCTCCAGGCTGCACACCCCCAGCTCCCTCAACCTCTCCTCATAGGCCTTGTGTTCCAGGCCTCTCACCAACTTTGTCGCCCTCTTCTGGACCTTCTCCAGCACCTCCACAGCTCTCTTGTATTGCAGTGTCCAAAACTGAACACAGCACTCGAGGTGTGGCCTCATCAGAGCCAAGTCCAAGGGCGCAATCCCCTCCCTGCTCCTGCTGGACACAGCATTTTTAATCCCAGCCAGGATGCCATTGGCTCTCCTGCCCACCTGGGCACACTGCTGGCTCACATTCAGCTCCTGTCTACTACAACACCCAAACATGACCCTGCACAGTAAGACTTCATAGAATCATAGAATGTTAGGGCTTGGAAGGGACCTCTGGACAAGGCAGAATCACTGTGGCAAGGCAGAATCACCTAAGGCAGGTCACACAGCAACACATCCAGGTGGGTCTTGAAAGTGTCTAGAGAAGGAGACTCCACCACTTGTCAAGGCAGCCTACTCCAGTGCTCCATCATCCTTGTATCACTGAATCATAGAATCATTGAATAGTTTAGGTTGGAAGGGACTTCAAAGCTCAGCCAGTTCCAACCTTCTGCCATAGGCAGGGACACCTCCCACTAGAACAGGTCATTTAAGGCCTCATCCAAGCTGGCCTTGAACAGCTCCAGGGAGGGATCATCCACAACCTCCCTGGGCATCCTGTGCCAGTGTCTCACCACCCTCACTGCAAACAACTTCTTCCTAACATCCACTTTCAATCTCCCCTCTGACACTTTAAACCCACTCCTCCACATCCTGGCATAACAAGACCTTGTCAATAGTCCCTCCCCAGCCCTTCTGTAGCCTCCTTCAGATCCTGGAAGGCCACTGCAAGGTCTCCTGGAAGCCTTCTCTTCTCCAGGCTGCAGTGCCCAAACTCTCTCACCCTGTCTTCATAGCAGAGCTGCTGCAGCCCTCTGAGCATCTTGGTGGCCTCCTACAGTTCCGTGTCCTTCTTATGTTGGGCGTCTCCTTGTGTTGATCATCTCCTTGTGTTGGACATCTTGATGCCACAAAGAAGACAAAGACAAGCTGGAAAAACCCAGTGCTTGGAACATCAAGGCTGGTGATGCATTTGGCCACAGGAACCTATAGTTCTGCCCCAGTGGGATGCTTTGCTGAAGCAAGGTCCAGCTTTGTGACTCTTTGAGCAATTCTGGACTATGGAGTGGTAAGAAAGGGAGAGCGAAAGCTTTGCTGTTGTACTTGTAGTGTCCTTCCCTATGCCCAAAGGGCTTTTGATTAGGTATTGGATTAATTTCCTCATTCCTCTTTACAACATATGGAGATTAATTTATTACAGGTTTTTTTTTTTCTTCATGCAGCTCAAAGAGTCTTAAAAAACCCTGATGAAGAAAAGACTTTGAGGCCAACTCCTAATGAGAGCTTGTGTCATCTCTGCACTTCAGTTGAACTTCCAGATGCCACTTTGAAGAAGACAAGTATTAAACAGTCTCCTAAGGTGAGATGAAACTTTCAGGTTTGTCCATTTTTGCAGTAAATGGCATTTTTCTCCCAAGCCCACGTAGAGATCTGAAGCTGTGGAGCATCAATCTGCCCATTAAAGCCCCATCCTTTGTTGGATATTTTCAGTGGCATTAGCTAGGAAATTGCTTCAGCCCAACTGTTGAGAAGGGAAATGTGCTCTGGCTGGAAAAATCTGAGCAGATTTTAATAGCAGCTTCCTCCTCAGAGCTACCTGTTTCCTTCTGGAGATGCCTGCTTTGAAGTGCTTTATTTTGCTTTGCCCTTTCTTCTTTTTAGCAGCAATTTATTGTGCTGGAATTAGCCTTTCTTTGTAGAAGAGATCTCCAAGAAGAAAAGTGTCCAGCCTTGCAGAACGGTGAGCATCTGTCCCAACAGCCATCTCTGCGGGTTTTCAAACCCACCCAAAGCCTGGAGCTGTCTTTCAAGTCTCTGTAGACTGTCAAGGCTTTGTTGAAACACAGCCTTAGAATGACATCTTGGTTTGGCAGTCAGTCTCTCTGGGCTTGACCCCCAGGGGAGGATTGAGTACTCCTGATGCAAAGCATCTGTAGCTCCAAATTACCATCTGCATAGCTCCTGAAGATGCTTCAGAGCAGCTGCTGGAGAGGGAAAACCAGACCCAGCTCTGGCCAAAAGGGAAATTCAAGAAGTCCACATCTCCTGAAATCTGGACCTCAAATATATGCTTCAGATTTGGATTCATAGAATCATAGAATCAACCAGGTTGGAAGAGACCTCCGAACTCATCCAGTCCAACCTATCACCCAGCTCTATCCAATCAACTAGACCACCACTCCAAGAAAGACA
Source organism: Tricholaema leucomelas (assembly GCA_013400475.1). Taxonomy (NCBI): domain Eukaryota; kingdom Metazoa; phylum Chordata; class Aves; order Piciformes; family Lybiidae; genus Tricholaema lacrymosa; species Tricholaema leucomelas. Next base: position 40,736 of record WAAF01018252.1, on the reverse strand, counting down.
TTGAGAGGCTGGAGCAGGACAGGAGAAAGGCAACAAAGATAATGAAGGCTTTGGAGAAAAGGTTTGGTGAGGAGCAGCTGAGGGAACTGGGGTTATTTAGCCTCTAGGACAACCTTTGCTGGGTTAAGGCAGGAAGGAAGAAAACAGGGACCTAACTTCAATTCTATCATAGAATGGTGGGAGTTGGAAGGGACTTCTAGACATCATTCAGCCAAACACCTCTGTTAAAGCAGAGGCACCCACAGCAGCTTGCCCAAGATCACAACATCCAGGTGGCAGTCTGCTCCAGGGCTCCAGCATCCTCACACCAAATCATTTTCTCCTCCTCTTCAGATGGAACCTCCTGGGTACCAGCTTGTGCCAATTAACCCCTGTTCTGTCACTGGACACCACTGACAAGAGTCTGGCCCCAGCCTCTTGTCCCCCCACAGGTCTTTTAGCTCTTGCTGAGCATTGAGAAGATCCCCACTGGGACTGCTTTTCTTCAGGCTCCACAGCCCCAGGTGTCTCAGCCTTACCAGTCCCAGTCCCTTTGTCACCTTCATAGCCCTTGGATTAGAGAAGATCTATTCTCACATTCACTTCCCAGTTTGGGCCAGTGAGGTTTCTCACTGGAAGCAGTCTGCTGTTGGTGTCCCACAGGATGGTGGGCAGGGTTTCAGTTCTTTCAGCACTTCCAGAAGTCAAACCCCATCTGAAGAGGCAAAGGGCAGCTGGACTGCACAGTGTTAGCTACTAATGGGAGTATTAGGAGACACAACTCCTCTTGCCATCAAATATTTAGGCTAGGACACATACATATTTATTACTGTTAATCAAACAGAATGAGAAACTTCTTCTTGCTTCAGCTCCTGCAAACCAAAACAAGCCTGGCCTCACAACTGCTACCTGCTTGCTTTCCCAGAGAGAAAAACATTGGGGAAGAGCAAATGCTCCACAGAACATAGCTTGGGAACCACCAGCAGATATAAGGCCAGAGAGATTGTGGAGCCTCTTCCTTTAGAGGGATTCCAAAGTACCTGGACACTGTGATCCCAGGCAAGCTGCAGTGGGTGCCCCTGCTTTAGCAGGGAGGTTGGACTGGATGATCTCCAGAGGCCCCTTCCAGTCCTCACCATGCTGGGCTGCTGTGACTCTCTGATGTCAACAGGAATTAAAATCAACAAATCCAGGTGAGCCTTGGCATGGCTTAGTGATGACCTGGCAGTGCTGGATTCACAGCTGGGCTTGGTGAGCTCAGACATCTCCTCCCACAAAATCATTTTAAGATGTGAGGATTCTTAGATTCTTGCCCAGGAAGGTAATGGAGTCACTATCACTGGATTGCCCAGGGAGGTGGTGGAGTCACCCACCCTAGATGTGTTTAAGGGTGCTTTGGATGTGGTGCTTGAGGATATGGTTTAAGGTGAACCTTGTAGAGTAGGAATATTGGTTGGACTTGGTGATGTGGAGGGGCTTTGCCAACCTGCATGTTTCTGTGGTTCTGCAAAGAGCTGCTGAGCTGCTGACAAACTCTTGCAGGAACGAGGCTGAGAAATAAAGAAGCCAAGTTCAGGACTGAAGTTTGTGTCAAGGTGAGGCAGCCTTCCTGTCAGCATCATAAACAGGCCTTTGATGAAACTTTCATAAAGGGTTTAATTTTTCTCTTTTATCTTCTTCTACACACTTCCCTCCACAGCCCATCTATCTGCAGAGCAGCAGCCACAGAGGAGCAGATGGTTCAGGAGATGGGAGATGCCTTCTAAAGATTACAGGCAAAGGTTTCTCACTGGTCAGTTGGAGGAGAGGGAGTTCAGCTGTATCAGGTATGACCAGAAAGACAACCAGGCTTGGCCCTTCCACACTAACACAGCTAAGGAGAAAAAGTCACTGACAATGGCAGCATGGTGGTGGTTGAAGTGACCTCTGAAGAGCATCCAGTCCAACCCCACTGCTAAAGAAGAGGCACCCATAGCAGCTTGCCCAGCATCACAGTGTCCAGGTAACTTTGGAGTGTCTTCAGAGACGGAGGCTCCACAACCTCTCTGGGCAGCCTGCTCCAGGCCTCCAGCACCCTCACACCAAGAAAGTTTTCCCCCTCTTCAGGTGGAACCTCCTGGGCTCCAGTTCATTCAGTCACAGTGAAATTAAACCATGTCACCCGGCACCACATCTCCATGGCTTTGAAAACCACTGAGCCATCAAGGACAAACCACTCTCCCATCTCATAGAATCACAGAATCAGTCAGGGCTGGAAGGGACCACAAGCACCATCCAGTTCCAACTCCTCTGCCATGGGCAGGGACACCTCACGCTAGATCAGGCTGGCCACAGCCTCATCCAGCCTGGCCTTAAACACCTCCAGCCATGAGGCCTCCACCATCTCCCTGGGCAACTCCTTCCACAGTCTCATCACCCTCACAGTGAAGAATTTTGTCCTAACATCCAGGCTGAATCTACACATTTCTGGCTTAGTTCCATCCGCCTCATTCCTGTCACTCCCTGACAGCCTAAAAAGTCCCTCCCCAGCTTTCTTTAGCCCCCTTCAGATGCTGAAAGGCCACAAGAAGGTCACCTGGGAGCCTTCTCCTCTCCAGTCTGAACAGCCTCAACTCCCTCAGTCTCCTCTCACAGCAGAGCAGCTCCAGCCCTCTGAGCATCCTCGTGGCCCTTCCCTGGACACCTTCCAGCACCTCCATATTCCTCTTGTCCCAGGGGCTCCAGAACTGGATGCAGTACTCCAGGTGGGGTCTCAGCAGTGTGGAGCAGAGGGGCAGGATCACTTCCCTGGCCCTGCTGCCCACACTGCTCTTGCTGCAGCCCAGGCTCTGCTTGGCTTTTTGGGCTGCCAGAGCACACTGCTGGCTCATGTTGAGCTTCTCATTCATCAGCACCCCCAAGTCCCTTTCCTCTGGGCTGCTCTCCAGCCACTCATTGCCCAGCCTGGATTGGTGCTTGAGGTTGCCTCGACTCAGCTGCAGGACCTTGCACTTGGCCTTGTTGAACTCCATGAGGTTGGCCTGGGCCTACCTCTCCAGCATCCCATTGGTGCTGCCTTGTTTACAAGCTTCAATGATCTCAACTGCAGCCAAAAGTGGGAAGGCCAAATAAATGAAAAGCCCAAGCTAGGAGCAGTCTCTTGCTGTCTGGAATCACAAAGCCCTTCAGGGCCACCCCGGTCCTGCAAAGCCTCCTCAGGGGGCAGCATTGTCTTGAAGACAGTGCTTAAATGGAGATGGTTTTGGAGGTTGTTGTAGGGCAAAGCATCACTGCAAAGCTGCTCTGGCTCCATGGTGCTCTGAAGGCCAGTTCTAAGATGCAAAGTTAAGGGGCTGGATATCTGTAGACCTGCCTTAGGTAAGGCAGGGAGGTTGCACTTCAGAGGTCTCTTCCAACCCCTAGTATTGTATCATTCTATGATTAGACTGAAGCTCTGGCACTCCTCTGCTTCCATTAAAAGCTTATTCATACTGGAAAGATTAATTGCATTGGTAATCTTCTCTTGGAGCTCCATGAGAGTCCAAAGAATGTATTTTAAGTAGAGATGAGCCTGAACAGGAGATGCTCTTTTGGTTTAGATTAATTTCTTTCTCTAATGGATAGATGTTGTCTGCTTCAGTAAACATAGTGGTCTCCTCTTCTTCAGTGCTTTGGTCACAATCAATTACAGTTCCTGCACTTGAACAATTAATGTTTCTACTCAAAAATGTCCTACCTGAAAGCATTTTAATTCCATCATAAATATGGAGTGAGGTGAAACCCTCAGCCAAGTCTGGAAGTGCCTGGTTGCATGCTGATGGCAGACAAGAGAAGATAGAGCTGCAAACCTCTACAGTCACACAGCCCAAACTCACCCTTCAATGTAGAATTGTCTGGGTTGGAAATGACCTCCAAGATCATCAAGCAGAACCATCAACTTAACACCACCATGGCCATTAAACCATGTCCCAAAGTGCCACATCCACATGTGTCTTGAACACCTCCAGGGATGGTAACTCCATGGTCTGTTTTCTTGCAAGGTTTGTGTCTGCAGACCAGAATGGGGCTGGATGATGTGACCCAACGCAGGTCCCAAAGCAAAGCAGTGGCAGCTTGGACCAAGTAAAGATCTCTCTATGCCAGAACTGGCTCTGCACTGCCACCATCCCAGAATCCCAGAACAGAGGAGACTGGAAAGGACCTCTGGAGATCAGCCAATCCAAACCTCTGCTAAATCAGGGGCAGCCACAGCAGCTTGCCCAGCATCACAGTGCCCAGCTGGGTTTGGAATCCCTCCAGAGAAGGAGCCTCCACAACCTCTCTGGGCAGCCATCTCCAGGGCTCCAGCACCCTCCCATCAAATGTGTTTCTCTTCCTCTTCAGACAGAACCTCCTGGGTTCCAGTTTCTGCCTGTTGCTCCTTGTCCTGTCCCTGGGCACTACTGGCAAGAGTCTGGTCTCATCCTCTTGGCTCCCACAGGTCCTCTGTCTCTTGTTGAGCATTGAGAAGATCTCCTGCTCTTCTCCAGGCTCAACATCCCCAGATCTCTCAGCCTTTCCACCTTCACAAAGATGCTGCAGGCTTCCCAGCACCTTTGGAGCCTCCACTGGCCTGTCTCCTGTAGCTCTATGTCTCTTGAACTGGGGAGCTCTGAACTGGACCCAGCTGTGCCCTCAGTAGTGCAGAGCAGAGACAAAAGAAAACCTCCCTTGACCTGCTGGCCACACTCTTTTTCATGCACCCCTGGAGAGCAGTGGTCCTCTTGGCCATGAGAGCACATTGCTGGTTCATGGGGAACTTGTGGAACACCACTAAAGCAGAGCAGAGCTGTTCTTTACAGGTTGTATAGAAGTCCTCCTTAGTTATTCATTGGGTGTCTCAATAAATAATGCACTGCTGAGCTTCTTCTTGGAGCAGCTGATCCTTGGGGTCCCTTCCAACCTGACTTTCTCTGATTCTCTGTAGTTCATTTCTGGTTTTCCTTTGCCTCTTGTAATTTGATATGAAAAGTTGGTACACATCAACGCAAGTAGATGCTTCATCCTCTTTGGGGATGGCTTTCATACCTTAAGGCTCTGGTGGGTAATTAACACCATGAAGTTTCTGTTGGAAGAGACTCTGGATGTTATCAGAAAACACCTTCTCTGATTGCAGGCAAAGCCAAACTCTAATTACAGCATGAATTTTTTATTTCTTAATTCTTTCCTCACCCTCTGGGTACTGAGCTGTAATTAATTCTGCTTTACTCTTCCCCCCCACACACACCCCTCCCCCTAATAGATTTATGTCTATTATCATATATATTAAATTCTTACTTCTGTAACTTTTAATCTTTTTTCTTCTTCCTTTTTTTTTTTTTTTTGCTTTCTTCCCCATTTTTATTGCTTCCCACCCTGACAATGCTCACTTCATTAAAAACATGTAATCCCTGAGCTGTGATCAAGACATAATTGCACATTTTTGGGGCTGTAATAACACCAAGCTCTTCATATTTTATCACTGAATCCTTGCCCTCCTCCCTTCCCCATCCCCTCCCTCTTAACTTTTTAACCTCCCAAACTGCAAGTGAGGTCTGTGCTGAGGCTTGAGGGCCACTGGCTGTTGTGGTTGGCCTGATAGGCTTATACATGTTGTGGTTGGCCTGATATAGGCTTATACATGTTCTGCCTTACCTAGGCATGTTTTTCTGCTCCACAAGAGAGGCAAGCGTGGGAAACGGACACAAAAGAACCTGGAGCCACAGAGTCTGGCCTGCCCAGGGTCCTGTGGTATAAGGTGCACACACTTAGCTTGTGCCTGCCTAGTGCCAGGCCTGTGCTTTTCCCCAGTTAGGGAAAAGTGAGCCTGTAGCTTTGCCTCATATGGTAAGGTTTGGCTAACTGCCATCCTGATTGGCTATTCTGTGTCCAAAGGGCAATTAATCTCAGCCCACGTTGATAAAAGGAGATAGGCAGGTGAACAATGTACTTTTGCTTCCCTGCTCTTTGTCTGCNCAGCCTCCCTTCAGGGAGTTGTAGACAGCAATGAGGTCTGCCCTGAGCCTCCTCTTCTGCAGGCTGCACACCCACAGCTCCCTCAGCCTCTCCTCATAGAGTTTGTGTTCCAGGCCCCTCACCAGCTTTGTCGCCCTCCTGTGGACACCTTCCAGCACCTCAACATCTCTCTTGAATTGAGGAGCCCAGAACAGGACACAGCACTCAAGGTGTGGCCTGACCAGTGCTGAGCACAGGGGAAGAATAACCTCAGCCAGACAAAATTGGCATTTTTATAGTTCCCCACCCCCCATTTCTTCGAACCACTTTGCAGAGACCAAGCCCAAGAGCATCTTCAACACCCTTAGAATCACAGCATTGGTTTGGTTAGAAAAGACCTATAAGATCACTGAGTTCAACCATCAACCCAACATCACCAAGCTGAATAATACTCTGTCCTGGGGATGCAGCTCCCACCTGAAAGGAAAGGAAATGACAATCCAGATCAGGTTGTTTGGGGCTCTGAGCAACCTGCCCTAGTTTCAGATGTCCCTGCTGACTGCAGGGAGGTTGGACAGGATGACTGAGCCAGTCTATGACTCTATGACTCTACTCAATGTAAATCATCCTAGCTTAGAGCAGAAACTGGGATTAGAAAGGCCTTTCTAGGTGAGGTGCATCAGGAGGTTCATCTAGCTGCTTCTCAGATGGCCTCACAGCTAAAGACTCCTTCTCAAGCAGAAATAATGGAGAAAGAGGGACTTCTGCAAAGACTCACTCATTGAAGCTTTATTCCACCTGGCTGCTATGAGGACATTGGTTTCACACAAAGCCCATCAAGCTGGGTTGGAAGTGACCTCTGAAGATCCAACCTCACTGCTCAAGCAGGGGCACTCACAGCAGCTTGCCCAGCATCACAATGGCCAGGTGGGGGTTGGAGTCTCTCCAGAGAGGGAGACTCCACAGCCTCCCTGGGCAGCCTGTTCTGGGGCTCCAGGACCCTCACACCAAACAAGTTTCTCCTCACCTTCAGGTGGAACCTTCTGGGTTCCAGTTTGTGCCCATTGCCCCTTGTCATGTCACTGGGCACCACTGACAAAAGTCTGGCCCCATCCTCTTGTCCCCCACAGGTCCTTTAGCTGAGCCTTGAGAAGGTCTCCTCTGAGGCTGATCTTTTCATTATTTCCATCATAAGAAGAGGATCAGGATGGAGACTTCACTCCCTTCTCTGAACTTGGCCTCCTGCAGAGCTTCCCTCTGCAGATGCAGAAGCTCCTCTGGGAGCTGCTGCAGACCCCAAGCACATTTCTTCTCCAGTAATCATCTCCCCTGGCTGGGATTATGGAGGAATCTCCAGTGCTGCTCTCGTGGAGGCATTCTCCTTCTTCCATGCTTTTATTTTCCTTCTGTTCTCCAGTAATCACTACTTCCACCCAGCAGAACCACGAATCCCACCAAATCTGCTCAGCACCGCTCTTACCATGTTCACAAATTTCATGGAGTCACAGAATGGGTTGAGTTGGAAGGGATTTTAAAGATCATTTTAAAGACTTTAAAGATCATCTAGTTCCAGCCCTTCACCATGGACAGGAACACCTTCCACTAGAGCAGGCTGCTGCAGGCCTGTGTTCCCTAATGGAATTGTGTGGCAGGATTACCTCCATCCACCCAAGCACACAATTTGTGCCTCTGCATTGTCTTCCCTGAGCTCCTCTGGTTTCCAAAGCACCACTTGGGTTCAACAGCCAGGATCACAGCAGGACAGCACTGACTGCTGGGCTGACAAGTGCCACTTGTCACTCTAGGAGTGGCCTTTCTTAACCTGTTTTCTCAGCAAGTGACCACTGTAGCTTCTCTTCACACCACTCCTGTCAGTAGCTCCTGCTAGCAGAGCTCACGTGGCAGCTGCAGCAGACACCCACCTGAGCCCTGCAGCTCATCTCCCCTGATGCCAGCTGAATGTCTGGCACCTTCTGGCCTGGGAACAATCCTGGCTGAGTTTTTCCTGCCCTATATTAACTCTTAGAGATGCTATTCAGGAGGGCTGTGCTTTCAGTACTGCCTGAGAGGTAGCAGATCTCCAGCTTGTTGTTTTGCTGCCTTTCATCCCCCACCAGTCTGAGATTCATAGAGTCACAGAATCATTTCTGTTGTAGAAGACCTTTAAAGATCATCAAGTTCAACCATTCTCTAACTCTACCATGTCTGGTGCTAAACCACTTCCCTCAGAACCACACCTCTGCCTCTCTGAAACAGCCCCAGGAACGGGGATTCAACCACCTCCATGGGGGCCTACTTCTGTATTTGAGAACCTTTTCAGTCCAGAACTTTCTTCTAGTCTCCAACCTAAACCTCCCTTGGCACAATTTTGGGCCATTTCCTTTTTTCTGTCACCTGATACTAGGGAGAAGAGACCAACCCCCACCCGGGTGCAACCTCCTTTCAAGGTCATCCCTCAGCCTCCTTTCCTCCAGGCTGAACACTCCCAGTTCCCTCAGCTGCCTCTCACTAGACCTGTTCCCCAGACTCTGCACCAGTTTTGTTGCCCTTCTCTAGACCTGCTCCTGACCCTCAATGTCCTTTTTGGAGTGAGTGGCCCAAAACTGAACCCAGCACTCAAGGTGTGGCCTCACCAGTGCCCAAGACAGGGAGACAATCTCTGCCTTGGTCCTGCTGGTCACACTCCTGCTGCTCCAGACCAAGATGCTGGTGGCCTTCCTGGCCACCTGCTGACTCATCTCCAGCTCCTGGCACTCTCAACCCCAGGTCTTTTTCTGCTGGGCAGTTTCCATCCACTCTGCCCCAAACCCAGAGCATTCATGGTGTCATTGTGACCCAAATGCAGGACCCAGCACTTGGCTTTGTTGAACCTTATCCCATTGGCCTCAGCCCTTGGATCCAGCCTGGCCAGGTCCCTCTGCAGAGCCTGCCTACTTTCCAGCAGATCAACATTGCCATCCAGTTTGGTGTCACCTGCAAACTTACTGAGGGTGCCTCAATCTCCTCAGCCAGACATTAAACAGAACTGGCCCCAGCACTGAGCCCTGGGGAACACCACCTGTGGCTGGCCACCAACTGCAGTTAACCTCCACTCCCTACTGCGTCATGTAGGTAAGACAACTTCCACCCCTCGCTCCTCTGCAGGGATCAGGTAGCTGGTGGAAAGGGGAGTAACACCAGCCCAGCACCACTTTAACACAGGCTGCACCTTTCTCTTGGCAGAATCAGGTGGGCATTTCATTTGGAGTCTTCAGAAGGTGTCTATTAGAAACATCTCAGCTGCAGAAGCTGCTGGAAGATGGATGGGAAGAGCTTTAGCCAGCACTGGAGTGTACTCTAAATAAAAATCCAAAGGCAGTAGTCCTGCAGCTGCCAACCATGTATCTGCTGCTGCAGATGCTGGAAGATTGAAGACTAACAGAGGTATTTCATGTCCAAAGTGATGCTGGAACCAGGTGCTGCATAGCAGAGGCTGGGGAGATTTACTGTGCAAAAGCCACCTTCATGGCACCTGCCAAATGGTGGCACAGCAAGCAGAGCCATGGAGAATTTAATGTCACCAGAGCCTCCTCCATCACCTGGAGAAATGTCCCTGCCCGCCCTGTCGAGAAGGATAGGGAACTGCTTGAGAGTGTACAGCAAAGGGCTGTGAAGATGATTAGGGCTCTGGAACGTCTTTCTTAAGAAGTGCTGAAGGAGTTGCAGCTTTTTAGCCTCAAGAAAAAAAGACTGAGACTGAGAGGAGATCTTCCCAAGGCAAATCAATAGCTAGAGGGTGGGGATCAAGAAGACGAGGCCAGCAGGGGGAGAGAGGGAATTCTGCCCCTCTGCTCTGCTGAGATCTCAACTGCAGTGATAGGAGCAGCTCTGGAGCCCTCAGCACAGCATAGAATCATAGAATCAACCAGGTTGGAAGAGACCTCCAAGCTCATCCAGTCAAACCCATCACCCAGCCCTATCCAATCAACCAGACCACGGCACTAAGTGCCCAATCCAGTCTTTTATTGAACACCTTCAGGGACAGTGACTCCACCACCCAATGATGGGAGGGCTGGAAGCCTTCTGCTGTGAGGCCAGGCTGAAAAAGTTGGGGTTCCAGTGTCTCACTATCAGAAAGTCTGTCATCTATTCATAAGGTGACCATTGGAATGGGCTGCCCAGGGAGGTGGTGGAGTCACTGTCCCTGGAGGTGTTCAAGCAAAGCCTGGATGAGGCACTTAGTGCCATGGTCTAGTTGACTGGATAGGGCTGGGTGCTAGGTTGGACTGGATGAGCTTGGAGGTCTCTTCCAACCTGGTTGATTCTATTCTATCCTATTCTACTCTTGCATTATAACGGAGCCTCTGAGTAGATAAATGAAGAGCAGCAGTGGAGATACTAAGATGCCCTCAGGAGCTTCAATCCTGACCTCAAAACATCCCAGGAAATCAGGTGTTGGTAAAATAACACTAATAACTGGCCAAAAATTAACCAGCCAAAGTTCAGAGCCTAGACAGGAAGAAGGGATACAGTTATAGAAGCATAGAGGCTGGAAAAGACCTCCAAGACCATCAGACCACCACCATGGCCATTAAATCACTTCCCAAAGTGCCACGTCCACATGTTTCTTGAACACCTCTAGGGACAGTGACCTCACCACCTCCCTGGGCAGCCTGTTTCAATGCCTAAATAATTCCAGTGCCTGAATCCTTCCTAATACCTGATCTACACCTCACTTGAAGTGAATTTGATTGATTTCTGGCTCCTCCAGGCTTGAACTTTGCAATCCCATTCATAATCATAGAATCACAGAATGGTTTAGCTTGGAAGAGACCTCAAAGCTCATCCAGTTCCAACCCCCTGCCATAGGCAGGGACACCTCCCACTAGACAGGTCATTTAAGGTCTCATCCAAGCTGGCCTTGAACACCTCCCTGGGCAACCTGTGCCAGTGTCTCACCATCCTCACTGTAAACAACTTCTTAACATCCACTTTCAATCTCCCCTCTTCAAGTTTAAGCCCATTACCCCTTGTCCTGTCATTACAAGACACAACCTCAAAGTGGTTTCATGGAGATCCAAACTACCACCATCTCCAATTCCAATTATTAACAGAGAAGTGCACAAAAACTCTTCTGGATCCACCTTGTGCAACCTGCCTTAGCTAACTGGTTAATTAAGAGGTGTGTATCTCACCCTGCCTGGCTGCAGCAAAACAGGACACTAAGCTCAAGAGATGAACAGAGTTAGGAAGGAGCAAGCCACAAGATCATAGAATCACAGAATGGTTTAGGTTGGAAGGGACCTCAAGGATCATCCAGCTCCAACCCCCTGCCATAGGCAGGGACACCTCCCACTAGAGCAGGTTGCTCAAGGCCTCATCCAGCCTGGCCTTCAATGCCTCCAGGGAGGAAGATGTGAGTGACAGAGCAAGGTGCACCTTACTTATTGAGAGAACTCATCCTGAAATGGAGGCTGCTGATGGAGAGCTTCATTAAAAAGCAGAGGCAGTGCTCCATTATCTAAACTACACTTAGATCCAGGCTTAATTGCATTGGATTAGCCTAAAGAGGAGGCCCCTCTCCAAAAATAATGAGCTTCATACCTGACACTGGAGAAGAAGGGGATGAATTCAAGAGTGCTTGGACTCTTAATCAAGGGATTGTATTTTCTTCTGGCTCCTGAACTAATTAAAGAAAGTAGCTACAGTGTTTAAGACATGTTGACAATAAAACCTGATTCATGACCATCCATACGCATCGCAAACCTCCTGAGACTGCCCAGGAGCAGTCTCCAGACAATAATGGCTGGACTTGATGATCTTAAAGGCCTTTTGCAACCTAAAAGACTCTATGATTTCATCATTCTCACATGCACCTCTCCAGCAGCACACTTTGCTACCGCTTCTGGTGACGTGGCACTCTAGATGGCATCACAGAATGGCATTTAGTGCAGCGGCGAATCTGGTTTAGGGAATGAGGACTTGAAGCATCTTTTTCTTCATATTTTTCATTGAGTTGTAGAGTTGCTTGGGTTGGAAAAGGCCTCTAAAATCATCAAGTCCAACTCCCAACACAACACCACCACGGCCATTAAAGCATGTCCCAGAGTGCCAGGTCCACACCTTTCTTGAACGCCTCCAGGGACGAGGACTCCACCACCCCCCTGGGCAACATGTTCCAATTTTCCTCCTCCCAAAGTGTTCAAAATGAGCTTCTCATCACCACAGTAAGTCAAGTCTGGAGACCTTCTTCAGCTGACCCTGCCTTGGCAGAGGGGTTGCATTGAATGACCTCCAGAGGTCCCTTCCGACCCCTGCCATTCTGTGATTCTGTGATTTCACAAAGCCATGCTGCAGAGAGGACACATGTGAGAGACTGAGAGCCCTGGGGCTGCTCAGTCTGGAGAAGAGAAGGCTGAGAGGAGACCTGAGCAATGGCTGTAAATACCTGAGGGGTGGGGGTCAAGTGCCTGGGGCCAAGCACTTTTCTCTGGTCAGCAGCAATGAGACAAGGAGCAGCAGCTACAAACTGGAACAGAGAACATGAGGAGAAACTTCTTTACAGTGAGGGTGCCAGAGCCCTAGAGCAGGCTGCCCAAAGAGGTTGTGGAGTCTCCTCTGAAGACTTTCATAACCTGCCTGGATGCATTCCTATGTGAACTACCCTAGGGGATCCTGCCTTGGCAGAGGGGTTGGACTGGATGACCTCTGGAGATCCCTTCCAACCACTAAAGTTCTGTGATTCTGTGACATTTGGGACTCATTCTATCTGGTTGTACAAGACCAGCAGGAGACCCTTGCAGAATGAAAAAGTTTTGTATCCCTCATGACTGAAAAAGCTTAAATCTTTCTGCTCATCTTGGCTAGTTACAGAACTCCAGAATCCCAGCATGGTGGGGGGCAGAAGGAATCTCTAGAGATCATTCAGTCCAACCCCACTGCTCAAGCAGGGGCACCCACAGCAGCTTACCCAGTATCACAATGACCAGATGGCTCTGGAATCTCTCCAGAGAAGGAGACTCCACAGTGTCCCAGGACAGCCTTGATGAGCCTTTCCATGAAGATACTGTTCCTCATGTCCAACCTGAACCTACCCTAGGGCAACTTGAGTCTGCTTCCTCTCATCCTGTCACTTGCTCATTGGGAGAAGAGAGTAACCCCCACTTGGCTCCAACCTCCTTTCAGAGAGTTGCAGAGACACAACTTCTTTGCCCTTCTCTGGATCTGTCTTTCAATATCCTTCACGGAGTGAGGGACCCAAAAAGGAAGCCAGGATTCAAGGCATGGTCTTGACAGTGCTGAGCACAAAGGGACAATCCCTTCCTTGGCCCTGATGTCCACAAGTGTTCCATCCTATCAGAAGAGTGAGGCAGCTCACTACACACAGAAAATAACCAGGAACCTCCATCCATCTCAACCAGAATGAAAGAAACAAAGAAAACAGTGATGGGAGCTTCCACAGCCACCTTGCAGCAACGAGCCAGCAGTGTGCTCCTGTGCCCAGGAGAGCCAATGCCATTCTGGGGTGGATTAAAAGGGCTGTGGTTAGCAGGTCAAGAGAAGTTCCTCTGCCTCTCTGCTCTGCCCTGCTGAGGCCACGTCTGGAGTATTGTGTCCAGTTCTGGGCCCCCCAGTTCAAGAGGGACATAGAAGTGCTTGAGAGAGTCCAGCACAGAGCCACAAAGATGCTGAAGGGAATGGAACATCCCTGTTAGGAGGAGAGCCTGAGGGAGCTGGGGCTGTGCTGCTGGGAGAGGAGGAGACCGAAAGGTGACCTCAGCAATAGTTATCAAGATGCAAAGGTGAGTGCCAGGAGGCTGGAGCCAGGCTCTGCTGGGTGATGCCCAGGGACAGCACAAGGGGCAATGGGTGGAAGCTGAGGCAGAGGAAGTTTCATGGAAACATGAGGAGGAATTTTTCCCCTGTGAGGGTGACAGAGCACTGGGAGAGGCTGCCCAGGGGGGTTGTGGAGTCTCCCTCTCTGGAGATATTCCAAACCTTCCTGGATGTGTTCCTGTGTGATCTGCTCTAGGAGATCCTGCTCTAGCAGTGGGGCTGGACTGGATGAGCTTTCCAGGTCCCTTCCAGCCCCTGACACTCTGTGATTCTGTTCCAGCCTCAATGATTCTGTGGGTGAATCTCCATGCCTGCAGGGCATTCAAAGCAGCAGAGACGTGGTGCTGAGGGACACAGTTTAGCATCAGACTTGGTTGAATTAGGTAATGTTTTAACTTAATGATCTCACAGGTCTTTTCCAACCAAAACCATTCTATGATCCCAAGATTCTATGGTTCAGTGGTGACCTGGCAGTGTTGGGTTAATGATTGGAGTCAATGATCTGAAAGGTCTTTTCCAAGCCAAACTAGCATGATTCCCTCAAAGGAGGTCGGCTCTGGTGGAACAGCCTCCAGCATAGAAACACAGAGCCACAGAATCACAGAACCAGTCAGGGTTGGAAGGGACCACAAGGACATCCAGTTCCAATCCCCCTGCATGGGCAGGGACACTGCACACTAGATCAGGCTGGCCACAGCCTCATCCAGCCTGGCCTTAAACACTCCAGGGATGAGGCTTCCACCACCTCCCTGACCAGCCCCTTCCAGGCTCTCACCACCCTCATGCTGAACAACTTCTTTCTAACCTCCAGTCTGAATCTATCCATTTCTAGCTTGGTTCCATTTCCCCCACTCATCACTCCCTGACAGCCTAAAAAGTCCCTCCCCAGCTTTCTTGTAGCCCCTTTAAGATACTGAAAGGCCACAAGAAGGTCACCTGGAAGCCTTCCCCTCTCCAGACTGAATAGCCCCAACTGCCTCAGTCTCTCCTCACAGCAGAGCAGCTCCAGCCCTCTGAGCATCCTCCTGGTCCTTCCCTGGACACCTTCCAGCACCTCCATAGCCCTCTTGTAATGGGGGCTCCAGAACTGGATGCAGTACTCCAGGTGGGGTCTCAGCAGTGTGGAGCAGAGGGGCAGGATCACTTCCCTGGCCCTGCTGCCCACACTGCTCTTGCTGCAGCCCAGGCTCTGGTTGGCTTTCTGGGCTGCCAGAGCACACTGACAGCTCAGGTTGAGCTTCTTATCCACCAAAACTATCCTATGATTCCTTCCCTGGCTGTGGACTGTGGTGGAACAGCCCCCAGCATATTTCAGAGGTTAATTTGAGGAGCAGAGTGTCCAAGGGTTTACAGAACAACCCTGTAAGAACAAACCCTCTGAAGGAAAGTAGGAGAGCTGCTGCTGCCGCAGTGCATGGGAAGCAACACTTGTTGGGGTGCTCCAGAGTCAGAGACAAGCCCTGAAAGGCTGCCATGAATTACAGAGCTGCATAGCTGCAGTGGAAAAGCTGACCCATCAGTAAACCCTTCAACCACAGCCAAGCCTCCCAGGAGAAGCAGGTTGTTCATCATCCACAGAAAGAAGCCTGATGGCACCGAGCTCTGCAGAGCATTTCAATTGCCCTCAGATAATTAAGAATTTGTTCAGCCAACAAAACTGAAAACCTAAAAAAATCACAGCAGCTGAACAAATCACTCCCAAATCGGCCTCATTGATGGCATGGAGATGCAGATTAGCAGCAAATTAACATAAGAGGCAACTGCAAGAGTTTATGTTAGGTTGGGATACAGAAAAAAACACCCTAAAAGCCACAGCAGGGATCTCCCGGAGTCGTGTCACATAGGACACCTCACCCCCCTACACCATGACTCAGCTTTGAGCAAAGCTTTGCCCTATTTTTGGCCCATCTCTTCAAAATTTACCTATGCTGGATTCAAAGCACAGCTTAATTATGCTCACTCTGCATTCCATCTGCATTTTCCATTTCCAGCCTCTCTGTGGTGGCACCAAAATCCCCCTGGTTCAAAGGTGGCTTTGAATAAAAGCTGCCAGTCAGTGTGACCTGGCCAGGCTGCACATGTCTGTATGGCTTTGAAACCACTCCAGGGATGGGGTCTCCACCTGGGCAGCCAGGGCCAGGCCTTCACAACTCTTCACAGAATCATAGGGTGTCAGGGGCTGGAAGGGACCTGGAAAGCTCATCCAGCCCAATCCCTCTGCCAGAGCAGGATCTCCTAGAGCAGATCACACAGGAACACATCCAGGAAGGTTTGGAATATCTCCAGAGGGATATTCTGTATTGCTCACCTCGCTTGGTCTTTTCAAGGGATGCTTCTGTGCTGCTGCTGTCTGTGACAGACTGGCTGATGCCTGCCTGCAGGAGGATGAATCACTTGGAAACAATATAGGTGCCAAGATAGGAGACCAACCTCACCATAATCTAGGCATTGTGATCCTGAGCAAGCTGCTCTGGATGCCTCTGCTTTATCAGGGGGGTTGGACTGGATNCTCCTCCTCTCCCAGCAGCACAGCCCCAGCTCCCTCAGGCTCTCCTCCTAACAGAGATGTTCCATTCCCTTCAGCATCATTGTGGCTCTGTGCTGGACTATGTCCCTCTTCAACTGGGGGCCCCCAGAACTGGACACACCTTTCCATGAAGAAATTGTTTCTCCTGCCCAACCGAGCCCTCCCCTGGAGAAAACTCAAGGCCTCTTGTCCTGTCACTTGTTCCTTAGGAGAAGAGACCAACCTCTACATCACTCCAACCACCTTGCAGCGTATTGTATAGAGCAATGACCTATCCCCTCAGCCTCAGACTCCCTGTTTCCACACTAAACAACCCTAAGTCCCTCACCTGCTCCCCACCAGCTCTGTTCTCCAGACTCTTCATCAGCTTTGCTGCCCTTCTCTGGACTTGGTCCAGCACCTCCCTGTTCTTCTTGGAGTGAACAGACCTAAACAGAACTCAGTACTGAAGGTGTGGCCACACCACTGCCCAGTCCAGAGGAACAATCCCTGCTGGCTCCAAGCCAGGATGCAGCTGGCCCTCTTGACTAGCTGGCAAACTGCTGGACTGATCTCTATGAGTGAGATGGCAGCACCAGATAAAGAGCCAAGTGCACACCAGCTCTGTCCACAGTCTGCTTTGCCTGTTCTTGGGAGGGAGAACCAACAATCTTGGGCTGATCCAATGCTGTCATGGCAGCAGCTCCTTCCTGGTTCTCCCCATAGGTCCTGGCCACACAGGCATGGGCAGGGTTTGTCCCTGTTTGGAAGCTCTGAGTGGATGCATGTCATGAAACATCCCCTAAGGGCAGGAGTGCTCAGATGCTGAGACATGCTGGCAAGCTGAAGTAGGGAGGTCAGGAGGACTCTGGCTTGGCATATGATGAGCTGTTGGGCTGCATCTGAAATCAGCCTCAGGGGGACAACTTCCTCAAGGGAGGGCAGGAGGCCAAGCTGTTTGTGACCCTGCAAGCACTTCACAGCTCACTAATTACTCTGGGTTTTGATAGACTCTCTCCTGTGCCCTGACCTGAGAGCACAATCAGGGAGATGAGCAGCAGCATAAAGGCAGAAGCATTACAACTTCTTGGGGCTGACAGATGAATTAGTGACAAGCCTGCAGTATACTGTGGTGTGGTGACTTCTAACACACATACACACACACACACTCAAAAGGTATATCCCATCTATAGATCCTGAGACTCCAGTGGGTCTTCACAGGACATAAGGAAATGGCCATAACTTACCCTGAGAAAGGTTTAGGTTGGAAATCAGGAACAATTTCTTCCCCTTGAGGATTGTCAAGGCCTGGCCCAGGCTGCCCAGGGCAGTGGTGGAGTCCTCATTCCAGGAGGAGTTTCAAAGTTATGGAGATCATGGAATCATAGAATCAGCCATGTTGGAAGAGAACTCCAAGCTCATCCAGTCCAACCTAGCACCCAGCCCTGGCCAATCAACCAGACCATGGCACTAAGTGCCTCATCCAGGCTTTGCTTGAACACCTCCAAGGACGGTGACTCCACCACCTCCCTGGGCATCCCACTCCAATGCCAATCACTCTGTCAGGAACTTCCTCCTAACATCCAGCCTAGACCTCCCCTGGCACAGCTTGAGACTGTGTCCCCTTGTTCTGCTGCTGGTTGTTTGGGAGAAGAGCCCAACCCCACCTGGCTACAGCCTCCCTTCGGGTAGTTGTAGAGATGTGGAGCTGAGGGACATGGTTTAGTGGTGACCTGGCAGTGCTGTGTTAACAGTTAGCATTGATGATCTTCAAGGTCTTTTCCAATCAAAATGACTCTGTGATTCTATAAGACCTTCTTTGTGCAGGGCACATGGAGCATGAGGCACTGTTAAGTTTTGTTCTAAGTAAGCTTAAGCCCTTCAGTTTTGCTCTGTCTCCATCCATTAGGGTCTCTAAGTGGTAGCTCTAATTAGAGCATCCTCTTGGAGCCCTTCATCATAGATTCATAAAATAATTTGGGTTGCAAAGGGACCTTCAGGATCATCTGTTTACACTACCCCATTCCACTAGAGCAGGTTGCCCAAGGGCTCATCCAACCTGGTCTTGAACACCTCCCAACGTGTGCAGAGTTAGACCAGTCCAAATCCCACAGTTTCCTTCTCTCTAGTGACAACAAAACATTCCTTAAGACATAGAATTATAGAATCAAGCAGGTGGGAAGAGACCTCCAAGCTCAGCCAGCCCAACCTAGCACCCAGCCCTAGCCAATCAACCAGACCATGGCACTAAGTGCCCCATCCAGGCTTTGCTTCAACACCTCCAGGGACATCAACTCCACCACCTCACCTCTGCACTGTGCCCTTTCGGTCCCAGACTGGCACCCAGGACTCTGGTATCACAACTGACCATGCATGGGTTTGACTGGAGCTGCACTAACCAGAGAAGCAATTGTATTTTGACTCCAACAGCTGTGACCCCTGGCACAGACTGTGTGAGATGACAATAAACTTTTTCTCATCCAACAATCTCCTGGACTGATCTCCAGCAGTGTGGGAAGAAGGTAGAGGGAGAAGATTCTACCTCTCTGCTCTGCTGAGACCACACTTGCAGTGCTGGAGCCAGTTCTGGAGTCCTCATCACAGGACAGACATGGACCTGTTAGAATAGGGCCAGAGTAGGCCACAAAAACTGATGGGAGAGCTGGAAGTCTCCTGCTGTGAGGCCAAGCTGAGAGAGTTGGGGTTCTTCAGCCTGAAGAAGGCTCCAAGGATACAACAGAGTAACCTACCAGGATTTGAAGTGGGCTACAGGAGAGATGGAGAGGGAGTTTTGACAAAGGACATGAAGTGACAGGACAGGAAGTGACAAGATAAGAGACAATCACTTCAGACTGGAAGAAGCTGGATTTTGATGAGACATCAGGAAGAAATTCTTACCCATAAGGGTGGTGAGGCACTAGAACAGGTTGTCCAGAGAAACTGTGGAGGCTCCAAGCCTGGAGGTATTCAAAACGTGGTTGGATAGAATCATAGAATCAAGCAGGTTGGAAGAGACCTCCAAGATCATCCAGGCCAACCTAGCACCCAGCCCTAGCCAATCAACCAGACCATGGCACTAAGTGCCCCAGCCAGGCTCTGCTTGAACAGCTCCAGACACAGCAACTCCACCACCTCCCTAGGCAGCCCATTCCAATGCCAATCACTCTCTCTGCCAACAACTTCCTCCTAACATCCAGTCTGAACCTGTCCTGGCACAACTTGAGACTGTGTCCCCTTGTTCTGTTGCTGGTTGCCTGGCAGAAGAGCCCAACCCCACCTGGCTACAGCCTCCCTTCAGGGAGCTGTAGACAGCAGTGAGGTCTGCCCTGAGCCTCCTCTTNTCCCTTTCTTCCTGGCTGCTCTCAGCCACTCTGTCCCCAGCCTGTAGCGCTGCTTGGGGTTGTTGTGGCCAAAGTGCTGAACCCTTGAGGAAGCTGGTCCAGCAGGAGTTGTCCTTGCCCATGGCACAGGGGTTGGAACTAGATGATTTCTGACATCCCTTCCAACCCCAAATCATTCTCTTTGATTCTGTAACAAACTCTTTGTGATGTCAACCTTCTGTGGCTTAAGGACTGATGAGCAGAAGTCAGCCATATCTTCTTTATTACCTGTTCAGTGCCTGTGCACCTTGATTAGCTGGAGACCAACCTTCACAGGGGAGTTTCTGAGGTGATGTTGGCATTGGTTTCCCTGTCTCATGCTCTTCCACTGGAAATTCTGCATCTTCTCTTCTGAATATTGCTGGGATATTTCCATAATGAAAACACAGGACTGAAATTAGTTTTCATCTTTTTTAATATGAAGACTTCTCCCCAAAGGAGCTTCATGTTTGATTATTATGGGCAAAATGGAGTCTGAAGCCTTCCCTTGAAGCAGCACTACCTCACTCTTTATGCTGGAGAGGTCCTCAGAGGCTTGGCAGATATAACTTGTTGGGCTTTTTTTTTTACTCCTTAATGAACTACTGAAATATCCTGAAGGCTCTCCTGGAGCACTTCTTGAGGACAAGAGTATCCAAGCTCATTACCTTCCCTGATAACTATCTACTTGTAGAAACCATCTGAAGCTGAAGTGGAAGGTGTCCCTGCTAATCCCGGGGTGGGGGTGGAACTAGATGATCCTTAAGGTCCCTTCCAACCCTATCTGTGATTCTATGAATCTGTGAAAGTGGAGAAGAAAAAAGGAAGGAGAGGCTTATAGGGCAGTCTTAGGTCTCCAGCTGGATGAAGTGAAAGAGAATCATAGATTTGTTTGGGTTGGAAAAGCTCTCTGAGATCATTGAGTCCAATCATCAACCAGCACCACTATGGCCATTGAACCATGTCCCAAAGTGCCACATCCAGAGGTTTCTTGAATACCTCCAGGCATGGTGACTCCACCACCTCCCTGGGCAGCCTGTTCCAATGCCTGACCACTCTTGCAGGGAAGAAATTGTTCCTAATTTCCTAATACCCAACCTGAACCTCCCTTGGCACAATTCCAGGCCATTTCACCTGGTTCCATCACCTGACAGTAGGGAGAAGAGACCAACCCCCTTCTCACTCCAACCTCCTTTCAGGAAGTTGTAAAGACTCAGAAGGGCTCCCCTCAGCCTTCTTTGCTCCAGCTCCAGACTAAACAACCCCGGTTCCCTTAGCTGCTTCTCACCAGATCTGTTCTCCAGACAGCTGGAGAGTGGTTGAAGACCATGTCCCACCCAGCTAGAGGGAAGGAAGCAAAGGCTGAACCTGAGATCTCAATAGGGAGGACTTGAGCAGATGACACTGTTGTTCTGAGTGCCTCTGTGGAGGAGGATTCATTGTTAGCCACTTTCTAGTATTGAATCTCCTCTCCCTGCTTCCCCAAGCAGACCAGAAGCTAAACAATGCCAGACAAAGGGGTGAAAGTATCACAGTCTCACAGTATCACCAAGGTTGGAAGAGACCTCACAGATCAAGTCCAAGCCGTTACCACAGAGCTCAAGGCTAGACCATGGCACCAAGTGCCACGTCCAATCCTGCCTTGAACAGCTCCAGGGACGGCGACTCCACCACCTCCCTGGGCAGCCCATTCCAGTAGCCAATGACTCTCTCACTGAAGAACTTTCTCCTCACCTCGAGCCTAAATTTCCCCTGGTGCAGCTTGAGGCTGTGTCCTCTTGTTCTGGCGCTGGCCGCCTGAGAGAAGAGAGCAACCTCCTCCTGGCCACAACCACCCCTCAGGTAGTTGTAGACAGCAATAAGGTCACCCCTGAGCCTCCTTTTCTCCAGGCTAAACAATCCCAGCTCCCTCAGCCTCTTCTTGTAGGGCTGTGCTCGAGGCCTCTCACCAGATCTCAACTGTTCTTTTGATGCCAAACCAGGAAATCTGAAGGCTAAACCAATGTAGCTCCAGCTCCTCTTGCCTCACCTCGACAGGGCAGGATGGAAGGGAATTATTAATTCCACGTCCTACTGCTTCCAGCACTTCAGGAGGTTATTCCCAGCAAGAGAGCAGTAGGGTTTGAATCCACTTCCAAAAACAGTTGTCAAATTCCTCAGAAAAAAAAATGGGATAAGAAGAAGAAAGTTCCCAGGACAGCAAGTGAAACCTTTGTAGTGAAGAGACAGCAGATATTTATTGGGCCATAATACAGCCCTAAACCAGTGACAAAGCCACCAGGGTGCGAACAAAGCCAGCATTGCTGGGAGCAATGGATCTCCTTTGCAGGTTCTAAAGATGCCAGCTCATCCAGGCAGGAGTCTTCCAAGGCAATCCTTCTCCATGAATTTTTTAACATCACTCATTGAAAAATACAGGCAAAAGCAACCAGGAACCATTTTGATACCCAAGGATGTTGAAAGCAAACTGCCAGACCCCCTGTGTCTGCGTTAACTGACATCCCAGATCAAAGCAGGAGTGCTAACAGAGATGATGGGTTTGGAGGAACTCAAAGGAAAGAGAGAGATCCTCAGTACAGGAGGACTCAGCTTTCCCCAGCACAGATGATTTCCCTTCATGTGAACTATTGCCAACCAGCAGCACAGATTCAAGATTTGACCTGGGGAGCTGGGTGAGCAGAACCTCTCCCTTTTGGAGGTTGTAGCCAGGTGAGGTTGGGCTCTTCTGCCAGGCAACCAGCAGCAGAACAAGGGGACAGAGTCTCAAGATGTGCCAGGGCAAGTTCAGGCTGGATGTTAGGAGGAAGTTGTTGACAGAGAGAGTGATTGGCATTGGAATGGGCTGCCCAGGGAGGTGGTGGAGTCACCGTCCCTGGAGGTGTTGAAGCAAAGCCTGGATGGGGCATTTGCTGCCATGGTCTGGTTGATTGGCCAGGGCTGGGTGCTAGGTTGGACTGGATGATCTTGGAGGTCTCTTCCAACCTGCTTCATTCTATGATTTTATTATGATCAGTTCACTTAGCCTCTCCTCACAGGGCTGTGCTCCAGGCCCCTCCCCAGCCTTGCTGCCCTCTCTAGACACATTCCAGAACCTCAACATCTCCCCTGAATTCAGGAGCCCAGAACTGGACACAGAACTCAAGATGTGCCCTGACCAGTGCTGAGTACAGGAGCAGAATAACCTCCCTTGTCCTGCTGGCCACACTCTTCCTGAGCCAGGCCAGGATGCCATTGGCTCTCCTGCCCACCTGGGCACACTGCTGGCTCAGTCCTGGCTGTCCCCAGGTCCCTGTCTTCCTGGCTGCTCTCCAGCCACTCTGTCCTCAGCCTGTAGCTCTGCTTGGGGTTGCTGTGCAGAACCCTGCACTTGGCTTTCTTCAATCTCATCCCATTGGCCTCTGCCCACCCATCCAGCCTGTCCAGGTCCCTCTGCAGGGCTCTCCTACCCTCCAACAGCTCCACACCTGCTCCTAGCTTGGTGTCATCTGCAAACTTACTGATGCTGGACTCAATTCCCTGCTCCAGATCATCAATAAAGATATTGAACAGGACTGGGCCCAGCACTGATCCCTGGGGGACACCACTAGTGCCAGCTGCCAGCTGGATGTGGCACCATTCACCACCACTCTCTGGGCCCGGCCCTCCAGCCAGTTCTTGACCCAGCACAGAGTGAATCTGTCCAAGCCACAAGGTGCCAGCTTGGCCAGGAGCTGCTTGTGGCAGACAGTGTCAAAGGCCTTGCTGAAGTCCAGACAAGTCAAGTCATAGTTTGGAGATCCTCCTAACTCAGTGACACTGCACATGCAATGAGGTGAGGACAGCAGATCTGAGGGTGGCATATCTGACTGTATACGTAGTAGGATATGGGGAGAGCAAGACATGCCTTGGAGACACACATAAGTGGCCAGACCATAGAATGACAGAATGGTTTAGGTTGGAAGGGACCTCAAAGATCATCTAGTTCCACCCCCCTGCCATGGGCAGGAACACCACAGGCCAGCTGCTTCAGTTAAATCTCATGTGAGGAAAATAGGCTCTAAGCAGTTGGCAGCACTCCAGAAAGAAGCCCTACTGCAGCATGGAGCACCACAGCTCCATCTCATCCTTCTTCCCCTCCAGCCCATTTGTGATTTTACACCAAGACTGAAGACCTCCTACAAAATGGATTCTCCTTCTTCCTTATTTTACACAACTGGAGCAATGCAGGGGGAAGCATCCATCACAGAGCTGCCCAGGGAGGTAGTGGAGTCACCGTCCCTGGGGGTGTTCAAGAAAAGCCTGGATGGGGCACTTAGTGCCATGGTCTGGTTGACTGGATAGGGATGGGTGCTAGGTTGGACTGGATGATCTTAGAGTTCTCTTCCAACCTAGTTGATTCTATGATTTGTAACAAACATTCTATGATTCTATGATCCTGAGGGAAAGGAGGGGAAAGAACTCCAGGACTGCCTGGAAAGTCAAACAGAGAGTCTCATTCTCACAGACTGCAAGAAATTCTTTCTGCCCTCTCCACCTCCTCTCCAGAAGAAAACAGAGAATATCTTTGCTTAGCACTGACTATCTCCTGGTTTATATTTCCAAGTGACTGCAGCAGACTTAAAGCTGGAGACAGAAAAGATATTCTCCTTCTCACACGCCCTTAAATAGCTCTCAGGACTGCTCCAGGACCAGCATGACAGCACAAACCACCTCTGTCTGACACCTGTGAAGCTCCTGCTTCCTCGTGTGCATCTGTTGGAGCTGCCTTGTGCACACTTGGGCACAGTTGTACACATCTCTTCTTTCATGTACCCAAAATAAGCATTACTCAGCCTGATGATGTCTTCCCTTACAGCCACCTGTAAGGGTTATTTTAGAAAGTGACTTGGATGAACAGAGCTTTGTCCAGAGCTATTATGAAGGCTTCAGGGATCCAGCTCCTGAATACCTTTTGCCTTTCACTAGCCCCCAGCTTCACCTTTACCTTAGCAATTCCCAATTTGAAGCCCCCAGCTTCACCTTTACCTTAGCAATTTGAAGGTGAAACTTTTCCCCTTGACCACAACCTGCTGTTCTCTTCACAGTCTCACAGTATCACCAAGGTTGGAAGAGACCTCATAGATCATCAAGTCCAACCCTTCACCACAGAGCTCAAGGCTAGACCATGGCACCAAGTGCCACGTCCAATCCTGCCTCGAACAGCTCCAGGGACGGCGACTCCACCACCTCCCTGGGCAGCCCATTCCAGTAGCCAGAGCTCTTCAGACCTTGAACAGCAATATAGAATCATAAAATAGTTTAAGTTGGAAGGGACCTCAAAGCTCATCCAGCTTCCTGAGCAGCAAAGACAGATGAGCAGTGAGCAATGACCATGCCACCAAGCAGCCTTTTCCAGGAGGAACATGAAAGTTCAACTCACCACCAGCACAGAGCAGTCTGGACACCTTCCTCTCTACTCAGCCACAATCCTCTTTCAACACCTTTCCTCCAAACCCCAAAGCTTCCCACTCAGTTACAAGACATTTGAAGCTCCACACAAGAAAGGCAAGAAAGAAAAGTCCAGACTCATGGAGGCAGCTCTGGCCAGTAGCTTCCACCTTCAGCACCCAGCTCCAGAGCTTAACTTTTAGCTTCCAGTGGGAATTTGCAGACCATGCCTTCTAGGGAGGCTTCCATGAGGTTTTCTACAGCTATTAGAAGTATAACCCAGCCATTGCTGGTGGAACAAAACCACAAGTGAAGCACATCCAGAAGAAGCAGACAACAGAACTGAGAAGTTGCAGTAAGAAAGAATCCCCCAGAAAGAGGTTTTAAAAATGAGCTTTATCCTGCAGTGTGGAAACATAATCAATAAAATCAACTCTGAGATGGACTGGTGGTGAAGAGAGACAACTCAGTGTGTCAGTGAGGGCAGGGAAATAAATCTTCTGGTTTTGCTCGTGGCTGGAATTGTGTGAAGGTCAAGACCCTGGCTGCAAGAGCAGCACACACCAATGTTTGCTTTAATTCATCAGCAGTGAGCCATCATTTGCTTTTGAGTGACTGACTCAGCTAGGCTGGGTCTGCCAAAGGATATTCAAAGAGCCAACCACTAGCACTAAGGTCCAGAAGTAACACAGGGTTTGGAAACATCTTCAGAATCACAGAATCGTTTTGGCTGGAAGAGACTTTGATACTGTTCCCCACACAACTCTTATAGACAAACTGGTTGCTCATGGTTTGGCAGAGCACACTGCCTCCTGGATAAAGCACTCCTGGACAGGATGGCCCAGAGAGGTGGGCAATGGAGTTAAATCCAGTTGGTTACTGGTGCTGTTCCTCAGGGATCTCTGCTGGGACCACTTCTTTTTAACATCTTTATTGACAACCTTGATTCAGGCACAGAGAGTGTCAGAAGTGAGTCTGCAGATGGCACCGAGTTAGGTGGCAGTGTTGATTGGAATGAGGGCAGGAGGCTCTGCAGAAGGATTTGGATAGGCTTAGATCAATGGGACAATATTAATGGGATGAGTTTCAACAAGACCTAATGCCAGATCCTGCACTTGGGTTACAGCAACTCCAAGCAGCGCTGCAGGCTTGGGGCACTGTAGCTGGAGAGCTGCTGGCAGAAAGGTTGTAATAGACAGGAGCTGAACATGAGCTAGCAACATGTCCAGGCAGCTGAATGTGAGCCAGCAGTGTGCCCAGGCAGCCAAGAAGACCAATGGCATCCTGGCTGGGATTAAAAATACTGTGTCCAGAGGAGCAGGGAGGTAATTGTGATGATTTGCACATCAAAAAGGTCAAGGCAGCTCCAGGGTGGCATGGCTGGGGGCTCTGGGAAGGTTCAAGGATGATCTACAAGGATTTCAGGTACCTACAGTCTTATGAGGTTTGAATTCAATTAAAGTTGGGACATTGGAATAAAGATTTAGGAATAAATTCTTCCCCATGAGGGTGTTGAGGCACTGGAAAAGGTTCCCCAGAGAAGCTGTGGAGGCTCCAAGCTTGGATGTGTTCAAAGCCAGGCTGGATGGGGCCTTGAGTAAGCTGGTCTAGTGGGAAGTATCCGTGCCCATGGCAGAGGAATTGGAACTAGGTGATCTTTAAGGTCCTTTCCAGCCCAAACCAATCTGTGATTCTGGGATTTGACTTCTGATAAAAGACATGCACCACTTACACATTCAGCTGTGAAGAACGAGGAAGCTGACTCCTTGCTGTTCCCTTACAGACCACCTTCAAACCACCAACAGCAAAATGACTCCTTCTTGGGGTGTGACCACTGGAGCAGCACCTGGGAAGAATTAATAGACTCACAGCACAGCTCCTGCAGTCTCCTGTGTCACTAAAGCTCAGAAGAAGCCCCACAAAGCAATCTGAGTCACTCATTGCCACCTCTCTCCTCAGTCTGATGTGAGACTGGTACAAATGGTGGCCCCATAGGTCAGGAATGGGAAGACAAGTGTGGTTATATCAGGCTCCACCATACTCTTGTGCTGAGCAGCGATTGAGTGGAGAGGACACAAGCAGCAGGAGGTGTGACAGACACTTAGAGTTGGCAACAAGTGGCAGCTGCGCAGCAATAACCCAGCTGGAACCCATTCTCACCACCACATGGGAGCACTCACAAAGTACTTGGAACAAGTTTGCCAACCACACCAAGCTGTGTGGTGCAGCTGGAGGGCAGGGATCCATTCAGAGGGATCTGGACAGGCCAGAGAGGTGGGCACAAATCAACAAGGCCAAGTGCAAGGTTCTGCATCTGGGTCAAGGCAATCCCAAGCACCAATACAGGCCGAGCAGTGACTGGCTTGAGAGCAGCCCTGAGGAGAGGGACTTGAGGGTGCTGATGGATGAGAAGCTCAACATGAGCTGTCAGTGTGCTCTGGCAGCCCAGAGAGCAACCAGAGCCTGGGCTGCAGCAAGAGCAGTGTGGGCAGCAGGGCCAGGGAAGTGATCCTGCCCCTCTGCTCCACACTGCTGAGACCCCACCTGGAGTACTGCATCCAGTTCTGGAGCCCCCATTACAAGAGGGCTATGGAGGTGCTGGAAGGTGTCCAGAGAAGGGCCACGAGGATGACCAGAGGGCAGAAGCTGCTCTGCTGTGAGGAGAGACTGAGGGAGTTGGGGCTGTGCAGTCTGGAGAGGAGAAGGCTCCCAGGTGACCTGAGGTGGTGGAAGCCTCATCCCTGGAGGTGTTTAAGGCCAGGGTGCATGAGGCTCTGGCCAGCCTGATCTAGTGTGAGATGTCCCTGCCCATGGCAGGGGAGTTGGAATTGGATGATCCTCGTGGTCCTTTCCAACCCAGACTGGTTCTATGACTCTATGATTCTATGATTCTCTGCTCCCAGCCCTATTTGGGAGTGTTGTTTTTACCTGAAGGACAATGAGGGAAGGCTTAACAAAGGTAAGTAGAGTGTCCACCTTTCACTGGTGTACCTGTTTCTTTTGCAGAGCCAGGAGCTCTGTGCAGATCTGTAGGAGCATACTCAAAGATACACTGAGCATGCACATCATGCAACCTGTGCGTCCTCAGGAGCTCTCAGCAAAAGGGACAAAGCACAGGTGTGGAGCTGTTGTGAAACGCAAGGTTTCAGATATACTGTCAGTATATCTGACTGATATACAGTCAAAGCTGAATCTATGCTCTGATAGGAGACTTCCTACTGGGGGTTGAGTATTGAGCATTCAATCCCAGCATGGTAGTGGAAGGAGACTCTGGGGATCAGCCAATCCATTCCCCCCCAATAAAGCAGGGGCACCCACAGTAGCTGGTTCAAGATCATAATGTCCAGGGTGGGCTGAAATCTCTCCTCTCCTCTCTGGGCAACCTGCTGCAGGGCTCCAGCACCCTCACATCAAACAAGTTTCTCCTCATCTTCAGATGGAACCTGCTGGGTAGCATTCTGTACCTGTTGCCCCTTGTCCTGTGCCTGGGCACCACTGACAAGAGTTTGGACTCTGTGCTCCCTACCCTTTAGCTCTTGCTGAGCATTGAGAAGATGCCCTCTAGAGCTGCTCTTCTCCAGGCTAAACACCCCCAGGTCTCTCAGCCTTTCCTCCTCACAGAGATGCTTCAGGTCCCTCATCATCTCTCAAGCTTCTGCTGGAATCTCTCCAGTAGTTCCTTGTCTCTCCTGAATAAGACTGCTCAGCACTGGTCACAAAGTCCAAGCCCCAGCCTGCAAGTGTTAGTGATTTCCAGGAGCAATGTGCTGTAAGGAGAACCCAAGCAGCCAGCAATGTTTAATTTATTAACCCTGCTTCCACTGGGAGCAGATATGAGACACATCACAATCTGATTCATTTTGTCTCTTCCTATCAGGCCACCACGACGCAGTGACAAACTCCAGGTAGTGTAAGAGGTGGCACTAATGACTCGGCAGCCTGATGCTGCAATCTGTCCTGTCCTGCAGCCTTCCCCAGTAGCTCAGCCTAGCCCAGCCCCAGTAGTGCCCCAGAGACATCAACTCCTATCAAAACCTCCAGAGTGTAAGGCTGGAGGTTGTGCAGGAATATTGTGTGGACTCCAGCAGCTACACAGCTTGCTCAGGTGGAGTCTCACCCTCATGCATGGTTTCATAGAAAGGACAAAGGAAAGGATTCACACCAGCTAATTTCAGATGCATTCTGCTGCTGTGAGCATCAGAAGGGTTTCCCAGAATCCCAGCATGGTGGGGGTTGGCAGGGGCCTCTGCAGATATCCAATCCAATGCCCCTGATAAAGCAGACACACCCAGAGCAGCTTGCTCAGGGAAAGGAGCAGGATAGGTTGGAGACTGACCTGTTGGAAAGGGAAAAGGATCTGGGGGTCCTGGTGGATGGGAGGTTGATCACGAGCCAGCAATGTGCTCTGGTGGCCAGGAGGGCCAATGCCATTCTGGGGTGGATTAGAAAGGCTGTGGTTAGCAGGTCGAGAGAGGTTCTCCTGCCCCTCTGCTCTGCCCTGCTGGAGCCACATCTGGAGTACTGTGTCCAGTTCTGTGCCCCCAGTTCAAGAGGGACATAGAAGTGCTTGAGAGAGTCCAGCACACAGCCACAAAGATACTGAAGGGAATGGAACATCTCTGTTAGGAGGAGAGCCTGAGGGAGCTGGGGCTGTGCTGCTGGGAGAAGAGGAGCCTGAGAGGTGACCTCATCANTTGGACTGGATGAGCTTTGGAGATCCCTTCCAGCCCCTGACATTCTGTGATCATCCAGTCCAACCTCCCCTGATAAAGCAGAGGCATCCAGAGCAGCTTGCTCAGGATCACAATGCCTAGACTATGGTGAGGTTGGTCTCCTATCTTGGCACCTATATTGTTTCCAAGTGATTTGTCCTCCTGCAGGCAGGCATCAGCCAGTCTGCCACAGACAGCAGCAGCAGAGAAGCATCTCTTGAAAAGACCAAGCAAGGTGAGCAATACAGAATCACAGAATTGTTTAGGTTGGAAAAGATCTTTCAGATCACTGAGTCCAACCATTAACTCAGCACTGCCAGGTCACCACTAAACCATGTACCTCAACACCACGTCTCAACGGCTTTGAAACCTCTCCAGGGATGGGGACTCCACTACTGCACCAGGCAGCCTGGGCCAGGCCTTGACAACCCTTTCCATGAAGAAATTGTTCCTCATGTACAACTTGTTCCTTGGGAGGAGGGACCGACCCCCACCTCACTCCAAACTCCTTTTGGGAAGATGTAGAAAGCCTTTGACACTGTCCCCCACAGCAAACTGCTGGCTAAGCTGTCAGCCCACGGCTTGGATAACAACACTCTGTGCTGGGTGAGGAACTGGCTGGAGGGCCAAGCCCAGAGAGTGGTGGTGAATGGTGCCACATCCAGCTGGCTGCTGGCACTAGTGGTGTCCCTCAAGGGTCAGTGCTGGGCCCCATCCTCTTTAACACCTTCATAGATGATCTGGACGTGGGCATTGAGTCAGTCATCAGCAAGCTTGCAGATGACACCAAGCTGGGGGCTGATGTGGCTGGGTTGGAGGGCAGAAGGGCTCTGCAGCAGGACCTTGACCGCCTGGACAGA